>OX101821.2:23188151-23788151 GCA_944452925.2 Chrysolina oricalcia
TCCACCAAGGACTCCTATAATCAGAACCACCATTTTGACAGAATGGTCCGGATACAACCTGCGGAGTTCAAAGAGAAGATCTCGATATTTAGTCCGTTTTTCCTCCTCTTTCCGAACGACATTTATCTCGCCTGGAGCGGAAAACTCCACGACAAATATCGTTTTACTTTGATGGTCGAGGAGGACAACATCAGGCTTATTGGCTTGTATTTGCCTGAGGGTGGGGAATGAGTAGTTCCAATAGATTCGGCACCTCTCATTCTCCACCACGGACTCAATATCCCCCGGACCATAAGGCAACACCGGTGTCTCGTCTATACCGTACGAGTGTCGTAGATGGTAGTACAACATTCGTAGCGCCGCGTTATGCCTGTGGATATAGGCTGAGACCGCATAAGATGGGCATGCTGATAGCAAATGCATTACGGTCTCAGGTGCCCCACGACACGCCCTGCATCGGGTGTTAGGGACGTCTATACTCATCACGCGACTACGGTAGAAAAGGGTGTTGAAGACACCATCCTGGGAGGCCATTATGAATCCCTCGGTCTCCGAATTTAGCTCACTCGACCTGAGGAAGGCAAAGGTCAAGCTTTTGGATAAGCCAAGGTTTTCGATGTTGTGAAAGAATACACCATGCATTGGCTTATCCATATGTAGCTGTAGCAGGACCTCTGTCTCCGCAGCTTTGATTTGAACTTTTAGCTGAACGGGTCCCAACTCGGTGACAGAGTTTGGGTTAGCACGTTCAGTGTCGATAACGAGACCAAGTTCATCGGCTGCACGGGTTGCTGCCTTAAAAAGAAATGCTCCAATCCCTGCTTTTTCATGGTCGCGGACCATGCAGAGAAGGGGATCTGAACTCCTGATGACTTTACAGGTCCCATCCAGCACCATTCTGTTATGCAGACACTCCAAACTCAAAAGTCCACGGCCTCCCCGTTGTCTGGGAAAGTATAACCGTAGAACGGACGATTTAGGATGCAAGCTCCTATTGAGATGCATCATTTTGCGAGTTTTAACGTCGAGTTGTCGCAGCTCTTCCTTAGTCCACTTCATCACTCCGAAAGAGTAGAGAACGATCGGAACGGCAAGCATATTAGTTGCAGCAACTTTGTTCTTCCCCGACAGTTCTGATGACCAGATCTGTCGGAGTTTATGCTGATACTTGCCGCGGAGAGAGTTCTTAACTGTGAATACCTCTTGGGAGCGGCGTTGCTCCACTCCTAGGTAAGTATACGTATACGGCATCCAGATGATGTAGGATGCTTCCGTCTACGAGCTGGACATCCTCTCCGTATTCCTCGCATCGTCCTCTTTTGAGATGAACAGTGGCACATTTGTCGATCCCAAATTCTAGCATGCGTGTACTCTTCCACCACCCTTAGGGACTGATGTAGGTCCCTTTCTCCAGAGGCATATAATTTGAGGTGGTCATCCATGTTAAACAGATGGGTGACTTTATGCCTCCGGTTGCTGGGGGTGCCGCAGTTGTACCCACGGGTATTCCTGAGTACAACGGACAATGGCAATAGTGAGATGCACCAGATCTTAAGGTGAAGCGAGTCCTCCAGAGTGGCATCAGTTGTCCAATGCATCCCACTATTTGATCGGGTACCTCAAGACATCTGAGCAAATGCATGATTAACTCATGCGATGTTGTTTCAAGTGCCTTGCGGTAATCGATCCAGGTCATCGAAAGGTTACGCTTATACTGCACGGAGTCCTGCGTGATACATCTATCGATGAGCAGGTTCTCCTTGCAGCTGGCAACCCCTTTCTTTGACCCTCTTTGCTCATATATCCGTTCATACACCGGATCAACTGCGGAGAGAATGCGCTTGTATAATATGCGCGTGAACACCTTATAGCACACATTCAAGCATGTTATCGGCCTGTAATTCTTTGGATCAGATAAATCTCCGTTTTTGGGGATGAGCACGGTTCGCCCCTCGACAAACCACTCCGGAATCTGCTGCTCCCCATCTAGCCATGAGATAAAAACTCTAGCCATTATTTTTTTTTCTTTGGTGTCTTGGCATCGACTGCTATTGTCATTAGCCACGTGTTCTGGATAGGCCTTGTTACTAACTCCATGCGCAATTGGAACGCAACAGTGAATCGTGCAGGACTCACCCCAGTCCAGCCACGAGATTTGAATAATTCAATCGGTCAAATTAAATTAAAAAATCCCAGCCGCAACTGGGGCTCGAACTCCGGACCTTCGACACAAAGTCGGACGCTCTAACCACTGCGCCACGCCCCGACATCTCTAGCCATTATTATTATTATCATTATTATTACTTCCTCTCCACATAGCTTTGGAGATAGAGGCAAGTTGGGCAACATACTGTAGTATATTTAAAGTCTAATTTATTTTTAAAATAATATTTGGCGAAATACAATGATTCCACAATTTCAACACAGTACTCTAATTTATATCACAATCACTGGACTATTATTTATGTTCGACTTCTGCTTCACTGACTGTCCAACTCTGCTGCGTGGTTCTTTTGATAAACACAGTTCATTTCGCCGAACGCTCTTGATATTTCTAGTAAGCCTTGGGACCGATCTACGATTCGACCAGATTCTTCTTGGTGCATAGCGCCTCGAAAGTCATATGCGCTTACTCGCTGTCTGCGTGAGCGTTCAGGTCCGGCATCTCCCGCAGCTTCGCCACATTGCCCCCTTCTTAGACATATTTCGTCCCTAAATGTCATACTTGGAGTGTGTCGATATTTGCAGGATTCCCTATATCTGCTGAAGTTCGATGGAAATAACACTCCACAGTCTTCATGTTAGGTCGTGCATCCACAGTCTTCATGTTTGGTCGTGGAATAGCATTACAGCAAACCAAAATCTGGACGCCGCTGGATCGGAATATCGTCCCCAACATACTTCTTATAACTCTCCAATCCAACCCATCAATACCACAGCATAATTTTGGGATTGCCAAGTCCACCAGATTCTGGTCCACCATCGTATCTCGCAGTTGGGTGAGGCTCCTCCAGACATCTTCATAGGACGGTTTATCTTGGGAATGCTTCTTGGTCACCAGGTAGTAGATGTTCCTCTGGCCCTTCTTCAGCTGTAGCACACCTCCAATTTCTGGATTCTGTTTTCGTAGTGTTTGGAGTAGGCCAAATTTCTTGGAGAACACCTGGACATTCAAAGATCTTCTGGGACGCAGTGTGCTAAAGCGTAATCGACTGGCACTTTGAAAAGGTCTCGTGGCTCCTCTCGAGTTACCCCTTGTGACACTTTCTGTCCATTTGAGTATAAGGACATGAATTTCTGGAACGTCATCGCATCCTCTGGTGGTCTGAGGGTGCGGACTTGGTCATGGTTTCCAGCGCAAGGGGCCAACCTGTTGAAATGAACGATCCTGGGTTTACCTCTGGGTGGCTTGTGGATTCGGTAAAGCAGGTCGTTTATCCTCTTGACGATCTTGTACGGACCTTCCCATGAATTCCGTAATTTCGGTGACAGGCCCCGGCGACGCTTCGGGTTGTACAGCCAAACTAGGTCACCAACCTGAAATCCTCCAGCATCGGCATTGATGTCATAAGTCGCTTTCATTCGGTCGCTGGCACTCTGGATGTTCAAACGGACTCGTTCGTGGATGTCCTCCATTCGCTGCCGGAGTTTTCTGATGTAGTCCTCTCCCGCGGTATCCTGTCCTGATGGCGTCCCAAACTTTAGGTCACAGGGAAGTCGCAGCTCTCGGCCCATTATGATACTAGCAGGGGTTTGGCCGGTCGACTCGTGTACTGCGGAACGGTAAGCCATCAGGAACAAATGGGGATACTGGTCCCAGTCTCTTTGATAGTCAGAGACTGCCTTGGAAAAGTGGCGATTGGTAGACCTGTTCATCCGCTCAACCATTACATCGGACTGTGGATGTAGAGCTGTGGTTCTCGTCTTGCGGATGTTCAGCAGTTGGCACATTTCTTGGAATAGGTTGGATTCGAAATTTCTGCCTTGATACGAGTGCACCTCCAAGGGAACACCGAATCGACATATCCACTCTTTCACCAAGACGTCCGCGACGGTGATAGCTTCCTGGTTGGGCAAGGCATAGGCTTCGGCCCACTTGCTGAAATAGTCCATTGCCACAAGGATGTATTTATTTCCGTGATCTGATACGGGGAACGGACCGGCGATGTCAATGGCGATTCTCTCGAATGGACTACCTACGTTATACTGACGCATCGGGGCCTTGGGTCGTGTCCGAGGTCCATTGCTGGCAGCACAAACAGCACACTTTCTGCACCAGTCATTGACATCAACTTGACAATTGACCCAGTAAAACCGTTGCCTTACTTTCTGCAGGGTCTTCGTCACACCCAGATGAATAGAATAGAATAGAATAGAATTTATTCATCATTGAAAATTCTACAATTGTATTACTACATTTATAAAATTTTATCAGACTAGTCCTCCAGCAACTCCATCATGGATCTCTCGGAGTACTTCCTGTCTTCTGATCTTGGGCACCACTATCTGACGTCTGTCCTCCCCACCATCTTCGGACTCCAATACACATTTCAGGACCCCATTGTCCAGGGTACGGGAATTTCATTGGGCCCAGTAGGATTTGACTGCTGGGGAATATATTGCGATTTCTTGCCATGTCGGTCGTTGATTGCTCTTTTTCCTACCGATGACTAAACCAAGATGTGTTTCTCTTTCTTGATCTTTCTGGACCTCGTTGTCATTACAGTTGTTGTCAACTGTCGTGGTTCTACAAATCGCTGCTTCCTTCTCTTCTGCTCGTCGGCAGTGTGAGCAGTCGTCTGGGCATGGTCTCCTTGACAGGGCATCTGCGTTCTTGTGGCCACTTCCTGCTCGATGTTCGATCTCGAAGTCGAAATCTTGGAGTCTTTCGATCCAACGTGCTACTTGGCCCTCGGGGTTTTTGAAGGTGGTCGGTCCTTAACAAGAATCTTCTCCCGTGCACGTATTTATAAAAGTGTTCTACTCCCTTGACAACAGCCAACAGTTCTCGTCTGGTAACACAGTAGTTACGCTCCGGTTTACTGAGAGTATCCGATGACCTTCTCTTGCCCATCCTGGATCTGGGACAAGACAGCTCCAAGTCCCACGTTGCTGGCGTCAGTGTCCAAAATGAATTTTCAATCGGAAGGGGATAACTTAGAATTGGTGCGTTGATCAATGCCCCCTTCAGCTTTCTGAACGAGTCTTGGCACTTTGTTTGACTTTCCGTGAGCCTGGTCAGTGGTTTAGCGATGTTGGCGAACCCCAGCACATATCGGAGATAGTATGTGCACAAACCAAGGAAACTACGTAGTTGGTGTATGTCTTTCAGAATAGGCCACTCCTTCACTGCTTTGATTTTCTCGTCATTACTGCTACCCCGTGCCCAGAGACAACATGGCCAAGGTAACGTACTTCTTTTCGGAACAGGTGGCATTTCTTGGGGCTCAGCTTCAATCCAGAGTTTCTTAGTCGCAGGAATACCTCCTCCAGGTTTTAACGTGGTCTTCGAACGATTTGCCAACTACAATAATGTCATCGAGATATACCAGACACGTCCTCCATGAAAGTTCTTTCAGAACCGTCTCCATTAGTCTCTCGAATGTGGCTGGAGCATTACAAAGCCCGAATGGCATAACGGTGAAATGCCACAGTCCTGAGCCGATGTTGAAGGCTGTCTTTTCCCTATCTTCTGGAGCCAGTTCTACCTGCCAGTATCCACTCTTTAGATCAAGGGTCGAGAAAATCGTGGAGCCGGGCAACGTGTTCAGGGTATCATCTATTCTCGGAAGAGGGTAACTGCCCTTCTTCGTCACGTTGTTCAGTTGACGATAGTCTACTCAAAAGCATGTTGATCCATCTTTCTTCTTCACCATCTCGACTGGAGAGGACAATGGACTGTCGGATGGTTCAACAACTCCATCCTTCCCCATATCACTGACTATTTTGTCAGCCTCTTCCTTCTTGGCAAGAGGAAGTCTTCTAGCTGATTGTCGGATCGGTTGGGCATCCCCAGTATCAATTTTATGCTGAACTACATTCGTTCGACCCCCTTTTCCTTGTCCGTTATCAAAGATGTCTTGGTACTTCTTCACTAATTCTCTCAATAACTATCACGCCAAATCTAGTCCCTTGAAAAAGCCCACAATATTTCACGACCAAACTATCGGGTAAAAATGGAATGTCCAGCGGTCTCTTCAGATACAAAGAAAATCTCATAAGTACCGCAATAAACGGGAAATAACCCGTGGAAAGATTAAATAACAAATCTCACCAGATTTTATAATCTGGGCATATTTACCGAGGAAAAACTCAATCTCCGAAATATATTATTTTTTAATATTCGTTCAACATTAAAATGGAAAATGAACCATATTCATTTGTTCATCTGGCTGACATCCATTTTGTTTATAGTCTGGCTAATGGTAACGGACTTGAATCTCAGAGGTTGTACGCGCTAAGATTTTCTAATCGCCGGCTTACCTACTGAACTTTTATAAATTCCCATCAACACCTTCGGGAATGCAGATTTCAGACTCCAATACACGATGCGGCAGACCGCGATAAGCACGCAATCCAGTAATAGATGAAGATGTTTTAAATGTTGTAAACGAAATTTCTGGTATGATTATTCGACCAATAGCACGGGATTCCCGTTCAACTGTCCGGAGGGTTTTACACGAAAATAAGTTAACATATAATATCCAGCGCGTCCAAGGTTTGCTTCCTCGAGATTTTCCACGGCGCTTGCAGTTCTCCAGATCGATACTGCGGAAGTGTACTAGGAATCCTGAATTTTTATCTTGTATCCTTTTTACCAACGTAGCTCAATTTACACGCGACAGAGTAGTAAATTACCACAAAGTTCATGTTTGGGCACTAGAAAATTCACACATGATCGACAATCTCGACACTAGGAATAGTTCAGCGTAAAAATATGGACAGGAATAGTAGGAGATACTTTAATTGGTTCGTATATTTTACCGCGAATTTTAATGGTGACACATTTTTAAACTTCCAACAGAACGAATTACCTGTATTAGTGGAGGACGTGCCATTACAAGTTCGTCAACAAATGTGGCATATGCACGATGCCCCCCCCCCCCCTCATTTTCGATTCACCGTCCGCTATTATTAGATGTAGTGTTTCCCAATCGGTAGATTGACAGAGCAGATCCACCGACCTATAATAAAACTGGATAAGCACTTCCATATAAGAAAATTACGCCAACTAGTGTTTGACATTTTGGAGCAACACACATGCGCGTTGAAGATATGTCAAGCAGAGGCGTCTCATAAAGGTTAAGTTAAGGGGTATTTTTAATCTCGTTGAAAATTATTAATTATAAATTTTGTGAGGTCGGCACTATAAATAAAATATTTTACAACATGGACTCGCAAATGGATCGCGATTACCTAAAACGTATCAAGCGCCAAATTATGATATTGAGTAATGACTTGATTAAAAACATTAGAGTGATTATTAAAATGGTGCTTGGCCTTTCACCAATACCTCACGTTCAATAAATCACTTTGATCTTTCTACATAAAGTAAGTTCCAGCTTTTGGAGTCTGGTACCCTCATCTCAAATTTGACGCGTTGACGCTTGGTACCTTTTAGTTAAACGCTATCCAAATTATACTCGTTTTTAATAAGTTAATATTTCAGTTTTGATGCATTTCATAGTAATTCTGAACAGAAGGAAATATTTCGAACAGAGGTTGCCGATGCCAGATGAATCCAAAACTGAAATACAGAGATAGATACCATTAATAGTAAGAACGAATTCAAAACTTGAATATGAAATATTTTACCCAGTCTAATATAAGTTTCAATTATGAATGCTGAATAGTATTATAGCCAAAAGTAATTGGAAAGTAATGTTTCTACATAATACAAAAATGACACACTTTCATCAATTAGGTGATGATAAACTAAAATAGGTGTAAAATCAATATAAAATACCTGCCAAGTAACAGACTTGAAACCAATCAAATGTAACAACCTGTATTTGAAATCAGTTAGAAAGCTTTAATAAAACTCATTTATAAACAGGCCCTTGAAAAAAATGGCATTTTTTATATATTTAATCATATTTCTCAACAATAAATTTACCCCAAGAATTGATAGAATGTATATACATTATGTAGAATAGTAACTACTTAGGTGTATGGATTTATAAAAAACATTCTTAAAATAAAAATATAAATACATATTCAACACAAAACTTGTCTGGTTCCCAGCTTGACTTCAATTTTTCTTGGTGACAGACTGTAACAGAAAATGTCAAACTATTTCAAGATGCTTGAACAGGAACATATTAATCATCAATCAAGACTTTGATTTGTTTTTTAAACAAAATACCATGAATCCAAAGAATTATATTCCATACACGATTTCAATACAGATATCAACAACTTATCCGCATATACTGATCTTTTGATACATTTTTCATATTAGATTGAACCACTCAATTCTATTAAAATATGTGATTAGAGCCAACCATTCCAAAAAAATATCCTCCATTGTAAATTACTGGAGACATTCTTCACAAATGAAACATAATAGCTGATAGGCAGTTAGAAGCTTGAGAACATTCAATGTTCTGCAGAAGGTGCAGGTTGTAAAAAATATATAAGTTTCTCATTTGACATACTGATATGATGCTAGGCTGCTAGAGCTTTTTATCAGTTCGAGAAAAGAGGACTAGTAGTTAGAAATGTGGAAAGGGCAAACAAATAGTTAGACCTAAGTTGAATGAATTTTAGTCAAAATATAGTATCAAGTTGCAAGTTTCAGAAAAAAATATTATCCCGTTTCTTTTATTATTTTACAAATGAAATTACGAGATGTTCTCAAATCCTTCCTTCTTTTTTTGGGACTTCCTATCAGGCCTTTGCTATCTGAAGATGACACAGGTAATTTTCTTTCATATCCATAACTGAAAGCAGATTATTGCAATTGAATGATTATTTGGGAAGCCAAATACAAAGACAAAAATAGATAATCCATACCTCTGATGTTTACTTATTGGTTGGTTAGGCTGTGGAGTAGCAGAGGATAACAATGGAGTATCGCAGATTGGAACAGTGCCTTGAATATAACTATTTTCTCCAGTTGATGTTGATGGTAGGAGTCAAATGTATTATGGATTCTGAAATAAATAAAATATTACCCATACCTACTTTCCAGATGATACATAATGAAAATGGTTTTCAGATCATCAAGTATTTACGCTTCTGGTAATTTGAAATTCAATAACGATGACTGATGGATATTAAGCAATACATGTTTGTATTCATAACACATTTCTTAATAACTCACCTCTTTGATAAAGTAATGTTTAATGTTTGTCACCAATGGAATGAAAGTATTATGCTGCAAAATGTTCGGAACATTTTCTGTGGTTGCTCAATAGCTTATATACACGATGTCTTCTGATGGCTTTTAACCAGTCATCCTTCAGTTCTGTAGAGTGCAAGAAACACTTCCGGAATTTCAGAACGCATACGGCAGTCTATGAGAAGAAGAGTGGAGAGTTGCATCACAGAAGGAGGAGGGCATTTCTAGCACCTTTTATAACAAAGTCATGGTTCATTAGGTTTCTTATTTTATTAGGTAATGTTTGAGGAAACTTGTAAATTATATCAAAAACCAAATAAGTAGCGTTTTTTGTTTTCATTGTGATAATAGGTTCCCCCTTTCGTTTAAAATTTTAATTAAATAAATTAAAATTAATGATTTAATATTTTTTTCGTTAACGGTCACAGGGGCGTAAACATTACAAAAGACAAAGAAGTGTATAAACAAAACAAAAAATTCATTTTGTAATTCAGAATAAATCAGCGGCGCACCACAAAAACTGAATGACGCGTAAAAGTGTCTCTGTATAGATTCTTACAATCACTCGGCATGATGTAATCCCTAAAACTTTGTAGACCGGGATCCCACGCCTATTTTCAAAAATGATTAATAACAGGCTGAATCTTCCTGAGTAGCTTCATTTTGCCGAGACGCTCAACTTTTTCCTCTACGAATATTCTCGATAGTGGTAGCTAATAAAATGCGCAGGCGTCAATCATGTCGATTTGGTGAGTGTAAAAAAGTCATTAATAACAGTTACAGCCGTATGCATAGTCAATCGCCAGCGACTCGCCAGAGTTTCGCCGTTCGCTACTCAAGGATTATAATGCATTGTCGAGCTCCAAAAAAGTGACAACTACGCGATAAGTCGAATTTTGGCGAAACGCTGGCGATGTACCACTTTTTTGGAGCTCGACTGTGCATTATAGTTCTTGTGTAGCGAGCGGCGAAACTCCGGCGAGTCGCTGGAATTGACTATGCATACGGCTGTTAGTTTTCCAGTTGAACCTCGAGATATTTCAATTCACCATTCAATTTGTAGGACAGTATGACCATTCAATTATACAAATATTAACCAAGCAACGGTAAAAAAATCCGCTGGTTATTAATGATTTTGTATGACCACGTCATTGGTACATGTTGGGAGTGGGAGACTCTTCAGTCCTACTCATATGTGACAGGAAGAAGTTTCAGTAATGTAGATTAAGAGAAGAAGAAGAATACAGGTTAGGTACGAATAATAACAATGAAATAAGTCTTCTTTTGTCTGTCGTCCATTGTTATCCATAAGATGCAGATTGTTGAGATGGTATATGTAAGATATTACTGGAAATGAAACATTTAAGCCAGTTGAATATATGTTAAAGGAAGAAACAAGTTTTACTTCACTAAAGGAAAGAAATTACCACAATAAATAACAGTAACGAAGCGTTTGCGGACACATGTTTATACACCTGAAATATACACTCCTAAAATATTGATACTGAATTATGAAACACCCTGTATATTTTGAGATACTAGTGGGACCGCAAATCTCTCACTTAAATTTTGTCATTATTCGAAAAATTAAGAGAGGGCCGCAAATATACCATAGCCTGGGCATGTAAAGGAAAGCTATCATTATTATTTGTGATCTACAGAGTTTGAAATTACCATCCTTCAAGATTTTTGCACAATTTTATCAGCAGTTGTGAATTCATTTGATTACGTTTTCATAAGATTCAAATTTTGATTTCTATATTTTGTGTTATTAGATCTGGCGCCAATGGAGACTGCACCCCTCACTGCAGAAGCACCCAAGCATCACCAACAGGATCTCTTAAACCAGCAAGGCCTAGGGCTCGTTCAGCGGATGAAAGCAAACCTCTTCTAGCTCCCCGAGAAAGTATTGAGGACTGGGAGATACCTGCTGATGAAATATTAGTAGGAGCTAGAGTGGGGTCTGGTTCTTTTGGAACTGTTTACAAGGCCCACTGGCATGGTCCAGTAGCTGTCAAGACACTCAATGTAAACATACCTACTATGACCCAATTACAGGCTTTCAAAAATGAAGTAGCAGTTTTACGTAAAACCAGACATGTTAATATTCTACTCTTTATGGGGTGTGTTAGCAAACCACAGTTAGCCCTTGTAACTCAGTGGTGTGAAGGTTCCAGTCTCTACAACCACATACATGTTCACGAGACAAAATTCCAACTATTCACCCTGATAGAGATAGGCAGACAGACTGCACAAGGTATGGATTACCTACATGCAAAAAACATTATTCATCGTGACTTGAAATCAAACAATATATTCTTACACGATGACTTGACTGTAAAAATAGGAGATTTTGGCCTGGCAACAGCAAAGACAAGATGGTCAGGATCTCAGCAATGTTACCAACCTACTGGTTCAGTACTTTGGATGGCACCAGAAGTTATCAGGATGCAGGTAGACAATCCCTACAGCTTTCAATCCGACGTGTATGCTTTCGGCATTGTAATTTTTGAAATGTTAGCTGGGCAATTACCTTATGCTCATATTAACAACAGAGATCACATTATCCTTATGGTAGGAAAGGGTTATCTCAAACCAGATTTGACTAAACTGAGATCGGACACCCCCAAGGCTCTGAGGCGCCTCACTGAAGACTGCATAAAATACAACAGAGACGAGAGGCCATTATTTAGACAGATACACGCAACTCTAGAAGGATTCTTGAGAAATCACCCAAAAATCAGTCGTTCTACTTCAGAACCTAACATGAATCGAACTCATCTACAATCTGATGATTTTATTTATACTTGTATGAGTCCCAAAACGCCAGGCAATTTCGAACCAAGTAGCTTTCTGTTCTATCCATCAGGTACGAGTAACATATAGATTGTTAGCTCTTGCGCTGAGTGACTTTTATGGAATCAGTTGATGAGGTCAGTGAGGTATTTCTTGATGAATGAGAATGAGATTTGAAAACATTTTTGACTATTCAGAATGGCCATAATTATATGGTCATGTTGATGAATGAAACTAATAGAGGTCTCTCCTATTGGAATTAAAAGGACCCTTGTCCAATTTGTAGTTACTGGTTTATCCAGCTTATCAGTTGAATTCCCTGTTTTGAAGCTAAAAAACTCTCACATATAACATCCCTTCAATAAATTACTTTAAAAGGTGTTTTTTGGGGTGATATTGTTTTTCCTCTAAATAATTTTTTTTGTTTTACTCACAGTTGCGTCAATTTGGTTATGTCAATGAATACTCTGATTTGTCTTCAATGAGTCACTAGTCCTTTAATTTTGAAATGAATGTGAAACCCACTAATTGAATGAAGTCAAGTATTTAATGCTGTGTGCTATATATTGAAAGAATACTGATATACAACTTTGGTTCAGTTTGTAGGCCATTCACTAGTCCACAAGCTAAGTTTTTCGTATTCTTAATATAATGAAAACTAGGATAGCAACCCCGTTTTTGTATTTGATTCTATTAGAAAAATAATCTCATATTAATTTTTCTGAATGTTTCGTTGGTCATCGAAAACAATTGAATAAAATATTTTTACTATTAACAGAATATAATTTTTTATATTATGAAAATACCCTACTCCACTGCTTCCTAGAACACAATGTAAACAAGGGAACAACCGCGTGATTCCCAATAAGTATTTAGTTAGATGGGTTGACAAGAAATGCTTCAATCAATCAATGAGCAGGGTCTAGGCGTTCTTGGCTTTTTCGACGTTCTCGATTATTCGAATGGTGTATATAAAACAGACAAACCTTGGAGTCCAGGACCAAATGAGCAGAAGTTGAAGCGGGGTACTAGGCGGTGAAATCTAAATGAGTAATTTTATTGTCAGTATCTATTGTTAATTGAGGAGCTGTAAATAAACAATTTTTAATTAGTCCAGTATTTTTGTAACTACAAACCCTAGATAAACAATTATGTAAATTATGGAAGGGTATTCAACAACAAGGTCAAATGATGAATGAGAGTTCTACCCATAGGCCAATCGATAGAGCATTTTTTCCTAACAAAAATACTAGTAGAAAACCGACTGTGCCATCACATGGAAGACATCTCGTTGTTATATTCTGTTATGTTTTCGACTCGCAACTGTCATTTATTAATTTGTTATAAACATTTAAATAACAAAACACTTGTTTTTTTTAAAATTGTTCTGCTCATAAAATGAAAACTAATAGAGCAATCTGGTTGTTTCAATGAAGATAATTGTAGATAATTGAAATACAAACAAAATGGAATGTTTTACGACCCGATCGGATCATTAGTAACGGAGGAAAACCGAAAAAACCAGAAAATTTTACGATTTTTAAAAAAATTCATAACTCCTCCATTTTTCAAAAAATAGGGTTAGCCCGTCTTATGAAAGTATTGAATCATGTGTACTTTATGTGTGCATAAAACAGGCTCTGACGGATCATTAGTTTTGGCACAATTGCAATTTGAATTTTTTTTGCACTATTTTGCAGCGTGCCTGGATGCTCTAGTGATAGTCCGATTTCAATTCCTAGAACAGATTTTGAAAGTAGAAGTACAGTACCACAAAGTGTATATTCTCATTTTGCGCAAAAATGCTGCGGAATGGGTGAAATATGCTTGCAAACATGACTGCAAACAAAACTGCTGAGCTGGTAGAAGCGGTCTAGTGGGAGGAGTGAGCGGGAGATGAGGGGAAGCGTATTATCACGTAACCCGTTCATTAGAAGAATTCCCCTCTCTCCTACCACTCGGCAGCTAACGCGGGCTCGGTCGTTTTCAGTCATGTTCGCATGCATTTTTTACCCATTGTAGCGCAAAACGAGAAATACAACATCAACCCATTACCATAATACTAGATCAAAATCTAACAAAAATCTCCAGTCACAAACATTTTCACACACTATATTACAACAACATGCCATACATATAGGATGCAGAGTATTGAATTTGGTTCCAGTGAACATAAAGAAACTGTGTAAAAAAACTTTCGCCAAACGTATATGGATTCTTGAGAATATTGAAAATCTAGAAAAACATGTAGCTTTTAAATGAATTGTGATATTTTACTCATTTGTTAATATTTGTTATTTTATCTTTTTTGGAAAGATATTTTGTTATTGTTATTTTTTACATTTTTTATATTTATTTATAAATATTATATAATAATATATATATATGATTACACACAGGTATCATAACCTATGTAATCATATATTGATTTTCTTGACCATTAATTTTAAATTTTCATATATTAATGTATTTAAGTTCAATAAATAAATAAATAAATAAAAATACTTCTACTTTCATAATCTGTTTGAGAAATTGAAATCGGGCTATCACTAGAGCATCCAGGCACGCAATTGTGCCAAAACTAACGATCCGACAGCGCCTGTTTTGTGCACACATAAACTACACATGATTCAATACTTTCAGGAGAAAGGCCAATCCTACTTGTTGAAAAATGGCGGATTAAGGAATTTTTCAAAAAATAACAAAATTTTCCGGTTTTTCCAGTTTTTTTTTCGTTGCTAATGATCCGACCGGTTCATAAAACATCCCATTTTGTTTGTATTTCAATTATCTACAATTCTTTTCATTGGCAACCATATTGCTCTATTAGTTTTCATTTTATAAGCAAAACAATCTAAAAAAACACGTTTTTTGTTAGTTAAATGTTTATAACAAATTAATAAATGACAGTTGCGAGTCGAAAACATATCAGAATATAACTACGGACTGTCCTCCATGTGATGGCATAGTCGGTTTCCTACTAGTATTTTTGTTGAAATCTCACGTATTTTATGCTCTATTGCTTGGTGTACTAGGGTTTCAAGAATTTTGATATGAACAAATTTTTCCTCCAGAATGACTCCGAAATTACAGCACTCTACATCAGTATGTCATGTCATTTTGGAAATAATTGGCACGATGATTCCACGAATTATATATAAATTTGGAAAATATTTTTCATTATTTTTGCATCATAATCCTTGTCAAATGAACTGAAAGCGGATGCAATCTTAGGATTAAAACCGGGGTTTGAAGGATATACTGAGTGACCACGAGGTGAGATAAGAGCTTCAAATTTTGTTTGTCGCTATAGTACTTGAATACGCTGATTTTGACGTCACAACTGAGGTTTCATAACTTTTGGGTTGACTGAGAGTGACCTCAAACTTTATTTCACCCGGTATATTATGATATTTAAAAAAATAAAAATTTGTCGCGCTGTTTAAAAATGTAATTATTACTATGAAAAATTAGCGCACGCCTATGATGAACCACTAATTAGTTATGTACAAAAGTGGAGTTATATGTACTTACTATATTCAAGTTTTATTTGTGTACTGAAACTATATTATTTTGAACCAAGCTTGTTTATGTTAAAATTCGATCGTTTTTATTAGAATGTTACCATTTTCTGAATAAAGGTAAAAAGTAGCAGTATACCTTACTATTATTATTTATTATGTAAATGTTCTACTAAAAAATACTGGTATTAAAAAATAGATATCCAAATTTAATTTATATTTATTTTGATATATATCCGATATTTTGATAATTATATAAATATCATATTTTCGAACCCTGATTCAAACACGCCGTGTTTTATAGCTAAGCATGTATGAGCTATTTACATTGTCGGCAGCAGAAAACATATTTTGAAACAAGTGTATAAGTGAGCGTTTAAAGGATGCGCAGCGACGAAGTGCCTTCAACCTTGAGAGTGAGACGCACTTGTACACGTGTATTATACGCTATTTCAAATTATGCCCAGATCATAATTCAAAAATAATTGTAGAAATCAATTTTAAACCATAATATTGTTTCTTGTATTCAAATATATTACATTTATTATGTTTTTATTATGAGTTATAGTTAACAACCAAAATAAATGAGATTTTTAATTATCTTATATATAAAACATTTAATTTATCAAATAGGTACTGTTTGTCTCGAGTTAGAAACTGTCAAATTAATCTCCATGTGAACAATAGGTGACATCATATTATGATTTAAAATTCATTCCTACCGTCATTTCTAAATCATGATGCAGACATAACGAAAATTTGTGTATAGTACGATTTTATAAGTGCCTCTAAAGCACTCTTGAATTCGTTGCGAGTGCTTTAAAGACTCATTTATACACTTTTATCATAATACATTATGTGCATAGCCCATACATACATACATACATACATGTAAGTGACCAATATCATTCATATATTAATTTACCTTGCCAACTGAATGTAAATAGTGTCATTTAGAGGCCTAGGAAAATTATTGATTTGTGATTGTGAGGAAGAACACAAACATCAATTTAGCCAAAAAAAAAAAATTTCGACCGGCAGCGGAAACAACGTTACAGTCCTTACTACTTATATAACTATCAAACAACAAAATTGGAGTTCCTCTTGGGCAAATCAGAGGAAGTCTTGTCCTAAATAAAGCAAATATGCAATAATTAGTTCTTTTAAAAAAAAGCATTCTTCAAAACTGAATAATTTCAAATACCAAGTTGCAGGGTATTACAAGTCTCCTGTGCCATTTAATGACCAGTACTGATATTTATCGTTTTCCTCTGTTAACTTTTGAATCAGATCAAGTATTTCTTCAAAACAAATGCGAGTCTGTTACAGAAGATGCATCGATGTTTACCTAATAGTTTTTAAATAATGTTTTGCGTATTCGTTCTAGTATAAAGAAATTACCGAACAGAATCCGTTGAATTTTTATCAAAAAATGTTTGTATGGAACTCACAGATACAACAAATAACTCCCATTATTTTTGCACACATCGGTTTGCATATTTTCTTTCTGGATCGACTTGAAAAGAAACTGAAATTTATTGACGCTTCATTTGCTAATATCAGGGTTTGGTGTGCATTTGGTCATGAAATAGCTTGAGAGCATTAGAAAATTGAAACATTCTATTATTTGTCATACTTTTTCACTATAAGCAAGGTCACTCCGCAAGGAATAAACTTTACAGCTCACTTTCTACTTATTTGTGAATTACGCTTGTTGAAACAAATTGAATTAAAGAGCTTATATTGGTGTTTGATCAACATTAACAATAGAAACAGATATTGGATAGTAATAGATTATTTACATTTGACTAAACCACTGAATAGTGCTTCAATGTTCACAAAAATAACCTTTAAAGAGTTCATCAAGAAATACATTCCTATTGAAAAAGTAATTGGACGAATTTGTCATTTTTACAGAGTCAGGACTGATATTCTTCGACAAATATTGACCAATTGACATGTGGGGCCCACCTGATAATTAATTATTCAGCACATGTACTCGAAATTCGCTATCCAATGCATGATGGGCTAAGATTATGAAGGTTGAAAAATTCTGGAACAATAATCATCTGGCATTCTTATCATTTTCTCAATTATAACCGTCTACTGTGTTTTAATGACAAATATAAAATACTTTCAGTAAATGGAAATATTGAATCGATAGTTTTTATCTTAAAATTTGAGGTTAGGTTACTAAGGCCCTAGGGATCTCAACATGTCAATATTTTAATATTTTAATGGTTAGAAATACGAATAGTTTATCCAGTTGTATATTCTGTTATTCCATTGTAAATGAACTATAGATATTGAGCAAGTTATTATTATTTATGTAATTGTGATTGCATCTAATGTTGGATGTGTGAAGGTGATTTTAATTTAAGTTATTGACTAATGTATATTTAACTTATACAGAAGTTTTGTTTTTACAATAAATCAATGAGAAGTTGACTTTTTAATGTCTGGCTTACTAACTCACTGTTACCCCATTTTTTATGATAAGCTAATAACCTTTGAAGATAAATTGATATTTTTCGTCATCAGTGTTGAACATATGCTCATGCAGTCATAAACAAGTATCACGAGGAGTTCATAACCGTGTAACGTACTTTACTTTTTCTACGAAATCAACAACTTACAACATAATTGTAGTTTTTAATTTACAAATTGACGGTCAGTTTTGGTTTTCGTGCCGGGAATATGCAATAGGGGAGCTGTATTCATGTTCTCAACATGAGTTCTTTAAATTTTCCATAATTCTTCTCTCCGGCCGTTATAACTTAAATATAAATACTAGACTTTGATCAATTACATTTATTTGGCATCTTCCTTCAAGATCCATATTCTCAAACTCTTACTCACGGGGTGATATATAACAACTAATTATAAAAACAAAAAGATGTTATGGCACATCATATCATCTCCTCATTTCAACTGGAATGTCTATCATCACCTTCGTCCCTGGGGACGCTACGCAAAAACTTTCTCCCCAATACTCTTCCGCTTGGTAATTTGATTGTATAGTTCTTGTATCGTCCTATTTCGGCCACTCTCCTAGTCTATCCCATAACTTAGTTTTAGGATTCTGTATTCTCACAGTACTTCCAATCAGAATTTTAGGTAAATCTTTGGCGTGTTGGTTATGGAATTTTTCTAATACTCCAAGTGACTTAAAGCTCATTTATGCCCTTGTTTGCCATTGCTGAGAAAATGAGTTTCTGTGGACAGGTTGGTTGGTTGGTTGGTTGGTTGGTTGGTTGGTTGGTTGGTTGGTTGGTTGGTTGGTTGGTTGGTTGGTTGGTTAAAGGCTGTCGAGCGAGATACCGGGTTTACCTTGAGGTTTCCCTTAACACTCAGACCAGTTGGGGTCTATTGTATTGTTCTGTCGTCAGTGGTTCCTAGTTAAATAGGCCTGTGTTTTTCACCAGGTTCAGTAGTCTATTCACTAGGTGTTTCGAATTCATGCCTGTTTCTAGGTTGATCTGTCCGAATATTCTGTTGCACTTGTTGAGCAGCGCGTCGCATTCTAAGATGATGTAAGAGGCTGTTTCCTCCTCGTCACCACAGAGTCTACAGTCCGCGGTTCTCTATTCCCATGGTGTGTAGGTGTTTCCTAAGGCCGCAGTGTCTGGTTAGTAAGCCGATGATCGTGCGTATCTTAAATCTGTAAAGGTTGAGTGTGTCAGCCGTCAGTGTTTGGCTCAGGTGCCTCACCATTGCTGTGCTGTGTCGATGCCCTTCGATTTGGTCCCAATACGTTTGGTGTTTTGATTTCTTCCACTCATTGATTAGGTTTCCGCATCGGGTTTTGCTAATTCCAAACGCTGGCTCTGGACCTGTGAATGGTGATTCAGATGCTATCTTTGCATGTTGGTCTGCTTTTTCACTGCCTTCAATTCCCCTATGTCCGGGCACTCACACAAGTGTAACCTTGTTGCGTTTCGACAGTTCATTGAAGACATTCCCATACTTGCCTAGACTTTATCTGTATTGAGTTCAGAGCATTTATAGCGCTCTGGCTGTCAGATAGAATGTAGATGTGTTTTCTTTCACACCCACGGTCTGGATTCATCTGTATGCATGACCTTATGGCATGTGTCTCTGCTTGGAATACTGTGGTGTTGTTACCAAGTGGGACTATTACGTTCTTTTTTGGCCTCACCCCGTATATTCCTGCTCCTGTTCCTTCATCTGTTTTTGAACCATCTGTGTACCAGTTAATGTTTCCAGATGATAGTAATTCTACTCCCGAGTCCCATTCGTTCCACTTGAGCTGCGTTTTGAATGTCTTTTCGTACGAGTATTGTGGTAGCATGTAGTCTGATATCATTTCCAGTTCGGTAATGTTGACTTCATGGATGATTTTGGTGTGCCCAGTTTGTGGTTGGGTTATCCAATTACCTGTTTGTTTAAGTCTGTACGCACATGACTGTGATGTCTTAAGGTGGGAGGTTTAGGATAATTTCCATAGCAGCGGTTGGAGTGCTATTCATACCACTCGTGATACACAGACAGGCGATTCTCTGAATTTTACCAAGGTTGGTTGTCGACTGTCTCTGTTTCATCTTGGGCCACCACAAAAGTGAAACATATGTAATTCTGGGTCTTATGATCGCGGTGTAAAGCCAGTGCATGACTTTCGGTTTCAGTCCCCATGTTTTTCCAAAAGCTCTTTGCTTTTGTTGACTTGTTGTAGATGCATGTTCCAGGTTAGTTTCATGTCCAAGAACAGCCCTAAATATTCGACATGATCAGCAACTTGTAGAGTTGCGCCAAAGAATTTGGGTGACTTCAAGTCCCCCTGAATCCTTTTGCGTGTGAAGGGAATGAGTGTGGTTTTGCTGGGGTTTGCACAGTAGGGAGGATAGTATCCCTCCCTGTGCGGTTCCTCTGGCAATTTCCAGCTTCGCGGAGTCTTCAAACATGTTGGTATGGTCCTGTCGTTTTTGGAGCATTGACTTTATCCACCTGCAGGTGGTTTCATCATCGCTTCTCCTCCTGGCCGCTGAGACCATACTTTCGATGGATGTATTGTCAAAGGCTCCTTCGATGTTTAGAAAAGTGCATAGTGCTATTTATTTTTTCGACAGAATGTCCTCCAGCCTTGACACCAATTGGTGCAAGGCCGTCTCGCACGATTTTCCTGTTAGGCGCAATGCACACTGAACGGACGTAGGCGAGGACGTGGCGGAGACGTGACGTGTGCTAATCCACATACAAGGGGCGGGGAAGTGACGAGAAATTTCGGTCAGTAGCAGAAACGGCAAGGTGAAGTTTAGTTTTGGATACAAATTTGTGGTTACCAACTAGATTGAAACATGGATTTTTCAAGTTCTGATGAAGATGATGAAGATATGTTGGATTCGGTCTACTTGGCTAATGTGCAAAAATACAGACGATTTTGGGTTCATCCATTGTGGCTAAAAAGGGGAAAACGGGTGGAACATTCGACGTTATGCGTGAATTAAACACATAACCAGATCGGTTCCAAAATTTTTACAGAATGTCCCGTGAGTGTTTTTATAATGTATTGGCTCTTGTAAAAGACGGCCTTGAAAAGAGATCAACGAATTGGAGGGAACCAATATGTCCAGAAGAGACTCTACTGATAACTTTAAGGTGAGTAACTGAACGAATTAATTTAGTAATACATTTATTCATAAACTTTAAAAAACAGCAAACATATCCAAGAAATATTTTGACTTTAATTATAAGGAAGTGAACCCGATTGTGGGAGAAGCGTCAGGTAACTTCCCATATTGAAATCCTTTTCCTGTTCAATTTGTTGCTGCACGCTGGAGTAATGATCCCCGCCAGTGGCGTTGGCCATCGATGGTCCATCTGCCTTGCCAAAGTATCCATTGAGGAATCCCTTGATAAAGTATTCATGGAGGAGCCTATTGAACCTGATGCATTGCGAACAAGCGGTTGATACAGTATTTCATCTGCTAACGCCAATATTCCCCTTTTAAAGCGCATCTTTTGCCTATCATCCATTGCCTTCATATTCGGCAAAACACTCTGCAAAAATGCCATATCGGGGTCAAGCTGGCTAGTAGCGTTATTCTGTCTTCGTTCTAGCACTTGCTGTTTTGCCTCAAAGTACTTATAGGCGGAACCGTTTACATCAGCTAATGTTGCAATTGACGATTTTCTTTTTTTTCTCAAACTCTTGTCTTTGTTTCGTTCCGGTGGTGGAGGAGGCATTGCTGTAGTTGGTGTAGTTGCTATGTCATCAGGACAAGTATTGTTGGTATCTTGCGTGGAAGATTCAGTTTCATCAAACTTCTCATTCATATCCCCATCTTGGCTGTCGTCCTCACTGTCTCGTGCTTCCTTCTGTGTAGGCTTTTCTTCAGCAACAATGTTGCCTTTACTTGGACGTGATTTCAGGAACGAGTCCAAAAACTGAAGGTGGCTAGCTAAGTAATATGGTTTACTCGTTTTAGCTCCTGATCCAGAGGGCAGTTTTAATTTATTTAGGTACTTCGTATAACGTCCTTTCACATTTTTCCACCGTTCCTTGCACTCTGTCGCTGAAACAAGAAAAATAAATTATTGAACATGAAGACATGACATAAATAATTGTGATTTAACAACAACCAAATAATCCTACACAGTTCATTATCATAACTTTTTTATTTCAGATACTTTGCAACTGGATGTTCATTCAAAGCGCTTTCGTACTACTTCTTAAAAGGGCATTCTACAGTCTACAGAAATTAATGGAAATTGCAGATCGTTTTTATTCATTGTGGAATCTACCTAATTGCATCGGCAGTATAGACAGTAAACACATCAGAATACAAGCTCAACCACGATCAGGTTCCTCCTACATTAATTATAAAGGCTTTTTTCCACTGTTTTGCTCGCAGTAGCAGATGCAGATGGCATGTTCGTGACAGTCGATGTGGGCGAGTACGGGCGGAATAGTGATGGCCGAGTATTAACGAATAGTAATTTTGGTAGAGCTTTGCACTCCGGAAATCTTGATTTACCTCAACCTCGTTTTATTTCACAGCTGATAAAGCGTTTCCCTTGAAGACAAACATAATGAAACCTTTTTCCCGTAGAGAATTGACTACTAACAACAGAAGAATTTTTAATGCCAGATTGTCGAGAGGACGAAAGTCTGTGGAATGTTCCTTTGGTATGCTGGCTGCAAAATTTGCAGTTCTAAACACACCCATACGATGTGCCTCTGATAAAGTTGATATACCTGTTCAAGCAATGTGTGTTTTGCATAATGCCATAAGAGAATATGATGGTACATTCACAAAGCCCCAATGCGAAAATGTAATTGTTCGTGATTTTATCTTGCGATTACCACCACTGACCCAGTCAAATGCAAAAACCATTAGGGAGTACCTAACCACGTATTTATCAGAATGTGCCCCGATTCCATATCAGGATAGGTATTGTGTATAAATAGTAAATAAATAAAAATAAATTGTGAAAATACCGTAGATTACAACTTACCTTGAACACCAAATTTTTTTGCGATTTTATGCCAAGCTTGATCCTGGGCACGCCTATTACAGTAATCTGAACGACTATAATCGTATAAGCAAGGGTAATTTTCAATTTCCTCACAAAACTGAATGTTGAATTCAATATCGTCTCGCATTTTGAAAAATTTTCACTACGCAACAAGTGTCGTACAATGGACGTGTCTGTTCCTGTACGCCACGAGCGACTGGCGAGAGACACGGCAAGGGCGGGATGGCGCAGGCCAGAGCCACGTCGCCTCTGTGTGCATTGGACCATTAAAGTACATAGAAGAGACGGAGGAGCGACATAAATCTGTGCCACGTCCTCGCCTCACGTCCGTTCAGTGTGCATTGCGCCTTAGATAGGCATGCTGGTTTATATGTAATGGCCGGTCTATGAGAGCTGCCTCCCGTATGTCCCTTTCTATCAGTTTTTCTAGTCCTTTCAGGAGAAAGGATGATGGGCTTATTGGTCTGTAATCCTTGTCCTAGTCGTATGAGTTTCGGCCAGGTTCCAGTACAGTCTGCATAGTTCTGGTGCTAGGTCTTCAATTCCCTGCTGTAGTAGGACAGGAAATATTCCATCTGGTCCAGGCGATTTATATGGGCTGAAAGAGTTTATTGCCCATATTACTTTCGGGTATGTTACTATCCGCTTTGCCACCTCCCAGTCAGCCCTGTTCGCCTGTGGGCAGGTACTAAAGATCCCAGTTAATTACCATACTGTTATAGATTTAAACTCTAATTAACTCTAAAATAATTTATTTAACGAAATACAATGATTCAATAACACAATACTCTAATTTACATAACAATCACGGAACTAGGTATTTATATTCGACCTTCACTTCACTGACTCTGACTGGTCCGTCTGTCTGCTGCGTAGTTCTTTTATACCCACCGCTAACTTCTTAGAATGCTCAGGAAAGTTCACGTGAAGCCTTGAATCGTCCAGATTCTTTTCGGTGCAAGCGCATCGACAGTCATTCGAGGTCATTCGCTGATTACGTGATTGATCAGGTCCGGCATCGCCCGCAGCTTCGCCACATTGCCCCCTTCTTAGAGATATTTCGTCCCGAAATGCCATCCTTGGAGTGTGTCGATATTTGCAGGATTCCCCATATCTGCACCGTGAAGTTCGATGGAAGTAACACTCCACAGTTTTCATCTTAGGTCGTGGAATAGGATTACAGCAAACCAAAATCTGGATGCCGCTGGTTCGGAATATCGTCTCCAACATACTTCTTATAACTCTCCAATCCAGCCCATCAATACCACAGGATAATTTTGGGATTGCCAAGTCCACCAGATTCTGGTCCACCATCGTATCTCTCAGTTGGGTGAGGCTCCCCAGACATCTTCATAGGATGGTTTATCTTGGGAATGCTTCTTGGTAACCAAGTAGTAGATGTTGCTCTGGCCCTTCTTCAGCTGTAGCACACCTCCAATTTCTGGATTCTGTTTCCGTAGTGTTTGGAGTTGGCCAAATTTCTTGGAGAACACCACAGCTATGCCTCTGGACATTCGAAGATCTTCTGCGACGCAGTGTGCTAGGGCGTAATCGACTGGCACTTTGAAAAGGTCCCGTGGCTCCTCTCGAGTTACCCCGTGTGACACTTTCTGTCCATTTGAGTATAAGGACATGAATTTCTGGAACGTCATCGCATCCTCTGGTGGTCTGAGGGTGCGGAATTGGTCATGGTTTCCAGCGTAAGGGGCCAACCTGTTGAAATGAACGACCCTGGGTTTACCTCTGGGTGGCTTGTGGATTCGGTAAAGAAGGTCATTTATCCTCTTGATGATCTTGTTCGGACCTTCCCATGAATTCCGTAAATTCGGTGACAGGCCACGGCGACGCATCGGGTTGTACAGCCAAACTAGGTCACCAACCTGAAATCCTCCAGCATCGGCATTGATGTCATAAGTCGCTTTCATTCGGTCGCTGGCACTCTGGATGTTCAAACGAACTCGTTCGTGGATGTCCTCCATTCGCTGCCGGAGTTTGCTGACGTAGTCCTCTCCCGCGGTATCCTGTCCTGGTGGCATCCCAAACTTTAGGTCACAGGGAAGTCGCAGCTCTCGGCCCATTATGATACTTGCAGGGGTTTGGCCGGTCGACTCGTGTACTGCGGAACGGTAGGCCATCAAGAACAAATGGAGATACTGGTCCCAGTCTTTTTGATTGTCAGAGACTACCTTGGACAAGTGGCGATTGATAGTCAGTCCTGTTCATCCGCTCAACCATTCCATCGGACTGTGGATGTAGAGCTGTGGTTCTCGTTTTTCGGATGTTCAGCATCTCGCACATTTCTTGGAACAAATTGGATTCAAAATTTCCTCCTTGGTCCGAGTGCAGCTCCAAGGGAACGCCGAATCGACATATCCACTCTTTCACCAAGACGTCCGCGACGGTGATGGCTTCCTGGTTGGGCAGGGGGGCATAGGCTTCGGCCCACTTGCTGAAATAGTCCATTGCCACAAGGATGTATTTATTTCCGTGATCTGATACGGGAAACGGGCCGGCGATGTCAATGGCGATTCTTTCGAATGGACTACCTACGTTATACTGACGCATCGGGGCCTTGGGTCGTGTCCGAGGTCCATTGCTGGCAGCGCAAACAGCACACTTTCTGCACCAGTCATTGACATCAACTTGACAATTGACCCAGTAAAACCGTTGCCTTACTTTCTGCAGGGTCTTCGACACACCCAGATGTCCTCCAGCAACTCCATCATGGATCTCTCGGAGTACTTCCTGCCTTCTGTTCTTGGGCACCACTATCTGACGTCTGTCTTCCCCACCATCTTCGGACTCCAATACACGTTTCAGGACCCCATTGTCCAGGGTAAGGGAATTCCATTGGGCCCAGTAGGATTTGACTGCTGGGGAATATCTTGCGATTTCCTGCCATGTCGGTCTTTGATTACTCTTTTTCCAGCCGACGACTAAACCAAGATCTGGATCGCTTTCTTGGTCTTTCTGGACCTCGTTGTCATTCCAGTTGTTGTCAACTGCTGTGGTTCTACAAATCGCTGCTTCCTTCTCTTCTGCTCGTCGGCAGTGTGAGCAGTCGTCTGGGCATGGTCTCCTTGACAGGGCATCTGCGTTCTTGTGGCCACTACCTGCTCGATGTTCTATCTCGAAGTCGAATTCTTGGAGTCTTTCGATCCAACGTGCTACTTGGCCCTCGGGGTTTTTGAACTGTAGGAGCCATTTAAGGGCTGCGTGGTCGGTCCTTAACAGGAATCTTCTTCCGTACACGTATTTGTAAAAGTGTTCTACTCCCTTGACAACAGCCAACAATTCTCGTCTGGTGACACAGTAGTTACGCTCCGGTTTACTGAGAGTTATACTGAAGTATCCAATGACCTTCTCTTGCCCATCCTGGATCTGGGACAATACAGCTCCAAGTCCCACGTTGCTGGCGTCCGTGTCCAAAATGAATTTTCCACTCGGAAGGGGATAACTCGGAATCGGTGTTTCACTTTCGTGCTGCCTAGAAACAGTTCAATCGGTAGCTCTCCATGTACAGTGGCCGACTCTCCTGTTGCTGTGCGTAGCTTCCAGGATGATGGTTTCATTCTGTCTGATGTCTTAGTAAAAGCAGGCCCAAGGATTGTCCTAGTCGCACCTGTATCCAGCAGCATTGCGCAAGGCTTGTTGTTGATGAAACCGTCTACGAAGGCTCCTTTGTTCTGTCGTTGGAGGACAGCGACACATGCGTTGTTCACCGGGGCTTTCTGAGTATAGGCCGACGATTGCCTCTTCTCAACAACCTTCGTTGGTCTCGACCTCTTGAGGGTTGGACATTGACTACGCACGTGTCCAAGTTTCCTACAGTTCCGGCATCTCACTAGTCTTTTCTCAGGCAACATCTCCTTCACGACCTTTCTTATGGCAGCTTCCAGGTTAGTAGGCTCCTGTGGGTTTTCTTCAATAACTCGGACTTTACTCTGGCTTCTGCAGGATTGCTTCGCCGCCTCAAATTCCAAAGCGCGTGCCAGTGCATCCACGAGATGTGTTGGACGAGCTAGAGTCAATGCCTGTCTGGTTTCCTGATCACGAAGTCCATCTAAGAAGGCCTGAACTGCTAGTCGCTCCATTACCTTTTCCGGTGTAGCTGGGTATGCAAGGCGAACCAAGCGTGCAATGTCTGCTTCAAATTCCTGTAAGGATTCGCTTGATTTCTGGCAGCGGGTTTTCAGCTGAGAGTGGTACACATGTTCTAGATGGGTCTGTCCATACCGTAATTCTAGATGTTTGATCAGCTGCTCGTAGTCCTCTTGTTCTTGAGTCGTGAGGATTTGTAAGATATTCGTTGCTTCTCCACGCAACGCCAGTGTTAGTGCCACAGCTCTATCTCCTGCATTCCATCCATTCGCCTTTGCTGCAGCTTCAAATTGTCGGCGGTAGTTTGCCCATGGTGTTTTCCCATCAAACTGAGGTGGTTTCATAGAGAGTTTTCCTGTTTCCGAACTGATCTTCACATCTTTCAGACCCTTTTGTACATCATCCAAGTTCAAACTCAGTTCCAGCATTGAATTTTCGTTGACAGATTCTGTGGTGTGGGTAGTATCATTCTGGTTTTCCAACTTACTGATTTTCTCCTTCAATTTGTTGATTTCTTTCTCGATTCCGCCTCTGATTTCATCGCTGATTGTTTCCTTCAATTTTCCCATCTCTTCTTCAATTTCATCTTTAATTTTCTCCATCTCTGTCTCGACAGTTCCCATCCTTTCTTCTAATCGGCTTGTTTTGCTTGAAGTTCTTCCTTCAGAGTATTCGAATTTTCTTGCATTTTGTCTTCCATTCCGTCGAGTTTACTCATTATGGAACTCATATCCATTCCAGAAACTTCGAATAGAAATGTTTCTGGGTCCTCGCCCTCCTCAACTAATCCCTCGGCAAGTCTTGTTTGAAGCACGGCCTTTTTCCCACTTGTGTCAAGTTCCCTCTCCTCCAGTTCTTGCTTCAATTCCGCAACCTTCAATTCAACCAGGCGAACTTTCCTCGAACACATTTTGTCTTAGTCTATGTCTCACAGTCTATTTCCTGGACACCAGTCTATTATTATTATTATTGTCTATTTCACACGCGAGAAGTGTCGCTTCACGAAAAATATTTATCAGTCACTGTCTATTTTCGCGAAAACAATTGTCCGAAATACACAAGTTGTCTACTTACACGAACACTCTGTATTTTATCTTTAACAATCGCACTTCTGATCACCACTGTTATAGATTTAAACTCTAATTAACTCTAAAATAATTTATTTAACGAAATACAATGATTCAATAACACAATACTCTAATTTACATAACAATTACGGAACTAGGTATTTATATTCGACCTTCAATGACTCTGACTGGTCCGTCTGTCTGCTGCGTAGTTCTTTTATACCCACCGCTAACTTCTTAGAATGCTCAGGAAATTTCACGTGAAGCCTCGAATCGTCCAGATTCTTTTCGGTGCAAGCGCATCGACAGTCATTCGAGGTCATTCGCTGATTACGTGATTGATCAGGTCCGGCATCGCCCGCAGCTTCGTCACAATACAGTATCTGTGCAGGTGAGCGATCATTTGATCTAGGTGTATTCCTCCGTTCTTGTAGTCCCAAGCAGAATTTTTCGTCATAAAATCTGCCATTTTCAGTACATATTCTCCTGCTTCTGCATGACTGTTACTTTGTGGGTAACGTGGAGATGATGGAGCATGCACGATCTTCCAATTCTTTAAGAATGTTTGAAACTCGTATGAGCAGAAGAGCATATTGTCTGATCGTAGTCGTATTGGTACACCTTTGCCTGTAAAATTTGTTTTCAAATCTTCAATAAGTCTTGAACTATTGGGATCGTTATTTCCATAGTGACAAATAATTGGCCTGATAAACGATCAATATATACTATACAGGGTGATTCACGACGAATTGTACGTAGTCCATCCATACGTACTATGGACCAAGGCCATTTCAAATCTGGTATTGAAAAATGCATTGTTGCGTTTATGACGGATATTCAGGGCGATATTTGAAAATACATGATTTATTCTATGTTATCTCTGAAAGTGAAAAACTCAGACATATGAAATTTGGCACACAGAGAATGCTCCCTGAGCTCAATAAAATGAATCTTTAAAAAAATGTAATTTCAAGTCCGGACTTGTTTTTTTTTTTATTTTTTTTTTGTTTTTTTAAAAACAACGCCCTGTAGCCAAATCAGACAATTTTTATTTTTCTCACTTTGAAGCTTACTAAGCAACAGTTGAAAAAAATTGAACGCGGAAGTTTTCTTTTTCAACAGAAAAAAATTAAACTTTTAAAAATAGTATAATTCAAATGGATTCATATTCTGCTTATGACCGATGCAGCACTACATCAATAGCACATCTTCATGTTTCAACAAAAATCATAAGGAAAGTTCATAATTACTCGAGATAAAGTATTATTCAATCAACCCATGAAATTCCAGAGCCGTATTTTTTTCACGTTTTTATTGATCCTGTAAAAACAACACAACGCGGGTGGAACAAATTTTCTTTCTGTCACGTCAAAGCGGGTGGTACTAACCGAAGTAAAAAAAAAACTGTTTATCATAGAAAAAACTTTTACTTTTGAAAACAGTACAAATGTATATTTTTCTACTATGGCTAATACAGCACTACATTGGAAACAACATTTATTTAAATTAAAATTGTTAGGAAAGTATTACTTACTCCATTGAAAAAACGATATTACAGTTCCTTACTCAGTTTTTTTTAAACGTTTCAATTGGAGCATGGCTAATACTAAGTACTTGAGTAAAATTAATTAAAGAACATCAACGTAAAATATTTAAAAAGTAATTGATTTCTATTCTGCAAGTAAAACAAAAACTTGGATGTCGTATCCAATAAAGATGGCAGCCGACCAAATGTAAAAGAGAGAAGAGCTAAACTCCGTTTTATTTTTCCACGGGGCAATTTTTGAAGCTTGCTGCTGGCCGTCACCGTAAAAAATACATGGAAGGGATGAGTTTTTACTCAAAGTTGTCAGAAGCTGACAAAGTAGTGCGATCGGAATGCGCGCGCTCGCGTCTTTCTTCCTAGATATCTACACCAAGAAGTAAGGGATAATAGGAATGCGTATGCTCGCTTCGCTTGCGTATTTCTCGCTAAATATCTTCACTAAGAATGGTACACTTATCGAGTGTTAATGAGGAAGTATTAATATTATTTACTATTGTTATTATTGATAAAAAAATTGTCAGTCTCTAGGGCGCCAATACTTCTGAAAACTATTCACTACAAAAATTTCATATTTATCATTATTCAGTATACAGGAATTTTAGGGAATCTGACAACGTTGCATTGTACTCATACAGTTATTAAGATTCATTGTTGGTTCAATGAAAGACATTTATACTGGCTACTCTTTGGTATGAAAGAAGCCATTTAGTTGTGAAATAACTGGATTGAAAAAAAATTCTTGATATTAATATTTTGAATGCACAAAAGATATTTTTTAAACAGACAGAGCATGTCGGAGGCATTTTTTGCGAAGAAATAATTACTTAAAAAACGTGTCGGATCACAAACATTCATTTTTGGTATGTGCGCAAATAGAGAAAGACGCACCTAACCGTATTGTAGGTTGTATGTATAGTAGGGTAAGCTCGGTTAGGTTTGCATAAGGTCGGGTCGGTCGGGTTAAGTTATACTCACTAGAGTAGGTTATTTTATGTAAAAAGTGCTCTTTATTTTTAGTGCGCATTGTGTATTCATATTGGGTATGTTTGCGCACATGTCCGTGATCTGTTTGGTCCTTTAAAATTTGCTAGTCAACTAGAACCATTATAATTACCATTGTTTCAAATGTGCAGTTAAAGTGTTGGTGGGAAAATGTAGTGGTTATATCAACTCATTGTTATACTCATTCATTAAAATATTCCATTTGATACGTGAATTAAATATTTCTGGAATCACATTGGCAATGTCGCAAAATTAGCCTCGCCTTCACGTTATTCCATTGTTTTGAAAAGTTGGCGGCTAGTGATTTTCATGTTACCAACCTGACAATCCTGACATGACAGATATTCACTAAACAAACAGAATGAATTTGTTGATTTTGTTATTGTTGAAAAAAGGTAGAATTTCTATCATTAAAAATCTCCGAAATTACATGAGACCGCCAAAAATTTCGGTAAAATTCCGTTATCCGGGCGATACAAACTATCAAAAAAATTACGTAGTTTGAACTCCTGAACAAAAAATCCAAATGAAATTTTTGGCTGTCTCAAGTAATTTCGGAGATATGGGCCTTTTTTTAATGAAAATTTGCATTTTCCAGCACACGTTTCTTCTTTGAAAAACATACTCAAATGCCTCCTTATTTTCACCAGCACAATATACACACCCTAATTCACCAGTTTTACACTTTTTTTTTTCATTGAAACTGTTTTTTTCAATAAATTCTAGCCTTTTTAGCGATAACAAAATCAACAAATTCATGCTGTTTTGTTTAGTGAATGTCTGTCATGTCAGATGTCAGATTGGTAACAATGGAAATGATTTCAGAAATATTCAGTTCACGTATCACATGGAATATTTTATTGAATGAGTATGAAAAATGAGTTGATATAACCACAACATTTTCCCATCAACACTTTGACTGCAGATTTGAAACAATGGTACTCATACTGTTTCTAAATGACTAGCAAAATTCAAAGGACGAGACAGATCACGGAAATGTGCGCAAACAAATATGAATACACATGCGCACAAAAAATAAAGAACACTTTTCACATAAAATAACCTACTTTAATGACTATAAATTAACCCGACAGACCCGATCTTATGCAAACCTAACCGACCTTACCCGACTATACAATACAGTTAGGTTGAGTTTTTTCTATCTGTTTGCGCATGCGCACATACCAAACATGAATGTTTGTGATCCGACACGTTTATTTAAGTAAATATTTGTTCGCAAAAAATGCCTGCTACATGCTTTGTCTATTTAAAAATATCTTTTGTGCATTCAAAATATTAATACCAAGATTTTTTTTTCAATCCAGTTATCTCACAACGAAATGTCTTCTTTCATACATGAATATGAAATGTTTGTAGTGGATAGTTTTCAGAAGTATTGGCGCCCTAGAGACTGGCAATTTTTTCATAAATAATAATAATAATAGTTCCTCATAAACACTCGAAGAGTGAACCATTCTTAGTGGAGATATTCAGCAAGAAATACGCAAGCAAAGCGAGCACGCACATTCCTATTACTACTTTTGTAACTTATGTAACTTATCTCTTACTTCTTGGTGAAGATATCTGCGAGAAAGGCACGAGTGCGCGCATTCCCATCACTACTTTGTCGATTTCTGTCAACTTTGAGTAGAAATTTTCATCCCTTATTTGTCAGTGAACAATACCAGAAATACGCGAGAAATCGACAAAGTAGTGATGGGAATGCGCGCGCTAGCTTCGCTCGCTTATTTCTGGTCTTGTTCAGTGACAAATAAGGGATGAAAAGGTTCTACTCAAAGTTGACCGAAATCGACAAAGTAGTGATGGGAATGAGGTTTGCATAAGATCGGGTCTGTCGGGTTGATTAGATTCATTAAAGTAGGTTATTTTATGTGAAAAGTATTCTTTTTTTTTGTGCGCATGTGTATTCATTTTGTTTACGCACATTTCCTTGATCTGTCTCGTCTTTTGAATTTTGCTAGTAATTTAGTAACAGTATAAGTACCATTGTTTCAAATGTGCAGTCAAAGTGTGGTTATATCAACTCATTTTTCATACTCATTCACTAAAATATTCCATGTGATACGTGTATTGAATTTTTCTGGAATCACATTGGCAATGTCGCAAAATTAGCTTCGCCCTTCCGTCATTTCCATTGTTACTAATCTGACATGACAGATATTCACTAAACAAAACAGCATGAATTTGTTGATTTTGTTATCGCTAAAAAGGCTAGGATTTGTTGATAAAAACTGTTTTTAATGAAAAAAAAAGTGCAAAACTGGTGAATTAGGGTGTGTATATTGTGCTGGTGAAAATAAGGAGGCATTTGAGTGTGTTTTTCAAAGAAGAAACGTGTGCTAGAAAATGCCAATTTTCATTCAAAAAAGGCCCGTATCTCCGAAATTACTTGAGACCGCCAAAAATTTTATTTGGATTTTTTGTTCAGGAGGTCAAACTACGTAAGTCCCGTAAGTCCCAATTTTTTTTTTTTTAAGTTCAGTTTTACCTTGGGTTTTTATTTACCTTTGGCACTGAATACAGATGAATGCTGAAATCTCTACACTTTCCACACAAAATACAAAGTTGCCCCATTTCAGGTCTTCACGTAAAGTATACTTATACACTATTCCTCATGAAATAACTACTGAACTGAATATACAACACTAATATAACTAAGAACTGATGAAGGTATAACTGTAATAAAGACTACGAACAATAGAGTAGGAAAAAGGAAAATTTTCAATTTCAAAACACTGAAAATTGATTACTCATTGATAGTGACAGATAATGATTTATTTGACAGCGCCATCTTGCAGATCTGTATGCTAAGTTCCATTGAATGCAACAAGTGGTCCCTTCAAAAAGTTCCAAACAAAATCGCATCACTAGAAGCATCATGGTTTCTAGACATCTTAGACCGAAACTAGTCAACAAATATAAAATTATCTTGGAAAATAGTTAAAAAGTGTTTTATTGTATATCCTAAGTATATTCTAAATGAATTTAGAGCAATTAGGAGACTTGACATTGGACAGGCTAGAAGTAAACGTGTAAAAAGATATCTAAGTATTTCCACGGAAACGTCGTTTATTCATGCGGTATACAAAAGGCCCATCGTAAATGCTAACATTGCATTTTTCGTGTACTTGGAAAAATGTACTTGGAGCTCTTCTATTTAACATCTCCAGAGACGGTAAAAAAATACGAAAATTTAATTTCTTTAAAATATCTCGAGATTTGCAAAAGTTATCGTAGTTTTCTTACCGTTTTCGAGATCCACATACATATGTGTGTATAATCGGAATTAGAATCAGGTATAGTTTAGACTCAAAAGACTGAAAACGCTTATCATTGAGCGAAAGAACTCATCGAGGGTCACTACAATATACTAGATGTCCGACATTTAATTTTGATTTTCACTCCAGTCGTAACAAGATGAGTTCGGCCTTCGTCCCAACCGGCCTCACATCTCGCGGCCTCCCGAGTTTTGCTCGGTGTAGTTTGTCTGTCTCACCGGCGCTGCTCTTTTCCAGTTTTCGCCACTAGGCAACTTGCTTTACTCCAATTGACTGCATAGAAATGTTCAATTATGATAAAAAAATAAGCTATGCAAAATATGATGCCTTAAATATTTAGGTATAAGTAATTAGGTTGTTATAGATAATCAAAGTTTCGCGCGCCAGCGACTCATTTCAAACAAGCTTAAAAGCCCGGGAACGGTCGTGACGTCATTTCTTACCAATGCGGAAAATAAATACATGGAGCAAGTTATTCTATTCGGTTACAGAGTGTGGAAGAGTCGTGTGGTTCATTAGGTGTCGTTGCAGTAAAATATCTATATTCGTCATGGAAAATAAAAAGTTATTTTATAAATATTGCATTGTACCGATGTGCAAAAGCACCACAGCTAGAACACCGGACAAAATATTTATAATGTTGCCAGAAGATCGCAGTCGTCGCTCAAAATGGCTGAGAGCTTGTAGGAGAGAAGAAAGAGACATTTCGCTAAGCAGCTCAATCCAATACTTTTTCCTCTTCTTCGTCAATATTGCAGCTTACGGTGTATAATTTTTTCCTAACATTGTGTTCAGGTGTAATTTTGCCTTTCACAGTGCACACATTTTTGTTCCTTTGAACTTGTACCCATCCCACAGCTGCATCTCCGTAGGAATGTCTTCCGGATCTAGAAAAGATGTATTCTAAAAAACATACTGAATACTGCTGTCAATGTTTCAATTTTTTCTGCGAATGCAAATAACAAAAAAAATTAAGAACCGCTTTTATTCGAATGCACTGAAAAGGAAAAATATTAAAATCCGCCATCATGAATTAGGTACCTAATTTTTACGAAAAGTTATATTTTCTGACTCTAAAAACTCATACATACTCTTTATGGATAGAATCGCTCCATAAATCACAAAACTCTCCCGCTATTTTGAATTTATATATTTTGACAACAAATTCAATTCATAATACTGTACCCCAAAAATCTCCATACACCAATTTTGAATAGAACCTTGATCATACAACCCGACCGCCTTTTGTAATTAGTGAAAAAATTCAAAACCTCGGACTCCAAATACCCCCACATATCACTTGGAGCTGTCGTTTTGTTTTTTACTTACTTTAACAACATTTTCATAATACGTTGTCACTTATAAATACCTGCCAAATTTCACATTTATCGAAAGACTAGTGGGTCAAATTTCCCTTATAAATTTTGAACAGGAAAGGCATACGAAAGAAGCCAGTTAAATGAAACACTTGTAATACAAATATATTTGAATGAGTATTTATGTATCACAAATAAAACATTTACTCTGTTGAACATTTTGTTTACGACTAGTTTACGACTAAAGTCTGAATCAAAATTTGTATGAAATGACCAATATAAAATTAAATTATTTGTCTTTCTTCTGTTTGAAATCTAATGTATAAATATTGACCTACCAACCCAGCGAGCACAAAAACATCTCAGAGATGTTAAAAGTGAGAGATTTTGAGACATCAAACCTCTACTGCGATGTTCTGTTTATACATGAATAGAACGTGTATGTAGGTGCAAATGTCCGCCGCACGCGGCTATTTTTAAGATGTTCCTAGGACATCACAAGAGGCATTTCTTTCACGTTTTTTTCAAACCTTTTTTTAAGACACAACATAATATTTTTAAAGCTTTTCGCCTACATTAAATCACTGTATATAAAACATTGGTTGAGATGTTCCTGAGACATCACAAAATGCACTTTTATCTCGTTTTTTGTCATTGATTGTACAAATCGACAATAGTCAATATATGAAGAGAACTCTGGGGTGATTTGAAAAAAAAAATCGATATAACCTATTTTAATAGGACCAAAGGAACACACATACAAATTTAAACCTAAAATATTTTCTGTTCATACAAATTGAAAAACTTTTCAAAAATGTAAATATCACTCTAACACTGGTTGTTGCCTGGTTCAACTGAATTTAAACAAAACTGTGAATACACTCTCAATAATACAGTGTCCTTGACTAATCACTTTACATAGATAAGGTGTATACATAATGATTATGATGATTATTATTTTACAAGTCAGAACCGGTATATGTTTTTGAGGTTATTTATTTTCTGAGTATCGACAATTCATTCCTTACTTTGCAGTTCGTGATCAACTTGATTACTAAATATAATATTTTGTCTTGACAAAACGTTTCACTTCACTCTAAAACGACTACTTTTGCGAAAAATAAAATGGGGTAAATTAAGTAAAAACTAGAAACGATACTCTCCGTCAACTCAAACATCTCTGAGATCACATGATCACATTTGCGATTGCGCGAACGCTAGATATATTCTCGGTGAACTATCTCAAAGGTGAACTATGTTACGCCAAGTGAAAACATCCACAAGATAACATTTTGTGCACATCTCCGATACATTCCTATCTTCCTATCTCCTAGACTCAAGGAGACTAAAATTTAACAAGGAGTAATCCCCATAAGACAATGGGGACACTAGTAGAAAGAGATGAAAGAACATTTGTGACGAAATGTGACGTAGTTGGACGTGTCATGGCCGCCGAACTCTATACACAGTGACGGACTAGCTCTTGGTATATGAGACTTACTGCTGACAGTTTTGTTGCTTGGTTCGAGTTCAACTCTGTACTCATATCCAAGTACGTCACTATGACGCGTTGATGCTACAAGATCCTGATTTGCTAACGCTTGTTAAACCCTCCTTGTTAGTTTAGTATCTTTGGATTAGACTCTCCTGTTAAATAATGTTTAGTCTCCTTGACCATCTCACAGAGCGCGTCTCCTATAAGCAGGAGGCGCTTTCCGATTGAGAGCTTGTTACCCCTGAACTACCCCTGAGATCACTTTAGGGTCAGGTCGGCAGGCATGGAAAGTTTAAAGTAGGTGGCGCTAGTTAGGGGAGTCTTTTAATTGTCATTTGTCAATGTGAGCTTATTTGAATATACAAATATTGATGTTTGTCATTGTCACAGTCCATGGTCCACGTCATCTAAATACTAAAACTGAATGAATCATTAGGTGGCCATAGTATCTGCGAGACAGCAGTCTCATCACATTTTTCAACTATTAAGCTGTTTTCAAAATAACCGTTTTTCTACGCCCATGTCTGTAAACGTCAAAAATCGCACTGTCAACATTCCTTGTAAATGACATATAACAATAACATGCACGTAATGAGATCTCATAACATACACGTGCGTTTTGAGAAGAAAACTTAAACTTCTTGGTTTAATTAAATTACAATCAAATTTTTATTTACGTAAGACTTTATTTGGTCTATTTACACAAATTTAGTCAATTAAATAACATAAAAACTTTTATGCACTAGCGGGCGGTAAAGTACAGTTTACCGCCCGGTTCGCCGGGCGTAAAGTGGCACTTTACCGCCCGTGGGCGCATTATGGCCCGGCGGGCCGTAAAGTAGACAAAATTCTCAAATTGTCTATACTCACACATCATTTCATGCAATTCCTAACACGAATTATAATCATTTCAGTTCAATATAGAGCAATACTCTTTCTAACATTTGTTCATAATCGTTGGCAAATTTTTCGGTGATGATCTATTTATTTGAAATAGATTCTCCAATATAGCACTCAGCTACTGTAGTTTCACATTCCTCACATTATGTTACCCTTAATTACTGTATGCGCCATAACGTATGAAACGTGTAGACCATTGCAATTCAAGTCAGTATTTGTGATTCGCGCTATAAAACCGCTAGTGCATAAAATTTTGTATGTATCACGTGCGTAAAATGCGTTTAAGGCCTTCCACGCCGCAGGCCATAAACGCCTACTTTACGCCCTTGATACATAAATAACTATTAGCATTAGCGAGATATATGTAGGATTGAAAGTGTGATGCCTCTAAATGTAGACAGCACGTTATGCAATTTCTTTAAAAATAGGACACGTTTTCCTAAGTAGCATGCCATAAAAATAAAGGTCATGTCATTTATATTGTCAATTTCTTGAACAAAATATAATTGTATCCCAACATTTTCTCAACTTTATCTACAAATATGTCTGACAGTAGTGAAAGTGATGAAATTATGAGCACTCCACCGAAGATTTTATAAAAAGCTCAAGCTGCCACACATAATTTGTCACCGCTAAAATCCAAAGAAAGGTACGAAATTACCTATAAAAAATGTATGGATTGGCGACACAAGCATAACGTTAAAATGAATGGGCGTAGAAAAAGTATAGTACGTTACACGAGTTGTAAGCCCGGCTTCGTGCATAAACTTTTTCATTTCGTGCGTAATGGGTTACTTACAACTCTTGTTACGTAATATACTATTATGTCATACACATAAGATGCCAATCTCAAATCAAACAAGTTAGGGTGGATTTAGTCAACTTTAGCACGCATTATCATAATCATAACGATAACATCAAATGGTTTTAGTTTAATCTTAACATTGTTGTATAAACAGCGCCATTTGAGATAACAGATTCACCTTTCGCTTTTAACATATATTTAAGCACAATTTTGAAATGATGTTGACTTATGCATCTTTAAATTTATTCATTATTCCAATCTGAAAATGACAATTTATCTTTGCTTGACTGGAAACTGTTAAAGGCTCGTTCACACCCTTGCATATATTCGAAACATACGGCGAAAAAATTGCGGAGAATGATGAATCAATAATGCAGTACCTAATAACTTACCCCAAATACTAAAGAATAACATGTATAATTCATCACTCACCGCAATTTTTTCGCCGTATGAGTCAAATCACAAAAAAATGCGAAGGTCCGCAAGGGTATGAACGAGCCTTAGTCGTCTTTTTTCCCAATAATTTTCGCATTCCTATTTCTCAACTCATTTTTCAACTGCTTTACAGCACAACCACCATATTTATCACTCATTTTACTAAAAAAGCTCTCAAAACCAACGAAAATAAATCAAACTACTAGTAAACACAATAAATGTCATAGGAATAACACATGCTGTCAAAAACGAAAGGACTCTTACTACTTCAGCGCCGCCATGCGGGAGCAATTTTATACATCCCTGCCATGACAGAAATACATGTTATTTAATAGAAACATATTCTTTCGTGGTCTGTGAGATCACTTCAGGACCTCCTCGGAGCTACCCACTGGGTCAAATGGAAAGCGGCTAAGGATGGAAAAATACGAAGGCGTAGAAGGGCCACGAGCATTTTTTTTCCCGACTTTAATCTCGGACCCCCGACTTTAATCTCGGAACCCCGACTTTAATCTCGGACCCCGACTTTAATCTCGGGGTCCGACTTTAATCTCGTACCCCGACTTTAATCTCAGACCCCCGACTTTAATCTCGGACCTCCGACTTCAATCTCGGACCCCCGACTTTAATCTCGGGGGTCCGACTTTAATCTCGGACCCCCGAATTTAATCTCGGACCCCCGACTTTAATCTCGGGGGTCCGACTTTAATCTCGGACCCCCGACTTTAATCTCGGGGGTTCAACTTTAATCTCGGACCCCCGACTTTAATCTCGGGGGTGCGACTTTAATCTCGGGAATCCGACTTTAATCTCGGGGGTCCGACTTTAATCTCGGACCCCCGACTTTAATCTCGGACCCCCTCCTTTAATCTCGGGGGTCCAACTTTAATCTTGGACCCCCGACTTTAATCTCGGGGGTCCGACTTTAATCTCGGACCCCCGACTTTAATCTCGGGGTCCGACTTTAATCTCGGACCCCCGACTTTAATCTCGGGGGTCCGACTTTAATCTCGGACCCCCTACTTTAATCTCGGGGGTCCGACTTTAATCTTAGACCCCCGACTTTAATCTCGGGGGTCCGACTTTAATCTCGGGGGTCCGACTTTAATCTCGGACCCCCGACTTTAATCTGGAACCCCCGACTTTAATCTCGGACCCCGACTTTAATCTCGGACCCCCGACTTTAATCTCGGGGGTCCGACTTTAATCTCGGACCCCCGACTTTAATCTCGGACCCCCGACTTTAATCTCGGGGGTCCGACTATAATCTCGGACCCCCGACTTTAATCTCGGGGGTCCGACTTTAATCTCGGACTCTCGACTTTAATCTCGGACCCCCGACTTTAATCTCGGACCCCCGACTTTAATCTCGGAGGTCCGACTATAATCTCGGACCCCCGACTTTAATCTCGGGGGTCCGACTTTAATCTCGGACTCTCGACTTTAATCTCGGACCCCCGACTTTAATCTCGGGGGTCCGAGTTTAATCTCGGACCCCCGACTTTAAACTCGGACCCAAGACTTTAATCTCGGGGGTCCGACTATAATCTCGGACCCCCGACTTTAATCTCGGGGGTTCGACTTTAATCTCGGACCTCCGACTTCAATCTCGGGGGTCCGACTTTAATCTCGGACCCCCGACTTTAATCTCTGGGGTCCGACTTTAATCTCGTACCCCCGACTTTAATCTCGGGTGTCCGACTTTAATCTCGGACCCCCGACTTTAATCTCAGGATTCAACTCGGTGCTCTCAGATTCTAGAATTTTCTCTTCATAAAGCTATAGACACAAAATGCAAAGTTTTTTCTCGTTCACTATTGGTTGAAAGGATGAGGTATCTTGATTTCATTGAAAAAATTAACAAGATGTTCATAAAATCAGTTGTAGAATCATCTGCGACTGAAAGACATATATCAGTCGCTCTTCAAGTTAACCTCTTGGAAGGTTTTCATGTTGAAATGGGAAACATTCTCAATTGAAAATAGAAACAAACATGACTCCTCTGGAAAGAACTTTCGATAAAAATCAAGCTATTTTTATGTATAATAATATAAAAATAATAATAATAAACAACTACTTCCCTAGCTAAAGCCACTGCGGCCAATGGCGTATTGTGGCTCACCCTATGGTTATATTTCTCCCAGTATATCCAATCTCTTGACGAAATTGAGGAATGCATTGGGAGAACAATTTATCAGGTTTTCTGGCCTTACTGTCGTATCGCCAAATATTGAGAATCTGGTTCTGGCCGCTACAGGGCATGTACACAGAATGTGTTCAGCCGTTTCATCATCCTCCATGCATAGCCGGCACTCTGCATCTTGTGCAAGTCCGATTTTATGCATGTGATGTTTGAGTTTGCAGTGGCCAGTAAGCAAACCTACTATAACTCTGAGATGCGCTCTGCTGAGTTCTAGCAGTTTGTCAGAGTCCTGTTTTTTCCTTGTACAAGCAATAAATGCTTTGGAATGGGCTAGGCCCGGTAGACAACGCCAGTACTCGAGTCTTTTATTGTCTGCCCAAGCTGTTATGACATTCTTGGCAGTGCTATATGCTAAACCGATTACCGGTTCTGGTCCAGTGAACGTTGTTTCGGCCCTCCCTTTTGCTAGGGCGTCCGCTATTTCGTTTCCTTTGGGTACACACTCTTCGAGTGTTTATCAGAAAGTATTATTATTATTATAACAGGAGAGAATAAATTTTATTTAAATACATTTTTTGTTATATCTAACAGCTATATATTAAAGTCGGACCCCCGAGATTAAAGTCGGGGGTCCGAGATTAAAGTCGGACCCCCGAGATTAAAGTCGGGGGTCCGAGATTGAAGTTAGACCTCCGAGATTAAAGTCGGGGGTCCGAGATTAAAGTCGGACCCCCGAGATTGAAGTCGGGGGTCCGAGATTAAAGTTAGACCCCCGAGATTAAAGTCGGGGGTCCGAGATAGAAGTCGGGGGTCCGAGATTAAAGTCGGGGTACGAGATTAAAGTCGGACCCCCGAGATTAAAGTCGGGGGTCCGAGATTAAAGTCGGGGGTCCGAGATTAAAGTTGGACCCCCGAGATTAAAGTCGGGGTCCGAAATTAAAGTCGGGGGTTCGAGATTAAAGTCGGACCCCCGAGATTAAAGTCGGGGGTCCGAGGTTAAAGTCGGGGGTCCGAGATTAAAGTCGGACCCCCGAGACTAAAGTCGGGGGCCCGAGATTAAAGTCGGACCCCTTGAGATTAAAGTCGGGGGTCCGAGATTCAAGTCGGACCCCCGAGATTAAAGTCGGGGGTTCGAGATTAAAGTCGGGGTTCCGAGATTAAAGTCGGACCCCCGAGATTAAAGTCGGGAGTCCGAGATTAAAGTCGGGGGGTCCGAGATTGAAGTCGGGGGTCCGAGATTGAAGTCAGGGGTCCGAGATTAAAGTCGGGGGTCCGAGATTAAAGTCGGATCGCCGAGATTAAAGTCGGGGGTCCTAGATTAAAGTCGGACCCCCGAGATTAAAGTCGGGGGTCCGAGATTAAAGTCGGGGGTCCGAGATTAAAGTCGGGGGTCCGAGATTAAAGTCTTGGGTCCGAGATTAAAGTCGTGGGTCCGAGATTAAAGTCGGGGGTCCGAGATTAAAGTCGGGGGTCCGAGATTAAAGTCGGGGGTCCGAGATTAAAGTCGGGATTCCAAAAAAAAAATTGTTCGTGGCCCTTCTACGCCTTCGTAGAAAAATTAAGTACTTTTGTCTCATTTTATTAGTGTGGCCAAAAGGTATGTGGTCCAAAGCCATTAGAAATCTCTATTGACTATAGACATCAGTTGTCATATATAGAAAAGGTAATTTTGAAAATACTAGAATTTTATCACGAAGTCTGCATACGAAATTCATGAAAATAAAATCCACTTCACTACTCCTAACTTTTAACCGTATCACACTCCCTCCGTGAGTCCTGTGATGAGATTATGAACACTCGACCCGTTGCGAGTTTGACGTGACAGGTACCGAAATTAATGTCGAGCCATAAAGAAACCACAGCGTTTTAAACTACGTATCGGGACAGCTCTCGTATCGTGTTCATAATCCCACCTCTGCATATATGTTTTTTTCGAGAAAAGTGGAACGAACGAACTGCTACTGTTGAAACACGAACACTTTCGTTTGCATGCCAAACAAACGGGACGAAAAATTAGGGACTTAGAAATAATTTTCACATTATTTTCGAAAAACACCAAAAACTCGAAAACTATACGAGATATCGAGAAAATTTAAATCAACAGTTTTATTATACTCCAAGATGTCAATAGAAAATGTCGATGAAATTTTTCCATATCTTGGAAAATAAAAAATATAGACTTTTTTTTTACAAAAACCCCGAAAACTCAAATATGGCGACTGATTTTCCAATTTCACAATCTATCTTATTTGATCACCTCATAAAAGTCTACAAAAAATGTGCAACAATTTTTTCTGTTATATTAATAGTCTGGGAAATATTTCACAAAAATGAAAAATTTGGGAAAATATCTAACAGTTTCATTTAACTCACCAAAAGTTTTCATGGCATTTTTTCATATCTTGAAAATTAAACAGAATATTGATTTTTTTTATAAAAACACCAAAAACTCAAAGATAGCGACATATTTTCAAGTTTCACAATCGACCATTTTTGATCATCTCATGAAAGTCTACAAAAAATGCGGAATTTTTTTCTACGTAAAATGAATAGTCTGGGAAATATCTCACAAAAACGAAAAATTTGGAAATTTTGAACATTTACTTCCCCCCCTTCGAATTTCCCAGGGCGCAAAGCGCCCGGATTTTTGAATATCCACTTCCCCTCCCCTTCTAATTTTCCCGGGCACGAAGCGCCCGGATTTTTGAATATTTACTTCTCCCCCCCCCACCTTCGAATTTTCCCGTGCGCAAAGCGCCCGGATTTTTGAATATTTAATTCTCCCCCCTCCTTCGAATTTTCCCGGGCGCGAAACGCCCGGATTTTTGAATATTTACTTCCCCCCTCCTTCGAATTTTCCCATTCGCAAAACGCCCAGTTTTTTCGTGTCTACCGTCCCGTTGCACCCATCTTCCAAATTTTCCATATCTTGAAAAAAATTGCGATTTGGAAAAATTTGGGATTTAGAAAAAATTTCACATTTTTTCCTAAAAACACCAAAACCTCGAAAACTAAACGAGATATCAAGAAAATGTAAATCAACAGTTCCTTTGAACTCAAAGATGTCTACCAAAAGTTTACATGGCATTTTTTCATATCTTGAAAAATAAACTGATGAATATGGATTTTTATTTTATAAAAACTCCAAAAACTCAAAGATATCGACAGATTTTCAAGTTTCACAAGGAAGCTTTTTTCGATCATCTCATGAAAGGCTACAAAAATTGTAGATACATTTTTTCCATGATATCGATAGTCCGGGAAATATTTCACAAAAACAAGGAGTTTTCATGAATTTTCTTTAAATTTTGACAGTCATGCATTGAAAACACGTATTTTTGTAGGAAATTAGTCTACATGCATTGAAAACACGTATTTTTGTGAGAAATTAGTCATCAGATTCATGTATTGAAAACGCGTATTTTTGTGGGAAATTAGTCAAGACAGTCATGTATTGAAAACACGTATTTTTGTTGAAAATTGTTCAAGACAGCCATGTATTGAAAACGCGTATTTTTGTGGGAAATTAGTCAAGACAGTCATGTATCAAAAACGCGTATTTTTGTGGGAAATTAGTCAAGACGGTCATGTATTGAAAACGCGTATTTTTGTGGGAAATTAGTCAAGACAGTCATGTATTGAAAATGCGTATTTTTCTGGGAAATTAGTCAAGACAGTCATATATTGAAAACTCTTTTTTTTGTGGGAAATTGTCATGTATTGAAAACGCGTATTTTTATGGGAAATTAGTCAAGACAGTCATGTATTGAAAACGCGTATTTTTGTGGAAAATTAGTCAAGACAGTCATGTATTGAAAATACGTATTTTTGTGGGAAATTAGTCAAGACAGTCATGTATTTAAAACGCGTATTTTTGTGGAAAATTAGTCAAGACAGTCGTGTTTTGAAAACGCGTTTAAAAAAAAATAGTCAAGACAGACATGTATTGAAAACGCGTATTTTTGTGGGAAATTGGTCAAGACAGTCATGTTTTGAAAACACGTTTTTTTGGGAAATTAGTCAAGACAGTCATGTACTGAAAGCACGTATTTTTGTGGGAAATTAGTCAAGACAGTCATGTATTGAAAACGCGTATTTTTGTGGGAAATTAGTCAAGACAGTCATGTATTGAAAACGCGTATTTTTGTGGGAAGTTAGTCAAGACAGTCATGTATTGAAAACGCGTATTTTTGTGGGAAATTAGTCAAGACAGTCATGTATTGAAAACGCGTATTTTTGTGGGAAATTAGTCAAGACAGTCATGTATTGAAAACGTGTATTTTTGTGGGAAATTAGTCACAATAGTCATGTTTTGAAAACGCATTTTTTTTGGGAAATTAGTCAAAACAGTCATGTATTGAAAACGCGTATTTTTGTGAAAAATAAGTCAAGACAGTCATGTATTGAGAACGCGTATTTTTGTGGGAAATTAGTCAAGACAGTCATGTATTGAAAACGCGTATTTTTGTGGGAAATTAGTCAAGACAGTCATGTATTGAAGACGCGTATTTTTGTGGGAAATTATTCAAGACAGTCATGTCTAGAAAAATAAACTTGGATTTTTTTCAAATTATTCAAATTATTGGTGTCCAATTATAGTTTTGAATTACAATAGTTGTATTCATATATTATTGGTATCCAGTTATATTTGTGAACGCATTAAAGTGGTTGTCTTCATATTATTGGTGTCCAATTATAGTTTAAAAGGCATTAGGGTAGTTAGGCAGTCATGTATTGAAAATACGTGTTTTTGTGGGAAAAATAAACTTGGATTTTTTCCAAATTATTCAAATTATTGGTGTCCAATTATAGTTTTGAATTACAATAGTTGTATTCATATTATTGGTATCCAATTATATTTGTGAACGCATTAAAGTGGTTGTCTTCATATTATTGGTGTCCAATTATAGTTTAAAAGGCATTAGGGTAGTTGTATTCATATTGTTAGTTTCCAATTATAGTTTTAAAGGCATTAGTCGTTGTATTCATATCATTGGTGTCCAACTATATAGTTTTAAAGGCATTAATTAAGGTCGTTGTATTCATATTATTGGTATCCAATTATACTTCTAGGCCATTCAAATTTACGAGCTTTCCGCAAAGTGTTCTCGCGAAGCGTGAATTCGAGCGCGTAGCGCGAGAGTCAATCAGATCAACTTCCGAGCATCTCAACTTCCGAGCTCCTCAACTTCCGAGCACCTCAACTTCCGAGCACTCACCTATAAGAGCCAACGATTTCATATATGTATAGTAGATCAAGCATACCCACTGAAACGTTAAAGCTTTGTTTGGCTCTATATATTAATGAAAACAATGAATAGTTTTCGTACGGAACTATAGGGAACACCAGCCCACTAGCTTATGACAGCTACAGCGGCGGTTACTTGAATAGAGCTAATGAAAGAAAAAATCATTTGTAAAATACTAGAATTTTATCAGAATGTCTGCATACATATGTCATAAATACAAAATTCACCACATCGCGGCGCAGGTAACTTTAAAAAGTTTTCTGCTTACTTTAAACCGCCAATCGCTTGCGGTATTTAGGTACGTATGAAAAATTTGCATTTTACTTTGGTAGTTTGGTGTCACTTTGGTTTGTTTAATGAGTTTACTCCCCCCTCTATCCCTATCAAGTCCTCATCGTCGATAAAAGGACGTTTCAAAAATTACAAATGCGCAGTCGAAAAATTGTGAACAACTATGCGTGTGATCCTGACGTCACAGAACCAATATTTCTTGAAATCAGAAAAACCTTACGTCACAATAAAAAAACGGACATTATGGTTAGGATCCAATGCAGTGTTGCCAATAGTCGCAGAATTCTCCGCTTTTCGGAGAATTTGCGGATAATAAGTTATTCATAGAGAAAAGTTGCCTTTTGGCCTTTCAAAGAATGTATATGTGAGTGTGATTCTCATTATCCCCAATTTGCGTGAGCACAAATTTGTTTGTTCAGTTTAAAATTTGTGCTTTTCTTTAAAAAAGTCTTCACAGGCTTGTACGAGCTAGGGAAGACGAGGTCCTAACTTGTGACGCCATACACGAGACCGGTAACCTTGCTGGGATTTGAACCCACGCCTTATATATGTTTGAGGAGCGAAAGCTCTACCATCAAAAACGCCCACCACGGCCCTCATTATTATGATTTCACATTCACTGCTTATCCGGCTTAAAACGATGTACTCATGCCACTCGTACCTCTTCCAGTCCAGTCACGACTTACATGTTTTAGCCAATGATTGAGAATGAAAAATGGTGCTACATCAAAACAGAAGGGGTCATTATCAATCTTTATCGGCAATCGCAACTGACCGACATTAAAAAAATTACTCATATGAAGGCGGAGAATTTCAGAGAAATTTTGGTTTCATCTCCGATAATCTAGGAAAAGCGTGTTGGCTTGGCAATACTGTTCCAATGACGACAAAGAGTTTGTCACAGATTACAGAAACAAAGTTTAGATATGAAAGCTCGGCCTTCACGCGGTTTTCTATTTGAGCTTCGCAATACACCCACTTGCAGAGCTGGGAGCACATATTATTATTTGTAACCTAGATGGCGCTTTGATAGCGTTGTATATTGTTCATGTTCACAAAATGGGGTATTATGAGTTTAAGTTATGTTCATTTTGAATAGTGCATTATCATTAAAGATAATGTTCATATGAACAAATGTTAGGAGTGTTGTGTTAGTGGATGTACTGATAAGACAAGTAAAAGACATCATTTTTCCATCAAGAGTCCAATAATAGGTACATTATCAAGAAACTTAATGAGAAAATTCATTTGATGATATTAATTTTTTTAGGGACCAGTAGAACTTTATTGGGTGACGTGAATGAAATTCAAGCTAAAAATATTTCTCCAAAAGCAAGAGTATTCTACCATAAAGTGACGAGATTTGGAGCTCAATTGTCAAGAATGCAGAAAAAAGTCAATCCAATAAGGAACACGTCTTGCCATTGCATAAAAGGTTACAGTTACACCAAATTTCCATCATTCATCAAACATGTTATTCTACCACCATTTAACTTCATAATGTGTCAGCTCCACAACCAACATCTGAAGTCGAAAGCTCGAAGAAATATCGTTAGAGGAGAAAATTTTGGAATTGTCTTTATTCAAGAGTAGTGGAAAGGTGTATCATTTCTTAGGAAAAATGTTTGCCTTACCTTCTACACGTACCTTGAACAATTTATTGAGAATAAAATATATTTGTAGTGATTTGATATTGCAACGAAAAATTTTACAACTAATCTTACTTCCCATGCCTATATGAGCTTTTTGATACGTAAATGATCAATAAGCAGGTGAACTATTCCGTATTGAAGTTGTGTGTATATATAACTTATAGTTGACCAAATATGCATGTGTGGTGAGGGGGTCACTTTTTGCCATTTTTATTGTGGCACTACTAGTTATCCGACTCATTCTTCAAAAATAATTATTTTTACGTTTATAACCATTATTGTTATGAATGAATTTATTACTTATACGTGCATTTTTCTATCCAGGTGAACAACTCTTATTGGTAATATTCTTTTAATTTTCTACTTTTCTTAAATATTTTTGAGGAACAAAACAAAGAGGAGCTTGAAACGAAGTCAAAGTCAAAATATACTTTAATGTCAGAAGTTTTTCAACTTATCAACAAAGCTTTCAAGTATAAATAAAAATGTAAATTGAAATAGCATTATGTTTATAGACGTTCTAAATAAAAAAAATGATGGTTAGTCGTGATTTTCTAATCTAAATGTACCTATCAGAGAAATATGTTTGGAATCTCTTAGCTACAAAGTTCTAAGGTCATGAAATGATTCATTTATTTTGTGGAATTTCATGTTGAATTAAGAAATAAAGAAAACGACAAATTTTGTCTAATTTCCACTGAGTTTTGGTTTATTTGTTAGAATCGGTTTCGCTTTTACACCATTATCAATATCCTGATCAAACTTGATAATGGTGTAAAGTAACAGCCGAAACCGGTCCTACAAGTAAACCAAGACTAAGTGTTAATTGGACAGAAGTTATACTTTTTCTATTTTTATTATTTCATCATATCCATTTCAAAATTTCCCGCGTATTCCTCTATCGGTAAGGATGATTTCTTGTTGTAGCCATGTGTCTTACCCATTACAGAAATCTGTAACCGACTTTCAAATATTTTAGTTGCTGAATACACCCACTTCATGTCAGTGGCGCCATACAATTCATAACAGGTATTCAGTTTCGCATCTAAACTTGTTTCTGTAATGTGTGGAGTCTGTTTACAATGTCATTTGTGATTTGCATAATTGTATGAGTGAGTATGTGAATTTTTGAATATTCACGTTGGTAGTTTTTTAGTTATGAATGTATAGAAATTAGTGAAGTGTTTTATTCCATAGTTTGAATGGAATAAAAGGTAAAGTTGTTGGAATCATATATATCATGAAAAACTAATACCTTTCAGATGGTTCTTCCAAAATTGATAGTAAACTCTACCAGAAAATTACACAAATCCACAAATATTCTCAATCTGTTTATTCGGTCCATTTCAACAACTCACCCAAGAATGTCTGGAGTTGAGGAGAGATTTTCTTTGCCCCAACGATATGCTGGCACAAAAGAAAGTGTTTGGTAAGAATAAAAGTACTTATGTCTCAAGGGTTTGTTAACTGAGAATCATGATTTTCCTAATATTGTAGGACGGAATATATACAATTGGCATTAGACTACAAGCCTTTAAATCTAGGACAAGGTTTTCCAGATTATCCACCACCTCAGTATATCATGGATACATTGAGCAAGGTCTCAACAGGAGAAGACTACATGCTTCATCAATATACCAGAGGATTTGTGAGTAGATATTGGATATATTTTAGTCAAAATTCGACTTTTCTAGTTTCTTCACTTCAAGATTGGTTCTTGTTTTTACTTAAGATCAAGGTTAAGTCTATTTGATTGTATCTTTTCCGTATTAAAATTGTCATTTTATTGAAATAAGAGAAACTTCTGTAATTTTTTGTATATGAAAGACTTTCTAGAGATAACCTATGACATTTGATATTTGACGTAGTACATTGAATAGATTGACTGTTTTCTATTTAACTGATTAACTGACTATTTCTAATTAGACCTTATCTTGCCCGAACCCAAAGTTCATCTGATTATTGTAAAATGAACTATGGTGATACCAATCCAAGAGTTTTCATTCATGATCAGGTCTGTTCTTAGGTCCTCAATGATGGGAAAATATTTGAGCATAAATTATATAAGATTTGAAATATTCAAAGGAATCAAATACTTCGGGATCGGGGTTGAAAGGACTCAATTACAAATCCCATGACTCAGCTTTTTATAAAATCAAACGGTACAATTGCAGTTTAGGGTAGTAACCCCGATTTTGACGAAATTTTTTTGGGGGTCATTTCGAATTCCCTGAACACAAATCTAAAGTCAAAACTCCTCGCTCTAACTTTGATAAATCATCAAAAACATTCATGACTTCCATGAAGGCTTGCTCTATTTGTAAGGAAAATCATCCATTGTTTATTTGCAATAAGTTTTTGTTTATCAACTAACGGAAGACGCGATGAGGTAAAACGTTCTAATATATTTTAAAGAGAAACATTCTCAATTGAAAATTGAATCAATACATGACTCCTCTGGAAATGGAAAAACCCTACGATAAAATTGAAGTTACTTTTTTGTAATATCTAACAGAAAACAACTACTTCCCCGGCAAAAGCCACGCTGGACATTGAACTGCATCTGATAGATATTGAGAAAGACCCTATATAACTTGAGAGAAAAAATCTGAAAGTGAAAATTTGCATTTTCATTCAGATAGTTGATTATTTATTGAATGTCCAGTTTCTTTTGGAGATTCTTATTCCAAAGGAAACTGGACATTCAATAAATAATCAACTATCTGAATGAAAATGCAAATTTTCTCTTTCAGATTTTTTCTCTCAAGTTATATAGGGTCTTTCTCAATATCTATCAGATGTAGTTCAATGTTCAGCGTGGCTTTTGCCGGGGAAGTAGTTGTTTTCTGTTAGATATTACAAAAAAGTAACTTCAATTTTATCGTAGGGTTTTTCCATTTCCAGAGGAGTCATGTATTTATTCAATTTTCAATTGAGAATGTTTCTCTTTAAAACATGAATCCCTTCCAAGAGAGGTTATCTTGTACGATGGAAAACAGCGACTAAATTCCAACTTTCAGTCGCAGATGATTCCACAACTGACTTTATGAACATCCTGTTCATATTTTCAATGAAATCAGTTCTAATATATGTTGGAACTGCCTTAGGCAGAGCCATCGGGTTCACGATTGTACATTGAGGGGCTGCAAGCACTGTGGAAAGAAGCATAATACATTATTACATGTAAATGATCAGTTTCATTCAGGGCAGGAAAGCAATATACAAGGAAATGGGAATATTTCATCACAAGGGACTTCAGACCCAATCATACAGGGTGTCTCAAAAAGCTACTCATGCATGGAAAATAATTCAAAACATTCATTCACACAGGGTGGTATAATCAATCAGGACAACGCAATCATAACAAACGATTCAAACGCACAGGGGATATCAGACATACATTCAATCTCAGATTTCAAAAATAACAACACTCAACTTCCAAGGGGAGGACCTACACAGAGTTATGCTTCGAAATGCGAAGCTGACATTTTATTATCAACGGCAATAGTTTATACAGCAGACATTCATGGCAATCTACATAGGTGTAGAATGCTGTTAGACTCTGGAAGTCAGTCGAACTTCATTACGAGGGAATTTAGTGAAAGGTTGTAACTTCCAGTGATTGGGGTAAATATACCATTTGTTGGTATTGGTAGCGGAATTTTTGACATTAAACATTCGGTTAACATCATAGTCTATTCAAAATTCAAAGATTTAAAATTCAACTCGACATTTCTAGTGATGGACACGATTTCGGATAGTATTCCAATGACAAAAATCAATAAAAATCATACTAGACATTCCAAACAATGTCAACTTGGCGGATGAAGGTTTTTCAGAACCGGAAAAAATTGATGGTATTTTAGGTGTGACTATTTTCTGGCATTTAATTTGCGCAGGTCAGATTCAGTTAGGTCAGGGACAACCAATATTACAAAAAACGAAGCTGTGATAGATAGTTGCAGGGGAAATAAATAACATAGGAAATACATTCAAAAATAAAAAAAAGTTTTACAATTTTGCAACAAATAGTTTGATAGAAAATCAAATTAAAAGGTTTTGGGAGATAACGGAATATAGTCAAGTAAAAAGGATTTTAAGTGAAGACGCTATGTGTGAAAAAATGTTCAAAGAAACTACAATTAGAAATAAAGAGGGTAGGTTTGTAGTAGCGCTTCCTCTTAAGTCAAACGTGATTGAGTTAGGTGAATATTTCAATACAGCATACAAACGGTTGTTGCAAACGGAACGAAAGCTAGGTAAATATTCAAATATAAAAATTCAAATATAAAAATTCAATATAATCAATTCATGATAGAATATATCGAAATAGGTCACATGACAAAAATAATAGACGATGGGTTGGCATGTTCTGAAAAAATGATTTATTATTTACCTCATCACAGTGTGTACAAGGAAGATTCTATAACGACGAAATGTAGGGTGGTTTTCGACGGTTCAGCAGCAACTAGTACAGGAGTTTCCTTGAATGAGGTACTTATGGTAGGGCCGCAATTGCAGGATACAATTTTCAGCATTTCCTTGAGATTTCGGAAGCGGCAGATATCGAAAAAATGTTCAGGCAGGTTCTCTTGAGGGATGAAAATCGAGATTTGGAGCGAATTTTATGGCGTTTTTCTATTGAACAACCAGTCGATACATACAGACTTAATACAGTGAGTTATGGTACAGGTCCTGCAAGTTTTCTCGCGGTAAGGTGTTTGCAGCAATTGGGTTGCGATTACAAAGAGCATTTTCCTGAGGCCATTAATGTAATTCTAAAGGATTTTTACATGGATGATTTGTTAACAGGTACAACATCCGCCGTAGAAGCTAGGCTTCTGAAGAGACAGGTTAGTGAAATTCTAAAGAGTGCTGGTTTCATTCTTAGAAAATGGACATCTAATGAGAAGGCGGTTCTTTATGATGAATCGGAAAACAACAAGGACATTGATCATTTTATTTCAGAGAGCAGTACAACGAAAGCGTTGGACTTATGGTGGAACTCGGAGGAGGATTTTCTGCATTATAAAATTACTTTTGACAAAAGTCAAACAAGGATTACAAAAAGGGCAATTTTGTCTATAATTTCACAAATTTTTGATCCTTTAGGTCTTGTAGGCCCAGCTGTAATAAGAGCAAAAATCATTATGCAACAACTTTGGAAAAGCAAGGTGGACTGGGACGAGTCAATTTCTTTAGATTTACATACATCATGGATTCGGTTCAGGGATGAAATTTCGGAGTTGGGTAAATCACTATAGGTAGACAGGTAATTTGTAAACATCCTGTTGAAATTCAATTACACAGCTTCTCGGATTCCTCGGAAGTTGCATATGATACAGCGGTTTATCTTCGATCTACAGATCCTGAAGGCCCTCATCATGTTCATTTGTTGTGCGCAAAATCAAGGGTAGCACCACTGAAGATAATTTCACATCCTAGGTTGGAGCTATGCACAGCATTATTATCAGCTAGGTTGGTAAAAGAAGTAAGAAACTCTATTGGCATGCATTTTAGCAAGGTTCAGTTTTGGTCAGATTCCAAAGTAGCTTCATCATGGATCAAAGGGGAATCCAGTCAGTGGAAAACATTTGTAGCAAACCGAACTTCAGAAATTCAGGAAATTACTGAAAGTCATCAATGGTTTCAGAAGACAACCCTGCTGATATCATTTCAAGGGGTGTTAATCCAGGGAAATTGAATTCGCTCAAAGTATGGTGGCACAGTCCAAGCTGGTTGGCTTTAGAGGAGGAATTTTGGAAGAGAACTGAAGATTTCAATTTTGAGTTAGTTCCCGAGAGAAAGGTCATTTGGCAAACATTTTTTGTTGAATTTTCATTGGATATATTTGACAGATTTTCAAACTTTTCGTAATTGCAAAGGGTGTGGGCTTATTGCTTGCGTTTTATTAGGAACTGTAAAAATAAATCTGTTACACGGTTGAATGGATTTCTCACAGTAGAAGAACTTGAATATTCTTCAAATAATTTGATTAAATTGGCACAAGGTCAATCCTTTAAAATGGAAATTAGTACTTTGAAAAGTAAGAATTCACTGCATAAGTCAATAGACTTGCATCATTGAACCCATTTCTTGACGAAGATGGAATAATTAGAGTAGGGGGACGCTTGAGAAAGGCAAATATTCTTTTCGAGCAAAAGCACCCAATAATACTTCCAATAAGGCATGTCATCACAGACCTAATAATCAAGAATGAACATATCAAACACTTACACTTGGGAACACAAGCTCTTCTTTCTCTATTAGATTGAGATATTGGATTTTGTCTGGAAGGAGCACTGTTAGAAAAATAATTCATAAGTGTATAATTTGTTTCCGCGCAAAGCCTAAAGGTTTTCAGTACATTATGGGAGACCTTCCGGAACATAGGATAACTCCTTGTCGTCCATTCTTAAACTGCGGAGTAGATTATGCAGGACCATTTGAAATCAAGGTACATAAACTCAGAGGTCAGAGAAATGTGAAGGTATATCTATGCTTATTTATTTGTTTTTCCACAAAGGCGGTTCACCTAGAGCTGGCTATTGATTTGAGCACAGAATCGTTTATGAATTGTTTCAGAAGATTTATAGCCAAGAGAGAGTTGATTCGGAATATGTATTCTGACAGTGGGACACATTTTGTTGGGGCACATAGACAATTGAAAGGACTTTATGATTTTTTGAAAGCTACAGAAACGCAATGCCAATTCTCTGAGTATTTCAGTCAGAATATGATAAAATGGTATTTTATTCCACCACGGCACCCAATTTTGGGGGACTTTGGGAGGCGGCAGTAAAATCTGCAAAATTTCACATTAAAAGGGTATTAGGTAACGAAAAATTATCTTTCGATGAATTTCACAAGGTCAGTGTGCAAGTAGAGGCGTGTCTGAATTCTCGCCCTTTGACACTTCTCTCCGATGATCCTATGGACTCACGCCAGGGTATTTTCTCATCGGCTCAACTCTACTAGCAGCACCACAGGAAGATTTGCAACTAAAAAATGCGAATCGAATCAAGAAATACTTCCTCTTATCGCAAATAGCTCAACATTTTTGGACCAGGTGGTCCAGGGAGTAACTGTCAAATCTACAGGGGCACTCCACTTCAAAGAATGCAAAGATACAAGCTGGTACTATGGTTGTCGTCAAAGAAGAGAACTCACCACCACAGAAATGGGACTTGGCCAGAATCACAGAGCTCCATCCTGGTGAAGATGGTGTAGTTCGGGTAGTGACAGTACGTACTTCAAAGGGTTTGTTCAAAAGACCCACATCTCGTTTATGTGTGTTACCAATTGAAAATGACTGAAATTGGTGTAATTTGGTAGACAATCAAATTTAGAGGATCTGTTTATTTTCTTAGAAGTATTGTACCAGATGTTTATTTCTGCCGTTGAAAGCTAGAGCTTTCAAGGGGGGCGGCATGTTGGGACTGATACAGTTTTTATAGGAAGTCCAATCGGGCAAATACGGTCCGCATACTTTTGAAACTTGATACCTCAACTGTCAGTATGACATATGTACTCTTGTTTTTTTTTTTTTTTCTTTGGTGTTTTGGCATCGACTGCTATGGTCATTAGCCATGTGTTCTTTATAGGCCTTGTTACTAACTCCATACGCCACTTTAGGAGCAGCACTGTTAATTGGAACGCAACAGTGAATCGTGCAGGACTCACCCTAGTCAAGCCACGAGATTTTAATAATTCAATCTGTTAAATTAAATTAAAAAATCCCAGCCCAACCAGGGTTCGAACTCCGGACCTTTCAACTCAGAGTCGGACGCTCTAACCACTGCGCCACGCCCCGACATTTGTGTTGTTGTTATAAACAATTCGAAAAAGTTAATTTAAACAAAAGCAGTAAAAAAAGGTTTACATGTATTTTCATTACAAAATACCCAAATAGAATACAGTTGAACATTCAACACACTTGGTGTTTTCTTTCATATCAGCACAACCTACACACTCTCATTTTAGCATTTTCGGTTCGTTTTGTATATTATTTTGAATTATTTATTGACAATAAAAGATTTGACATAGCACAATAAAAAGTAACTATTGTCTGGCGACAGCCCGGATATCTTGGAGAAAAAAGATAAAATAGTAGAAGAAAAGCGCGCGCTCACTTCGCTCGCCACCAAGAAATAAGGAATGAACCTTTCTACAAAAAGTAGAGGGAATAAAATAAAATAGTAGTAGAAAAGCGCGCGCTCGGACGACATTTCGCATTTCCGCGAGCGCGGAATTGTGAAATGTCTTGCTATGGATCTTCACCAGAAAAAAAGATGAAAAACTAGTAGTTGCTATGCACTTACATCAAAGAATACTGCGGTAACTGACATTAGTCTATATAGTAGGAAAAAGAGTTTTGAATTTTTATTTCAATATTTTAGTACATGTTGAATCTGTACCTTCATTTAGGTTGCTTTAATTTATTAACAATTAAAGCATCCCAAGAAAGGTACAAATTCAAAATATATTAAAATATCAAAATAAAAATTCAACACACTTTTTGCCACAATATACCTAGTCAAATGTCAGTTACCTCTGAAGAACGTTTGTTTCCACTTAATGTCAGTAAATTTTTAGCTTCTAACAGGGTTTCATGAGAGGTAGCGCGAAAACTGTCTAGTGAATTTCAGTAAAATCGGAAAGACCATATCTACTGGGCTCTGGGCAGTACTATACGGGAGTATCGGAACACGACAGTTTGTTATCCATATCTGTCATATTGCCATTACTTACTGCCAATAAACGAAATCCATCGAATGTATTGTTATGTTAATTCAAATCTTACATTTTCAATACATGTGTAGGCGCGTTCGGTCTTGAAGCTGCCATAAGGAAAGCGATGAAGAAAGTGTTGCCCGAGAACAGATTAGTGAGATGCCGGAACTGTAGGAAACTTGGACACGTGCGTAGCCAATGTCCAACCCTCAAGAGGTCGAGACCAACGAAGGTTGTTGAGAAGGAGCAATCGTCAGCCTCGGTGAACAACGCATATGTCGCTGTCCTCCAACGACATAACAAAGGAGCCTTCGTAGACGGTTTCATCAACAACAAGCCTTGCTCAATGCTGCTGGATACAGGTGTGACTAGGGCAATCCTTGGGCCTGCTTTCACTAAAACATCATCCTGGAAGCTACGCACAGCAACATGGGAGCCAGCCACTGTACATGGTGAGCTACCGATTGAACTGATTCTAGGCAGCACAAAAGTGAAACATCGGGCATCAGTAGCGGACATTGAGGACGACGCAATTATTGGAATGGACATCATGAATTCCAGAGGGTTCGAATTGAACTTCAAAGAGGGCGTCCTACGTGTGAACGGAGAAGAGCTGGTGCTACATGGAAGAAGTGAAGAGATGATTCGTGTTCTGCTGGCTAAAGATGTAAGTGCACCCGAGAGGGGTGAGACCATACTGGAGGCTCGCTTGGATGGAGGTGCGAGCAATGGAAGCGTGGTGATGTTCATGCCCAAGCTTCATGATGACGTGCTGATGAAATTGTGCCAGTAAGGGTAATGAATGTCAATTATTACCCAGTGACTTTGAAGAAGGGAACTGTTTTGGGGCACTGCTCGTCAATTTCCTCTGTGATCAGGAGTGTACACGGTACTGCTGTCAGACAACAACCTGACAGCGGAACTGGAAAAATGGGTTACCATCTCTTTCAAGGGCATTAAACCAGCCCAACAGCCCAGATTGAGATAATTAGTCAAGAAGTACCAAGACATCTTCGATACCGTACAAGGAAAAGGGTGTCGAACGAATGTAGTTCAGCATAAAATTGATACTGGGGATGCCCGATCGATCCGACAATCAGCTAGAAGACTTCCTCTTGTCAAGAAGGAAGAAGCTGACAAAATAGTCAGTGATATGGGGAAAGATGGAGTGATTGAACCATCCGACAGGCCATGGTCTTCTCCAGTCGTGCTGGTGAAGAAGAAAGATGGATCAACACGCTTCTGCATAGGTTATCGTCAACTGAACAACGTGACGAAGAAAGGCAGTTACCCTCTTCAGAGAATAGATGACATCCTAGACACGTTGGCCGGCTCCACGATTTTCTCGACCCTTGATCTGAATAGTGGATACTGGCTCCAGAAGATAGAGAAAAGACAGCCTTCACCATCGGCTCAGGACTGTGGCATTTCACCGTTATGCCATTCTGGCTTTGTAAAGCTCCAGTCACATTCGAGAGATTAATGGAGACGGTTCTGAAAGGACTTTCATGGAGGACGTGTTTGGTATATCTCGACGACATTATTGTGGTTGGAAAATCGTTCGAAGACCATGTAAAAAACCTGGAGGAGGTATTCCTGCGACTGAGAAACTCTGGATTGAAGCTGAGCCCCAAGAAATGCCACCTGTTCCAAAAAGAAGTACGTTACCTTGGCCATGCTGTCTCTGGGCACGGAGTAGCAGTGGATGACGAGAAGATCAAAGCAGTGAAGGAGTGGCCTATTCCGAAAGACATACACCAACTACGTAGTTTCCTTGGTTTGTGCACATACTATCGCCGATATGTGCTGGGGTTCGCCAACATCGCTAAACCACTGACCAGGCTCACGGAAGGACAAACAAAGTTCCAATGGTCTAAAGATTGCCAAGACTCGTTCAGGAAGCTGAACGGGGGATTGATCAATGCACCGATTTTAAGTTATCCCCTTCCGAGTGGAAAATTCATTTTGGACACGGACGCCAGCAACGTGGTACTTGGAGCAGTCTTGTCCCAGATCCAGGATGGGCAAGAGAAGGTCTTCGGATACTTCAGTAAAACTCTCAGTAAACCGGAGCGTAACTGCTGTGTCACCAGACGAGAACTGTTGGCTGTTGTCAAGGGAGTAGAACACTTTTATAAATACGTGTACGAGAGAAGATTCCTGTTAAGGACCGACCACGTAGCCCTTAAATGGCTTCTACAGTTCAAAAACCCCGAGGGCCAAGTAGCACGTTGGATTGAAAGACTCCAAGAATTCGACTTCGAGATCGAACATCGAGCAGGGAGTGGCCACAAGAACGCAGATGCCCTGTCAAGGAGACCATGCCCAGACGACTGCCCACACTGCCGACGAGCAGAAGAGAGGGAATCAGCGATTTGTAGAACCACGGCAGTTGATAACAACTGGAATGACAACGAGGTCCAGAAAGACCAAGAAGGAGATCCAGATCTTGGTTTAGTCATCGGTTGGAAAAAGAGTAATCAAAGACCGACATGGCAGGAAATCGCAAGATATTCCCCAGCAGTCAAATCCTACCTGGCCCAATGGAATTCCCTTACCCTGGACAATGGGGTCCTGAAACGTGTATTGGAGTCCGAAGATGGTGGGGAGGATAGACGTCAGATCGTGGTGCCCAAGAACAGAAGACAGGAAGTACTCCGAGATATCCATGATGGAGTTGCTGGAGGACATCTGGGTATGACGAATACCCTGCAGAAAGTAAGACAACGGTTTTACTGGGTCAATTGTCAAGTTGATGTCAATGACTGGTGCAGAAAGTGTGCTGTTTGCGCTGCCAGCAATGGACCTAGGACACGACACAAGGCCCCGATGCGTTAGTATAACGTAGGTAGTCCATTCGAAAGAATCGCCATTGACATCGCCAGCCCGTTACCCGTATCAGATCACGGAAATAAATACATCCTTGTGGCAATGGCCAAAGCCTATGCCCTGCCCAACCAGGAAGCCATCACCGTCGCGGACGTCTTGGTGAAAGAGTGGATATGTCGATTCGGTGTCTCCTTGGTCCGATGTCCCCTTGGAGCTGCACTCGGACCAAGGAAGAAATTTCGAATCCCACCTGTTCCAAGAAATGTGCCAACTGCTGAACATCCGCAAGACGAGAACCACGGCTCTACATCCACAGTCCGATGGAATGGTTGAGCGGATGAACAGGACTATCAATCGCCACTTGTCCAAGGTAGTCTCTGACCATCAAAGAGAATGGGACCAGTATCTTCATTTGTTCCTGATGGCTTACCGTTCCGCAGTACACGAGTCGACCGGCCAAACCCCTGCTAGTGTCATAATGGGCCGAGAGCAGCGACTTCCCTGCGACCTAAAGTTTGGGACGCCACCAGGACAGGATATCGCGGGAGAGGACTACATCAGCAAACTCCGTCAGCGAATGGAAGACATCCACGAACGAGTCCGTTTGAACATCCAGAGTGCCAGCGACCGAATGAAAGCGACTTATGACATCAATGCCGATGCTGGAGGATTTCAGGTTGGTGACCTAGTTTGGCTGTACAACCCGAAGCGTCGCCGGGGCCTGTCAACAAAACTACGGAATTCATGGGAAGGTCCGTACAAGATCGTCAAGAGGATAAACGACCTGCTTTACCGAATCCACAAGCCACCCAGAGGTAAACCCAGGGTCGTTCATTTCAACAGGTTGTCCCCTTACGCTGGAAACCATGACCAAGTCCGCACCCTCATACCACCAGAGGATGCGATGACGTTCCAGAAATTCATGTCCTTATACTCAAATGGACAGAAAGTGTCACACGGGGTAACTCGAGAGGAGCCACGGGACCTTTTCAAAGTGCCAGTCGATTACGGTCTAGTACACTGCGTCACAGATCTTCGAATGTCCAGGGGCATCGCTGTGGTGTTCTTCAAGAAATTTGGCCAACTCCAAACACCACGGAAACAGAATCCAGAAATTGGAGATGTGCTACAGCTGAAGAAGGGCCAGAGGAACATCTACTACTTGGTGACCAAGCATTCTTAAGACAAACCGTTCTATGAAGATGTCTGGAGGAGCCTCACCCAACTGAGAGATACGATGGTGGACCAGAATCTGGTGGACTTGGCAATCCCAAAATTATCCTGTGGTATTGATGGGCTGGATTGGAGAGTTATAAGAAGTATGTTGGAGACGATATTCCGATCCAGCGGCATCCAGATTTTGGTTTGCTGTAATCCTATTCCACGACCTAACATGAAGACTGTGGAGTGTTATTTCCATCGAACTTCACAATGCAGATATGGGGAATCCTGCAAATATCGACATACTCCAAGGATGACATTTCGGGACGAAATTGTTGTTATTGTTATTGCCCGGAAAATTCAAGAGCATTCGGAGAAGTGAACAGTGAATATAAAAAGAACCACGCTGCAGAGTTGGTAGTCAGTCAGTGAAAGCGAAAGTCGAATATAAATAATAGTTCAGTGGTTGTTATATAAATTAGAGTTTGTGTTGAAGATATTGAATCATTGTATTTCGTAAAATAAATTATTTTAGAGTGAATTTGTTTAAATATACCACACATTGATGGATCGACGTTATTACATGATCAGTCTCTGCGGATTTCCGATGGGTTGATTTCTCCGAAAGCACATCTTATCCTGTTTTCCAGTTCCTGTTTTGTATACACATGTGTTCTATAAACCTTTTTCTTTTTTTTCCCCAGAGATAAAAATCTAGGGGAGTGAGATCTGGTGACCGCGGCGGCCAAATCCAAGAAGGACCCCAACGTCGTATCCACCGATCTTCGAACAAATTATTGAGTTCGTTGCTCACTTCACGTTTACAGTGTCCAGAAGCCCCATCCAACTGATGAAATTCTCCATTTGGAAGTTCGAGAAATTCCCAAATCAACCGCAGCACTAGTAATAGATGCATGAGGATAAGCATGAAAATATCCTAGAACATTGATTTAATTATCCATGTCACCAGTCACCTGATTCATTTTATATCTTGCGGCGTGAACTTTTCCGAAGTTGAGATAATTTCGTTCAATTCTTCTGAATTTCCGTTTGTTCATTGTTGGTAAATTTGGATATAACTCATTAAATCTTCTTCAGGTCCTCAATATGATTTTATTGCACTCACCATGAATATAAAACAAATTCAGGATATCAGAGTTTGAATAATTATTATTTTCCATTTTCACCACTCTGGTACAACAATCGGACTATTTAAACACGTTATTGTCATGATCATTCTTTTGTTCTTCAAATCTGGCTATTAGGAGCAGATTATGACACACTATTATTTTTGTTGAAAACCAGTAGCGAAATCCAGAATAAATTATCAGGCTGCAAACTTTGCATATATATGATCAACTAAAACGTGTAGAATTTAGCGAAATGCTATTAAAATGGACATACGAAAAAGTAATATACGGAGTGTGAGGGAGTGATCAATCTTCAGAATAAACATTTCTGGACAACAGAAATTGTATGCTTATGGATGACAAATTTTCAATTTGCATTTATGGAGAAAAGTTGAAATCCGGAAAATATTTGGATATTCTGAGAACAACTCTTGGTGAATTTTCGGACAATTTACCTTTGAACTTATAATTGTTGGCATCAGTTGGATGAGGCTCCTGGACATCGTACACGTGAAGTGAGCAGGGAACTCACTAATTTGTTCGAAAATTGGTGGATACGGCGTTTAGGTCCTTGGATTTGGCCGCCGCGGTTACCAGATCTCACTCCCCTAGATTTTCATCTCTGGTGAAAAATAAAAGAAATGGTTTATTGATCACCTGTGAATAAAAAACAGGAACTGGAAAACAGGGTAAGATGTGCTTTCGGAGAAATCGATCCATCGGAAATCCGCAGAGCCACGACTGATCATGTAATAACGTCGATCCATCAATGTTTGCAAGTGCAAGCATTTCAAGCATCTAAGCTACTGAATTTTTGTTTTTCAGTATCAAATGTGTTATAATTATTGCTAAGTGAATTTTGTAATATTATCTCTTGTGTCGAATGAATTCAACCCTTTCGCTCACCGTGTCCCCAAATAAGGACAACCTATTCAAACATTATTTATGTTGAGCTTTGTTTGTTTTCACTGCAATGTTCTATCAATCAATCAATCAGGATAGTATATTATTTCAAAAGAACACGTCATGTGCTTCTGTAGAATATAGTGAGAAGGTGAAATTCAAGTGAAATAAGCGTTTCTAGAAGTCTGCGTATATGACCGTGTAGAGCTTTGTTCTGTAATTCTTCTTGGTGACATTCGAATAGTGGTAACTGTCAAATAAAGTCTGTTGTGGAGAAAACTTGTTGTTGTTAATAATTAGTGTATCATTCGTTTTTCGTATATTTTGAACTCTAAGATTGTTATAGTGTGGTGTACTGTTTTGTGGACATTGTGAGTCAACGGTAAAATCAACGTAACCTTTTTATAAATCACTATGATATATTTAAGTGCATAAAAAATGGCCAGGAGACCTCTCACTGACGAGGAGCTATTGCAAATAATTGAACGAAGTTTATCAGATATTGAATGTAAGAGTGATGACGATGATGATGTACGGGAAAAACAAGAATACTTTGTAGCAAGTGCAATGTTTATTTATGTTTGTCGAAAAAAAACTGTTTCATTAATTATCATGTGAATGTGAACAATTGTTAATAAAATATCATTGTAATAATGTGATAAACTCTTATTTCATATAATAGGGTTCATAGAATTTTTACGCCGATGGCTCACACTGTCCTCATTTGGGGACATGCCCTAGGGCACAAAAGAACATTTTGAAAAAAAATATATGTATATCAAAAAATTGCAAATAAATCATAGAGACTCTAGAAAAATATTCAGATTTTTATCTTCAAAATTCATAATTCGTGAGCGAGAGGGTTAATCAATTTAATTTTTCATTCTTTGAACCGTCAACATAACCATATTTATCGTACACCCAGTATGAAGGAAAGTTGATGTATTCAATTACACCTTATTCAAAAAAGACGAAGGTCTTATTTGTTATTCGATAGATTTTCCACAATTTATACTTGAAATTTTATACTTGCACAGACCTCAAAAATCATAAAATCATCAATATCTCATAGGTAGGAGATAGGTATAGGACAAAGTCGATAAAACTTATTCAAACTGGTTAGTTGTATTAAAAAATATTAGATAGTATACAGGGTGTTCTATTTGAAAAAACTGAGTTTCAATCATTTTCATGAGTCCCCGAAAGGGACTTACTTTTGAGCCTCCCTGTATGCTGAAACTGAGATCCAGTTCTTCGCCAGAATACTTAATGGTGTTATGCAGCTATGACCCAAATTGAAATATTTTTTTTATTTGCATTGTGAAAAAAAGTAATTTTTCAATGGTCAGGTTTTATACAAAAATTTGACAAAATAATTTTCATCTCGAAAACCGTTACAGATAGGTATAGGGAATTATCTGGGAAAGTTGTGAGGAATCTTATAAGGATTCCAAAAATGATGTAATATACGGGGTGTTCTATTTAAAATAACAAAGTATCAACTACTTTGTGAAACAAGTGGCAACACTGTATTGACAAAAACATTTTAGACGGGTAGAGCTTGTTTAATTATTCATGCCCACAAATTTTTGAAATGATCCGTCGTTCCGTTCTCCAGAAACATCTAATAGGCTGTCGAATGTGGAATACCCTGTATATATAGGGCTTTTTTACACATGACTTTTCATAAAGTGCAAAGGAATTTCTGAAAGTTTGTCGCTCCTAAACTAAACACCTCATCGTTAAATTTTTTTATGAAAATGTTGTGTTTTTGAAGGATATATTTAATAATCTGTTTGGAACTCTGAAAAAATCACTGAAAATTAAGAAATTAATCATATATCAATTAAGAGGCTAATATTTCTAAATCCAATAATCAAGAATTATACTATTCTTTCTACACTGGATAAAATATGATTAATTAATTTTAGGGTCACCCAAGACTAGTTGCAGCCCTCTCAAAACTTTACTCCAAATTAATTGGAAGGCCAATCAATGAACGGACTGAGGTCCTCACCACTTGTGGAGCATATGAAGCGCTGTTTTCGACTATTATGGGACATACAGAAGTAGGAGAAGAAGTAATAATAATAGAACCTTTCTATGACTGTTATGAACCTATGGTTAGATACGCAGGAGGTATACCCAAGTTCATACCCCTGAAATTGGTAGGTGTAAAAGAACAGTAATTAATATATACTGACTTATCCAAACCATTGAATCATGTCAATCACAAAATCTTATTTCCCAAAATCACAGCGCTAGAAATTGGTGACTCGTTACTGTAATGGAAGTAGATCAACAAAGTCAGTTCTAACACAAATACCGCTAGATGGCGTTGGCGGCGCGGCAGCAGATCGGTAGTTTGTAAGTTGGTGTTCGCTTCTTCGCGTTCATCGAGTCGCGATAGATCCCTTAGATTGATAACATTTCTCCAGTGCCGAGCGCGCGCGATGTTGTCGGTTGTGAAATAAACTCCGGTGTTAGAGGAGAAAGAGAGAGAGTGTTGCCGTTTTGTGAAATGTACCTTGGAGTTGGGAGGGAGCGGACGATGATGTTAGATATACAGGGTGTTTCATAATAAATGCGCAGGACTTCAGGATGTGATAGCTCGTCCAAAAATATGAAAAAAAGTTTCTCCTCTAAAATGCACCATTTTCGAGATACAGGGTGTTGAAATTTTAAAAAAATAATCGTTTTTTGCGAATATCTCTGGAACCGTTTATCGCACAGAAAACAGATTTCGCATTTTCTACTCATAATAATTGGTGAAAATTTTGAAGGGGTAGTGGGTGTTTTTTTCTCCAACTTCTACGCCACTGGAAAAAGTACAGTTTTGAGCCTCCTATATGAACCGCCAATTTTTTCTACACAAAAAAGGTATTCTTGGTCATAAGCTCTAAAGTTGACCGTTTTCAAGAAAAATCAACTTTCATGTTGTTTAAATAATGTTTTTTCCTCGAAAAAAAATGCTGCGTGCATGTAATCTAACGGCGGACATTTCCAACAATTCAACTGAGTATGATTGTTATTGTTTTTTTTTATTTTGCAATTAAGACGTCAACGTTTGGTTTTGTTACTTGTTTTAACGTTTAAATAAATTTTATATAATTAGGAAAAAAAATATTTAAAAAAAATACCATGTTTTTCAACATGAAAGTTGATTTTTCTTGAAAACGGTCAACTTTAGAGCTTATGACCAAGAGTACATTTTTTGTGTAGAAAACATTGGCGGCTCAAAATCATACTTTTTCCAGTGGCGTACAAGTTGGAGAAAAAACACCCACTACCCCTTCAAAATCTTCACCAATTATGAATTTTAAAAAATAAAAAATCTGCACAAAACATAGCTTATGAGTAGAAAATGTATTCAAAATCTGTTTTTTGTGCGATAAACGGTTCCAGAGATATTCGCAAAAAACTATAATTGTTTTTAAATTTCAACACCCTGTATCTCGAAAATGTTGAATTTTAGAGAGTAAGTTAATAGAAACTTTTTTTTCATATTTTTGAACGAGCTATCACATCCGGAAGTCCTGCGCATTTATTATGAAACACCCTGTAGATTCGGGAAAAAATAATTAGTAATACAATGGCATGCAGAGAATACAGACGTAAAGTAGAGGAATTTAAAGATATTCAATTTTATGAAGAAAAGGAAAATGTGTTGAAGCAGTTGAATAATTTGAGCATTCAAGACAAATTGTTCAATCGAAAATTACCACAAACGAGATATCCCTTACGAAGAATTCAGCCTCACGCATTGTAAAATATGTCTCCGCAACTGAGAGTAAATTTTATCCTTTTGACTGCAATATTCAATAGTGCTTTACGTCAACGTGTCGAAAAGAGTGAAATACATGGCAATATGTGTAGAGACAAATTATTTCGGTAATGGGTGCAATCGAACCCAATGGAAAACAATGCGTTCAACCTGGGTCAATGGAGAACAGTTCGCAGTATTTGTTAGTGATGTTCCAAAGAATACAGCCTTCAAGTATAAGCTGAAGTTGATATTCGAAGATCTTCGAGAAATAGACACAAAAACGGATAATTTCGTTCCAGTGAATGCACAGCGAGAGAAAATCCAAGCAAAATTGGCTTTCCATACAAATAAAATTTTAATAATTGTTTCTACTATATTAGCTTGTATATTAATGAGAGTTGTTCAAGAAATAATTGTACAGGGTAATAAAAATGGACTTTGTTTAAATATAATATTGTTACAAATTGAATTTCGATGTTTTCGCTGGCGAATAAATGAAAACCACAAACAAGAAATTCAATTAATTTGGTGTTATCTGTGCTTGTTTGAAAGTGGTTGACAATGTATTGGTGTTAGTAGAATTCTTCTGGACTTCCATTATCTAGAAACAAAGAAAATAAATTCTTTGCATGTGTTTGAGTCACGACGTTTCAACAGTTAACATCTACTGTCGTTATCAAGTGTGTGAATGCGACAAGATATCTCGGATACTTATTATATACCCTGTGTCGAGACCAATCAAAATCGGTCATCAATAACAACACTCACCAAAAAAGGTCTTTGGAACACATTAATTAACATTGATGACCTGAGAGAGACCCCACGAAGATTATAATTACCGTTATAGGTGCAGGCTATATAATAAGTATCCGAGATATCTTGTCGCATTCACACACTTGATAACGACAGTAGATGTTAACTGTTGAAACGTCGTGACTCAAACACATGCAAATAATTTATTTTCTTTGTTTCTAGACAATTATCTGTGCTTATTATACGGAAATTCCCAAACAGTTGGCACTGGAATGTGTTTATTGAGGAACGCGCAATTTGGTGTTATCTGTGCTTATTATACGGGAATTTCCAATCAGTGGGAACTGGAATGTTGGTTATCTGTGGTTATTATACATAAATGTCCAATCAGTTGGTATTGAAATGTGTTTATCAAGCTATGGAACATTCTAGAATAATCCTTTGTTATCACAGTTGATATATAAACACATCGGGGCAAAAAACACTATTTAAAAAGAAAAAATATGGCTACTACTTGTCAACGTGTTATACAGAGTGTACCAACATAACATTTAAGAGAAAAAAACAACAGGATGTTTCAAAATATATCATTTTAGATAAAAAAAATATGGCGACTGTTTGTCAAATGCTATACTGGGTGTACTAACATATCATTTAGGGGAAAAAAACAACAGGGTGGGTCAAAAATGCGTCATTTAGCGAAAAAACATAGCGACTGGTTGTCAAAGTGATATACAGTGATATAAACATCGTTGAGAGAAAAGAAAACATGCTTATGTCATTTGTCAAATGTGAGGTAGGAAAATGGGCCAAAGAAAAAACGTATCATTGATGATATGAGGGATTCAAAAGTTTTAAATATGGCAACTGTTTGCTATACTGGGTGTACCAACATATCATTTGAGTGAAAAAACAGGACGACTGCTTGTCAAAAAATCATATTGTATACAATGTGTTTCAAAACACAACAATTATGAGAAAAAATAACAGGATGTCTCAAAATACATCGTTTGGAGAAAAAATGGTGGATTGCCGTTTACATGTGAACGTTTGAAGCATTTTCGCGTACGTTTAGCGTTTTCGTCAACGTTTTTGTTGAACGTCAACGTTTTCGTTGGTGTTCAGCGTTTTCTTTAACGTTTTTGTTCAAATACTACAGGGTTGGATATTCCAATAAAGTTACAACAAATTTCCAAATACGAAAGACTTAATGATATTTCTGTAAATGTTTCCGCTTTAGAATTGAATCAAGTAAAGGAGAAATCATTTTATGCGGTAGCACCTGCCAGAGTTACGACGACGAAACGCGTCAGACATGTTAATTTGTTATTGATTCAAGACAATTATTTCCCAAAATTAAACGAATACGAGGCTCCTCCTATTGACGATGACAAGACTGAAATAAAATTCCATTACTGTTATAGTAAAGACTTGTCCCGATTGCTTTGTGGTCAATTAGGTAAAACCGTTCATAAAAAATTCTTTTGCGATAGGTGTCTAAATTATTTTTCAAGCCAACAAAAATTAAATGATCATACTACACAGTGCGAAAAAGTAAATGATTGTAAAATTTCATTTCCAAAATTTGATTATGTAGAATTCCGAAATTATGTATACAAACAAAAATGCCCATTCGTTTTTTATGCCTATTTTGTATCCGCTCTCGAAAATTGCGAGGTAAAGATTTCATATACATCAACAAAATATCAAAAACATAAAGCGTTCAGTGCAGGTTACTATTTAAAATGCTCTTATGATAACAATTTGTCTAAGTTCAATAGCTATCGGGGGGACGATTGCATACAATGGTTACAGATGAAATTGCCAAATTTGTAGAATCAAAAATTAAAAATATTGTACCGATGATATGTAATCTTGATATTGTTAAAGCTAGAGTGTGCCATATTTGCGAGAAGCTATTTTCAAAGCAGGACATCATTGTAGGAGACCATTGTCACTTTTCGGGGTTGTTTAGGGGTTGGAGCCACCAAATTTGTAATCTTGCCTTCAAAAAGCTTTTTATGGTACCTATTATTTTCCACAACCTTTCGGGGTATGATTGTCATTTTATTATTGAAGATGTCGCAAAACGAGGCGTGTAAGCATACTTCCCATCAACAGAGAGAAATATATTTCATTCACCCAATACGATAGCGAAATTAGCATTAAATTTAGATTTGTCGATTCTTATCGCTTTATGGGAGCCAGTCTCGATGAGTTGGTTTCCACACTGGATGTAAGAAATTTAAAAATTTTGAAAAAAGAATTTGTACAATTAAATGATGAAAACTTTAAACTTCTTACTAAGAAGGGGGTATTCCCCTACGATTATGTTAAAGCACAGAAAAACTCCTCGAAATTGAGCTACCTTCCAAAATGCAATTTTACAATAAACTCTATGATGCCGAAATTGATGATGTGAAGTATGCTCATGCTCAAAATGTTTGGCAGCAATTTGATATCAAAACTTTGGGGGAATACAGCGATTTATACATGCGAACGGATAGATTGCTTTTGGCAGACGTTTTCGAAAATTTTCGCGATATTGAGTTAAAAACTTATGGGCTAGATCCAGCACGGTACTATACCATGCCTGGGGTGGGATTACGTGAGCCATATAATTCAATAGTCGACAGTTATGTCTCTGTCTCTCCCGTGAATTCAAACATAATGACACCTCACTTATTCGATGGAAAGTAGAATTCTATGGCTCAACGAATCCCACCCCATGGGTACACGTGGGATTGCATGTTGAAATATACTGGATGCAAATTACAAAATTTAAAAGACGTCAATATGGTTATGTTTATAGAAAATGGCATAAGGGGCGGAATTTCAGTTTGTTGTAATAGATATTCAGAAGCTAATAACAAGTATATGCCTACATATAATCCCACGCAACCGTCCAAGTTTATCATGTATTTCGATGTAAATAACTTATATGGGTGGGCAATGTCAGAATTTTTACCATATGGAGGTTTCGAATGGATTGATACGAATATTGATGTGACTCAAATTCCCGACGATAACCCCGAAGGTTATATTTTGCAAGTTGATTTAGAGTACCCCGCACACCTTCACGATTTACACAAAGATTTTCCATTTTGTCCTGAACACCGCGCACCACCGAATTCCAAATTGAAAAAATTAATGCCTACTCTCCATAATAAAACAGAGTATACGTTACATTATAGAAATTTGAAACAAGCTCTTGAGCATGGATTGAAATTAACTAAAATCCATAAAGTTTTGAAATTCAAACAGTCTCAAACAATGGAGAACATCCGGTTGCACTGAATCGTAAAATTAGTGTCTTCTTACGACGGCAGATATGGCGCCAAAAATCTTATTTCCAGCCCTCGATTTCATAATCGCACCGTTTTCGATGCAAACTTGATTGCTATTGAACTGAAAAAAGCGGAACTTGTATTCAATAAGCCAATGTATGTAGGAATGGCGATTTTAGATTTGTCAAAAACTTGCATGTTCAAATTTCATTACGAATTTATGCTACCAAAAATAGGTGTTGAAAAATGTAAATTATTGTATACAGATACCGACAGTTTTATTTATGAGGTAACGTGTAACGATGGGTAGGAAGAAATTATTAAAAATCATATCTCAAAATTTGATACGTCCGATTATTCAAAAAATAACGAGTATAATATTCCACTTGTGAATAAAAAAGTTCCGGGACTCATGAAGGATGAATCGAATGGTAAAATTATCACACAATTTGCAGGGCTACGTACAAAGTGCACAGCGGTAAAGTAGTTAAAAAGGCGAAAGGAGTAAACTATTAATGTTGTTAGAAATAAAATAACTTTTGAAGATTACGTGGAATGTTTAAAATATTGCAAGCAAAAGAACATTACTAAGTGCACTATCCGATCATTCGTCCATGATGTATTTAGTATCGAGCAGACGAAAATAGCTCTCAGTCCGTACGATGATAAACGTTAATTATCCCCAAATCATTCGATACATTACCGTGGGGGCATTATAGTTTAACGTAATTTTTTTCATTCAGGAAAGAAAGTCAAATTTTTGTTTTCTTGGCAGATGGAGATGGAAGGTGTCACAAAATGTAATGGGTCCATCTTCTATTGGAATAAAGAAAATGGAGAGACGTTAGAACTGATTTTGAAAAATACTTCAGGTGGAACAAATCGAGTGCCCCAAATGTAAAATTATGTTTTGTATTTGCGAAATCTCAATCAAAATTAATGAATTGGTAGAAGAGTATTTGAATTCCAAAGAAATTAACGAACTATTGTATTGTAATGAAATTTTGAACCCAACTCCTTCCTGAAAACATCATATTCTACTATATTTCAACTTATTTTTCATTTATAATTCATCAATTTATTGTTATACCATGATGTGAATAGTATACAACAAAGCAAATTCGGGTTACAGGTTAAAATAATAATATTTTTTTTGTTTTAGTTCAGGTATGGTCGACCGGTGTGTTACTCCAAAAATTAACGTAAAATCGTTTACTCCACCGACTTTGCAAAAATTGTGTGCAAACGCAATTTATTGGACGGTAAAAAATTGTGATTCAAGAAATTATATAAAAAAACAAACGGAAGTTAGGATAGGAATTGAAGTTTGGTATTAGAAATATGAATATACTTGCGAGTTCATAATAACAAAAGAATTTGAAGAAGCACTCAATGTAAACTGTCTTAAGGAACTAAAAAAACAAATAATAAAAAATCATAGTTTTAATTATTCAGAAATGTTTAAAAAAGGAAAATTTAAAGCTTACTCCACATATTTGTATAGATACATATTTTCGATTGTTGCTTGTTGTATACTTTTTAGAAATATTTTGTTAATTCACTAGTTTTATAACACATACTGATATTCAACCATTTTTTCATTTTTCACTAAAGCGCTTTCGACTTGACAATCAATCAATTGTTTATATTTTTTTCAATAAACTCATATTTAAAACATGGCGTTTTATTAATAACTAGGAAATAAAAAACTTGCTCATTTATTACATAAATCATACACAAATTTTTGTTTATAATAAAATAAATATTCACGTAAAGCATTGGCCAACATACTATCTAAACGTGAGACTTAAACTTAAATTAGTTTTATTATCACGTAACCATGACTGAATAATATCAAAAACACATCGAAAATAGTCACAGAAGTTCATGGAATCCAGTATAGCGATACGGTCAGACAGCACCCCCAAGTGTGTATTGATGATATCGTTTACTTCTTGTTGGGACAGCTCCATGTTCATGGTATCCTTGGTAATGGAAATTTGTTTGGTATTACTTTCGATGTACTGTGTGATGTAAATATAATCTCCGCAACGTGTTGTGATTGAATCATATTCATCTAAATATTCATCGATTTGTGATTGAAAGAAATTTTCCTTTATTTCTTGTAGGATGTCAATGAAGGTTGCCCATTCAAAAGAAGCAAAATTGATGGAACAAATGGAGAACTGCTGCTTCAAAATGATGCATGGGCCAAAATCTCTGTCTTGACTTAGACCACATCGAATTTCGTAGGATGGTATGGGGAAGACCATCAACATCAAGTGATGTTCGTTCCGAGCAGCTATTTCGTATTGCCCTAATGCTCTGTCGATGGCATTTAGAGTTTCGTTGTAATCTTCTCCATCACTATCGTACATTACTTTTACTTCACTACCGTAACCACTGTCTTGAGACATTTTCGTTTTTAAACTGAATATTTGCCTGTGCTTGAATACGCTTTTATAACTTCAGATCACGTGCTCAATTCCTGAGAAATTATTCAAAAGGCCCCCTAACAGACTTTCACTGTGTTCGCTTTTTCCATAAGATTCTATACAAAGTCGGCGTTATCAATCCAGCTGTCATTCTTCTTACCGAGGCCAAGCCAACGTACAAGCATTTTAGTGCCTTTTTTCCTCAATACTTTTTCCACCAGGTATATATCAGGATTGGCAGTTTTTTGCAGTTCTTCCTCATAGAAAGCACCCTTGATAGGAGCACCCTGCATGTCTTCCAACATAAAGGTGGCGGGGTTGGTAATATTGACTCGGACAATTTTGAATAATTCCGTAGTCCAATTGGGCGTGTAACCCTTTTCAAAAACGTGTTTTGCCTTACTGATTCGTACAACATCACCGACTTTGAATTTTCTCGGTCCAGCTATTTTCAAGTGTGAGTATGTCGATTTGAGAATTTCTTTTTCGTTGGTTTTGTCAATTTGCGAGGGTTTCATACCCGTCTTTGTGTGTCGCGTATCATTGTAGGATTTTGTGATTTCGGGCAAGACATTCAACCATTTGTAGGTGCCATTCAAACTGAAATATTTGAAGTCTTTCTTTCTACGTCCTTATGACACGTTCAGCTATAGAAGCCTTCATTATGCTGTACGTATTTTTCATCAAAGTTTGAATTTTTCTGTTGTAAAATTCCGTTCCCTGATCAGTTTGTACATTTTTTGGGCAACGTTTCGTATGTTCCAAAATATCTGCAATGGTTTTGGCAATTTCCTCTCCTGTTTCCGTTTTCATCGGTCGAGTCCACACGAATTTCGAAAAACAATCTATAACGACTAGAATGAGTTTGAAATTTCGATTTTGATGAGCGTATGGTCTCATCTCAGCTAAGTCCATCTGCCATAAATCATCCAATCCTTTGATGATGGTGCGACGTCGAGGATAGTTTTTTCTAATCGGTTTATGCAACTCGTTGACAAGTTGAATCTTGTCTTTGGAAGTCGACATGACTGATGACGTAAATGTGAAACCTGCTCTTTTTTGTTGATTTTTTCGATAACAGATTTTGTCTTCGCTATATCCGAATTTATTTTGGGGATTTGTTTGGAGATATCAACTTGAAAGTGGGCCAACTTCTCTTCCATTTGTTTGTCTAATGCAGCATTAACTAATTTCATCTCTGCTACTTTTCTCGAAAAATCCTCACGAATAATCCCAACATCAGCTTTAAAATCCTTACCAAGTTTATCTAACAGAGCAATAAGCTTCTCACATCGTTCAGCATTCATTTGAGTCAATTGAGCATTTTTATTTTTGCATCGAATTCTTTCGCAGCTGTAGTTACCTCATTTTGACTATTTTTCATATCCATCCGTACTCCAGTCAAGTTGGAAACTAGTTTGCGAATGGAGCCCTCCAATTGCTCAGTAGATTGATGCTCTCTCTCATCTAATACCCTAATTTTATTTCGAGTACTTTCTAGTTCAATTTGCATCCCATGTACTGAATTATTTATCATTTCACAGATTTTATCCACATACTGTTTGTTAACAGCATCTGTATCGTTAGTAGGGCCTTTGACATTACACAATTTCAAATTTTCCATATCAATATTGCCATCTGGGGTGTGCAGCAAACCGCCTCCAGAGGGAGCGGATTGCTTTCGCTTTCTGTCTGCGCTGCTCTCGCTACTACGTCCAAACTTATAACCATTTTGAAAATGTGGATGTATGGAGGGCACATGTCAACATATATATAATTATATTCGCCTCTTTGAGTTCACTCAAGATGGCTATTATCTCATTGTCGTGTGAAGTATTTCCAGCATCTCGAGAGGCTATCAATAATTTGAGACGTTCACACAGCTCGTTGGGGCCATCCCAGTAAATGAATTCCATGGGTTTGGAAATGTCATCGCTATAGGTGTTTCAGGTAAATGTGTCGTTGCAATAGCTGTCTGTTTTCTGCAAACCTGTACCCGCTACTGTTTTACGTCGATATGGTTTTGAAAACAGTGGAGTAATTATGTGGGTGTACTTGATTCTCTGAGTACCTTTCTTACGGCCCAGAGTGTCTCTGTGGGCGCCCGATAAATCCAAAATTTTTCTGTATACTTGTAAATCCTCATCATTATAGTTTTCTGGTGTGTTGAGAAATATCAGTTCATATATACCAGGCGTCCCTTTCCAGTGAAATCCATCCATTTTGATGTATCCATTACGCTTGTCAAAATCTATTGACCAAGAAACCACTTTGAAGATACACCATCATATATGGGGCCGTATACTTTGTCAATTTCCTTGTCATTTCCCTAATGCTTTTTTATAGATGGCTGAGACAGTATTGGACTTTGATATATTCCTCTAAAACTTGTTCATTCATGTCTGATGCAACGTTGTCATCCTCTTCCTCTTCTCTGTCCACGCTAAAGGTATCATCATCATCAACATCACTCTGTGTACCCGCAACATGTTCGAGGATTTGAAATGAAGTCGTTTCAGGCTCTTCCATTTTCTCGTGTTTAGGTTCAGTTTTCGTCTCAGTTTTGATTGAAGTGGTTCGTGTCGTTTTATTCGCTATTTTTCTCAATGGAATAGACAGGTTTGAAAAAATTCTGCAACGATTCATCTTCTTCGTATTTGCCCAATTTCAAAGCCAAATATTTTTTTCTAATTACGCGTGTAATTTCGTTGATTTTATTCTTTCGAACAACATCAACTTCTTTGCTCAACGGTTTCCTGATGGTGAATGATACTATATCACACTCTTTGTATACTTACACATTTGTCGAATCCTTGTCGATATCGTCCAGCATTCGTATCGAAATCTTTCATAATCTCAAAGGTTATATACTTATCACACCAGCATTCTGCACACATTCTCTTGAATTATTCGAAAGACATGTCGGGAGAGACGTGTTCGTCGAAAACATGCCGCAAATTTATTTCATCTTGCTTGAAAAGTATAATCATATTGCAATTGTCTCGTATCAGCTGTTTGGGGATTTTTGAATATGTTTGGCAAAGGTAAGCAGCATCAATGTTCTTGTGTCTACACATGGAATAATATTCTCGAATTCTCTGTTGGCCATCGCATGCGACATCATCGAAAATGAATATGGAATTCGATTTGGCTTCGTGGGGGCTAATGATTTCCTCGTTTTCCCTGAACGGGTAATATCCCAACCCCTTGACTTTTCCCAAAATCTCTTGAATCAATTGATATTTTGAGTATACGTAAATATTTTCGAATTTAGCACCTTTCTGGTGGAAAAACAATGTTAACATAGCGTTTGTCTTTCCACATCCACTCGGCCCGCAAATGATTGCACGAAACGAATTGGGTAATAATTTACCGTGCTTCCCAACCGTGTTGCTATTATTACCTTCATTCAAAAAGTCTAAATTTTCAATGGGCAATGTCTTGTCTTGTTGAACGACTTCCATGGTGTGATTGTAAAAAATGAGTGCGTCACTGTTATAAATAAAAATTTCGTTATTACCTTTCGTCAGTCTCAATGTTGACATACTCCGGTGCAGGTGTTGTTAATTCGCTCATAAATAAGCTCCCGTTCGAATTACATATTCCTGGTCATTCGTATTGTGGACCAGGCACCAAATTGAAGGAAAGATTGCAGCGCAGAGATCCTGGCGTGAACCCTCTCGATAGAAGCTGTAAAGAGCACGATATTGCATACTCTCAAAGCAACTCTTTAGAGGATCGTCATAAGGCGGATCAAGTGTTGAAAAATGAAGCTTGGGAACGAGTTAAATCGAAAGACGCTAAATTTGGAGAATGGGCTGCAGCCTGGTTCGTTACTTCCAGTATGGAAGCGAAACGTAAGCTTGGCATGGGGGTGTCCTTTCGACGCAACATTCTTCAAAAAATTACTAAGAATTGGAAGCCGCATCCTGGCGATATTAATAAATCTAGTGCTTCGGCTTTGCGAGCTTCTAAACTGGCATTGAGTCAAGCTGGAGGATACCTAGGATAATTCCATTCGAAGCAAAATCTGGAGGAATCCTTCCACTCATACCTATATTTGGTGCCCTTTCAGCTTTGGGTTCGTTGGCGGGTGGAGCGAGCGCCGTCGCAAAAACCGTGACAGATGCAAAAAATGCTAAAAAGAAACTCGAAGAAGATCAACGTCATAATAGATCCATGGAACATTAAGGTTCCGGTTTATACCTGCGAAAAACACCTCGAGGATTCGGACTGTTTCTAAAGAAACAGCATCAACGCAAAGGGCGAAGACTCTACTTGAAAAAACAAAAAAACTGATAGAGAAGCTACCTAACAGAGCATTATATGATTCGGAAATTCAACAATGTGCCCGTCAACTGAAAATACCACATTTTCGTGGAGTCTTTATGCGAAATGCGTTGCCACCGTATGGTCCATGGTTGCGAGAATGCGCTGTATTGAACTTGGATTCTCAATTGAATGCAGGGCACTCATTGGGTAGCTTACAATAAAAACGGCAATACTGTACAATATTTCGATAGTTTCGGCAATCTCAAACCTCCAATGGAATTGTGAAGGAAATAGTCCATCCTCGAAGTGGAGTTTCAGTATATAGAGGCTAAGTAAAACTCGAAGTCGTCTCCACAATATATATTTGACCCCTAAAGTAGGGAAGGGTGGGCTGTTGTCAACACAGCTTCGGCAATAAATTGTCAAAAGTGTGGTTGTATCAACATGATACCATCAAATATAAATTGTGGAGACGACTTCGAGTATTACTTAGCCTCTATATCCAATGGAATTGGTACGATATTTTGGGAGGGGTATAACAATCACATATAATAAAATAATCAGTATCAAAATTTCAATCAGAGTAACTGCGGACATCTCTGCCTGAAGATTCTACTTCATTATGTCTGTGACTGAAAACGAAATACCTAGATGTAAATATTTAAGAGATTTCACCGATGCTGAACTGAACGCTGAACTGAACGCTTTGTCGATCGACTATTTGATAAAAGATGCAGGACCTTGGGAACTACTCGATGTGTGGCATAGATTATCAAAGGACTACCGACATCGATTCGCTTTACAAATTCGCCTGCCATGTTTCATCCATGACCGACAGGGGGTACCTACATCATCTGCGTCATCGCTACAAAAATCAATGTTTTATGGTCCTGTTTTATTGTATGAATAAATGATTTTTATCCAAATGTTTTTTTATTTAAGGTATGTCTTTGTTAACATTATATCAGTCATGTCTATGATATTGACGCTAACAAGTCGTTCCTCTACGCTTTCCATCGACTTAAATCCGCCTATTCGATTGGATTCCGATTCGGAATACAGTTTGGCTTTGCTCAGTTTCCATTCGTACAACAGTATTCCAAACACTGAAGAAGGTACGAAATTCTACTACCATGAAAACGGCGACAAAACTAAATAAAAAAGTATCGATATCCCTTCTGGATCTTACGAAATTGGTGATATTGAGGATTTGATAAGCAGACATATCTCACCCAAAATGTTCAAAGAAAACCCTGAGGACTTTTTCTATCTCAAACAGAATAATAATACACTGAAAAGCGAAATATTTTGTCTCAAACATTCGATAGATTTTCGCCCAGCAAATAGTTTGGCCTGCATTTTAGGGTTTTCTTCTACTATCCTCAAGCCCAACTTGCATTATGCATCCGATCTGCCGGTGGTTATCATACACATTACGTTTGGAGCCTTCTACAACGACGAAACGCCCAATCATCTCATTTATTTACCCATTTCTCATAGAAACGAGATAAACAACATTACGCTGCGAGTACTTTACCAACATTCTAGCCTCGTTGATTTTCGAAACGAAGAAATAATAATTCGTTTGGAATTGAAGCAAAAGTATGATGCTAACTATCTATAAGAACAACTCATCACCACACCTCACCTCAGTCTTCACCAAGACATTCAACCAGCGTCAACTGCTATCAGAGGAGAATAAGCTGTTTTTGGAATCTCTGGGTTATCATGTTGTCCAATCAAGTGTTCAACATTTTTCGAATACCTCAAAACGATGAATCCATACAGAAAGTGGAATGGCGGACCTACTACCCTTATGTCAAGTCTTTCCGCAACAATGATGTTATTGAAATCAACATTAATCAATCTGATGCGTATGACAGCCTGCTATTCATCAGTGGAACAGTTGAGAAAACCAAAGGAGATGGTCGGGTGACCTTCGTAAACAATGCTGATGCTTTCATGTTTCAATCTGCTAGTATTGAACAAAGTGGTAAAGAATTGGAATCGGTTCGTGAGGTTGGGATTGTTAGTACTGTCAGAGGCTTTCTCACCTACACCGATGAAGATATCAAGCACTTGGCCACCTCAGGTTGGACTTTCCTCAACAACGCTGGAGTCATTAACACAACCTCCCTAATCAACATGCTCATACCCAATAAGCATTTTTTGAATATTTTCAATGATTATCAGTGTGTTTCCTATGGTAAACATACTATCCGATTAGTACGAGCTGGAGATGATAGCAACTGTTTCAAAATAGAAGAGACTCCAGGTGGATTGGGGCCAAGAACAGAAGTTAAGCTGAACATTGAAAACATTGAACTCAAAGTTAAACGAATCTATCCACATGATCAGATTAAATTGCAACTTTTGAAGGTCATCCAAGCTGACACTCCTATTCTCATGCCGTTCAGAAAATGGAAACTTCATATGTTGCCTGCTCTCACACAAGGTGCAAAAAAATGAAATATGGGCTATCAAAACTGCGTCGTTCCTCGAAAGTCCTCGCTACGTGATTGTATGTTTCCAAAAAGATCGTGATTACACCAAATACAACAATGATCCAACAGTATTCAATAATTTGAATATTACCAATATAAAGCTGACTCTAAACGGCGAGAATTACCCCAAAGAAAACATGCATTTGAATTTTGCAAAGGGGAATATTTCACGAGCCTATTTCAACTATACACAATTCGGCCTTAGTTACAAAATTACTAGTCAAAATAATCCTCTGCTAAGCTCCAGTGACTTAACCGGCAAGACTCTCTTTGTAATCGATTGTTCCAGAAGGGATGAGAGTATCAAAAGTTCCAGTGTTGATGTGAAGCTTGAAATCGAGGCATCTGAAGGATTTCCCCAAAATACTAGAGCCTATTGCATCAATTATAAAGAAATGGAACTGAACATGTGATTTTGCTTCAGTATCAATCGCAGAGTCAACATGAGAATAGCTGCTGTAGATATTCAGGGCTTCGTCATCGAGAAGCAATTCCATCCCGAAGAGATAGCCATTAGGATTGGAATTCAATGTAGTAATTTTTTATTGCTGCCAAATACACCATTTTCCTCTTTGAGTAAAGAGGATCGACGAACCGCCTGTGCCTTGGAGCGAAACGTTCACGGGTTGATGTATTCCTCTGGCTTTGTGGAATACCATCAATTGGATACTATCCTGAAGAAAAATCTACATGATGTTGATATAATTAATGTGCGAGGACATCAAAAACGAGACTATCTTGCTACAAAATTTCACCAATTGGATATACCTACGCGTGTTGTGAACGTGTGGAGGATTATGACAACACGTCAGGTTGGTTCCCGCATTCGACAACAATGACGACATCTCATCTTGTATGCATCACATTCGCAGCAAGACCTCCTTCAATTGCCGCCTCCGAAACGCAGATATTCTGTACAAATGGCTTTGTGATGTACTACCAAAATAAAAATGCTCAATAAATTCAAAATATTTTATTTATTTTTTTGCCTGTAACAGCATTTCATTATATATACTTATAAGTTAGGTTGATCAATCAGTCTAAAACGTTGAACGTCAACAAAAACGTTAACGAAAACGCTGAACGGCAACGAAAACGTTGAACGTGAACAAAAACGTTAAAGAAAACGCTGAACGCTGAACACCTTGTATACAATATGATTTTTTGACAAGCAGTCGCCCTGTTTTTTCACTCAAATGATGTTGGTACACCCAGTATAGCATTTGACAAACAGTCGCCATATTTAAAACTTTTGAATCCCTCATATCATCAATGATACGTTTTTTCTTTGGCCCATTTTCCTACCTCACATTTGACAAATGACATGAACAGCCATGTTTTCTTTTCTTTCAACGATGTTTGTACACCCTGTATATCATTTTGACAACCAGCCGCCATGTTTTTTCGCTAAATGACGCATTTTTGACCCACCCCGTTGTTTTTTTCCCTTAAATGATATGTTGGTACACCCAGTATAGCATTTGACAAACAGTCGCCATATTTTTTCTCTAAAATGATATATTTTGAAACATCCTGTTGTTTTTTCTCTTAAATAATATGATGGTACACCCTGTATAACACGTTGACAAGTAGCAGCCATGTTTTTTCCTTTTAAATGGTGTTTTTTTGCCCCGATGTGTTTATCAACTGGTATAACAAAGGTTTATTCTAGAATGTTCCATAGCTTGATAAACACATTTCAATACCAACTGATTGGACATTTCTGTATAATAACCACAGATAACCAACATTCCAGTGCCCACTGATTGGAAATTCCCGTATAATAAGCTCAGATAACACCAAATTGCGTGTTCCTTAATAAACACATTCCAGTGCCAACTGATTGGGAATTTCCTTATAATAAGCACAGATAACACCAAATTAATTAAATTTCTTGTTTGTGGTTTTCATTTATTCGCCAGCGAAAACATCGAAATTCAATTTGTAACAATATTATATTGAAACAAAGTCCATTTTTTATTAACCTGTACAATTATTTCTTGAACAACTCTCATTAATACACAAGCTAATATAGTAGAAACAATTATTAAAATTTTATTTATCTGGAAAGCCATTTTTGCTTGGATTTTCTCTCGCTGTGCCTTCACTGGAACGAAATTATCCGTTTTTGTGTCTATTTCTCGAAGAACTTCGAATATAAACTTCAGCTTACTTTACGTCTGTATTCTCTGCATGCCATTGTATTACTAATTATTTTTTCCCGAATCTATATCCAACATCATCGTCCGCTCCCCTCCAACTCCAAGGTACATTTCACAAAACGGCAACACTCTATCTTTCTCCTCTAACACCAGAGTTTATTTCACAACCGACAACATCGCGCGCGCTCGGCACTGGAGAAATGTTATCAATCTAAGGGATCTATCGCGACTCGATGAACGCGAAGAAGCGAACACCAACTTACAAACTACCGATCTGCTGCCGCGCCGCCAACGCCATCTATCGGTATTTGTGTTAGAACTGACCTTGTTGATCTACTCATGGATTGACAGTTATTTGATATCTAGGACACAACTCTACACTTTATTTAATCGTGATCACCTCGGGAGTTCTGGCTCTCATAGCGGACCCTATTTTTTGAACATACAAATTATATAAATGAAGTTATTAAGCACAGCTAGTTCATATTATTTGCAAATAATCTTAAAGTATTTCAACATATACAGTCGTACCACCGAACATATACTAAACTTTTACAGGAACATTTGAATAAAATCAGTTTATGGTGTAGCTCAGACAAAATGTCTCTGGATGCAAAGAATTGCCTTCCTATAATTTTATATAAACTGAATAAACCGTTCCCAACCAATTTCACAATAGTCAACTCTGAAGTTTATAGAGAGAATATAAAATTCGTGATTTGAATGTACTGGACTGTGCTCTTACATAAAAATATCACATTGATAATATCACATCAATGGTATTTAGGATGCGCTCGGATTCATCAACCAATGAAATTGTCCCTCTACTTTACTATTATACTCTACTTCAGTTACACCTATTATAGTAAAATATTGCTCAGTTATCTGGGACTCCTTTTATATCTCGATTATTGATAATAATATACTTTAGAAAATTTACATTTTGTGAAACGTCAGTAGGTTGAAAAGCATAGAATAAAATATATATATAAAATATAACATAATAAATAGAAGGTACGACCCAATAAGACAAATAAGTAAATTGAAAGTGTCCAAAACAAGTTTTTTTTTGAGAATATACGCGTGCAGAATAGGATATTCTTGGGATTATCTTCTGAAGACTCTTTAATATAGGAGAATGACATTTATCTTATGCTTTTTACACAGTCTTATATAATTCAAATTGGATTGACCTGAATTAATCAAATGCACCAATTTGACTTACCATTGGAGTTCTTTTTCATTATGGAAACTATTAGTCTGAGAGACAGTGGCCCGCTATCTGTATATACTTGACCAGATCTGAATCTTTGCACAGTGAGTCCCCTATACATACCATACTTGAGGTGGGGACTCACTGAGGGTGGATTTAGTCAACTTTAGCACAAGCATTATCATAAACATAACGGTAACATCAAAGGTTTTTAGCATAAACTTAACATTGTTGTATAAACGGTCCCATTTGATATAACAGATTCAACTTTCGCTTTAACATATATTTAAGAACAATTTTAAAATGATGTTGACTAAATGCACCTTAAGCCCATCTTGGCTGGCGTGGCTGGTACTCAGATGCGACAGGTTTCAAAATTTTACTAATTATAAATGTATTTGACCACGTCTGCCATATGGAAATTTTGAAATATATCATTATTATTATTGGCAGACCATTATCACGCGTCTAACATCGTGGCAGACGGTTTTGAAGGTGCCAAAAAATATTAAATTCTAAAAGTAATTGATCACGTCTGCCATTAATATATTTTGTTCGTTCTAGTCTTAGAACCTTATATTTATCACGGCAGACGTTGTTACTGCGTACACAAATCAGCAGACAGCAATATCTCAACTACTGCCCAAGCAGGTGAAGTGACGAAATGGTCATTTTTGGGTTATCGATTGATTCATTTGAATTTCGTAAATTATCATTCTTATCAAACTAAGCATTAATGGTAATGTGCAATCAAATGTGAAGATCTCTCTTGCACTTTACATACATGAATAAGCAGATACTAAAATAATTTATCATGCTTGTAGTTCCAGGATTTGTCAAAGAAAACTGTACCGTATTCAAAGGGGTCAATAATAACACCTATCACCTAGAAACACCCTAACCGTAGAAGTACCAGCTCATAAGCTCACGAATACTGAACACAACCCTAAACAAATAGGCATTAAACTGTACAATAAACTGCCAACTAAAATAAAAACATTACCTTTACCCAAGTTCAAAAGAACTATTGAACATATACTTCTCAGTGGAGGATTTCTTGAATGACGTAATTCTCTAAGTAATTCCACATTTTACTATGTTGTAGTTGATAACCCACCACTTACAGGTATCTATGTATTCCACGTTTCGTTAGTCTATTTTTTAATTCAGGTATTTATTTATTTAATTATTTGATGTCATTAATTTAACCAATACTCAAGTTTATATATACATTTTTTATTGTATGTTAGCTATTAGGTACATTGACATGTTCTATATCAAAGAATTATATCATATAGAACGAATAATTATGAGGCGCCGTTTGGGAAAAAAGGTGTTTTCGATCAAACACAATATATTTACGTTTCAAGCTTTACAAATATAAAACCGTGAATTCCCATATATTTATAAATTCGATCTATTTCATGTTGTCAAGAGATGGCGCTACCTACGCGATTCTTTCGAGAATATAGCGGCCGAATGATATCGCAGCCGCCAGAATAAATCCGCGGAATACTTTTTCATTAGTTTTTTTGAAAAATCATTGGATTATTCAAAGTCAAATACCTTCGAACTGAAAAACAGAAAAAATTAAAAAGTGTATTGAATTGCGTCGGCTACGCCATCTCTTGATCTTAATCGAATTTATAAATATATGGGCATTCACGTTTTAATATATTTGCAACGCTTGAAATGTAAATATATTGTGTTTGGTAGAAAATATATCGGAAAGCAAAATAAAAGATATTGCTACAACTAATAAAAATACACAATGACACAAAATTTTACATATTTGCAAAAACACTTTTTATCCAAACGGCGCCTCATAGAATGAACATCTATTTATCTATCTATCTATCGCCGAGCAGTACAATATTGCCATAAGAACCTCTGATACCGATATTTTAATTATAATAACTGGTACTATGACTCAATTAAATAATTCTGCTCTCATGTCTGGATCTGGGACAGGAAATGATGATGAGATATATTGACATTACAAAAATTCATGGACATCTAGGTGAATTATTAGCGATGGGTATAAATGGTTTTCACGCTTTCACCGGGTGTGATTTTAATCAGGCTTTCTTCAATAAAGGGAAAGATATTTCAGAAAAAGAGTGTTGAATTCCAATAAGCTTTTGCAGGTCTTGGTGAACCAGATTTCACAGAGGACCATTTATAAGAATTGTTTAACATTATTCAACAGTTCACTTGCCAGATGTTTAATGCCAAAAAATCTAAGGACGTGGTTTTAACTGTTTATCAGTATGTCCCCTGTATCCACCATACGTCTGCCGTGATAAATATAAGCTTATAAGACTACAATGAATAAAAAATTTTGATGGCAGACCTGGCCAATTATTTTCAAAATTTAAAATTTTTTGGCATCTTCAAAACCGTCTGCCACGATGTTAGACGCGCAATAATGGTCTGCCATTCTTATTTTTCAATAATAATAACATAGTTCAAAATTTTCAAATGGCAGACGTGGTCAAAAACATTAATGATTAGTCAAATTATGACACCTGAGCACCAGCCACGCTGAGCTTAGTGAGTCACCACCTCATGTATGGTAGGTATAGGGGACTCACTGTCCAAAAATTCAGGTCTGGTCAATTACATTCAGGCAGTCGGCCACTGGCTCCTATGGGTTTCATTAATCAATTTCCAGAGCGATGAGAAATTTGAATTAGTTTGCAGATTTCTTTGGAACCTCTAATGCCTGCTACCTTCAAGTCCAGAATAAAGTAAAAATTATAGAGAAGAAAATTTTCAGCATTTGAACTAATAGAATTTGGTTCTGATTTCCTCAGTTCCATGGTATTAAGGTACTAAAGTTCAACCAACTTGTTAATTTCATCCATCCATTAACTTTGTTTCAAATGTGCATTTATTTATACTGATGTTACAGAAAGAAGTAACTGGACGGCTTCCTACCTCAGCAGATTGGACCTTGGATAAAAATGAATTGGAAAATCTTTTCAATAGTAAAACGAAAATGATTATCCTGAATACTCCCAACAACCCCCTTGGTAAAGTCTTCTCGCAGGAAGAATTGACCCACATAGCTGATCTTTGCAAGAAGTGGAACGTGTTGTGTGTTGCTGATGAAGTCTATGAGTGGCTAGTTTATAAGCCATTAAAACATATAAGGATCGGTAAGTGGTAAATATATAGACAAGATATCACACGTAAATCAACGAACAATCGTTGCCGACCGATGATAAACCCTTCACTCCCATACTACACGTAGGCTTATTATGGCAAGTACCTGTCAGAAAACAACTACTCCCCTGGCTAAGACCACGACGGGTATTGAATTAAATCTAACAGATACTTGTGCAACGTTCCTCAAAGAATCAGAGGACGCAATTGCAAGTGCCCTCTGTGACCAACCAGCAGAATTATGTTTTGATTTGGACAGGCTGACCATCTATAGACTAGTTTCGAGGTTGTTGCCTCTCATCAGTGCAAGGGTAGGTCAACACAGACAGCACTGAAGCCATCTGTTCCCCGTCCAAATCATTACACCCTCCGTGGTTACCTCTGGTTCACGCGATGAAGCGGTTTTTAGTCAAGTAGCGGAGTGTGTAATGATTTGGACGGGGATGGCTTCAGTGCTGTCTGCGTTGACCTACCATTGCACTGATGATAGGCAACAACCTCGAAACTAGACTGCAGGTGGTCACCCTGTCCAAATCAAAACATAATTCTGCTGGTTGGTCACAGAGGACAGTTGCAATTGCGTCCTCTGATGCTTTGAGGAACGTTGCACAAGTATCTGTTAGATTTAATTCAATAATTGTGGTAATTGTGGTATTAGCCAGGGAGTTGTTCTTTTCTGACAGGTACTTGCCATAATAAGCCTACTTAGTAGTAGTATGGGAGTAAAGGGTTCATCATCGGTCGGCAACGACTGTTCGTTACTAAACGATCTCCCAAAGAACTCTGTTTTCTTCACGTAAATGAAGTTTGAATGTGTATTCGCGATCACCACGGAGTGGGCAACATCTACATTTTGAAATTTGTTCGTAAAACTCCGGGAAAACAAAAATTCTGCCATAAGATCTAGTGTTAATAAATTGTTGATTATTTGGTCTGATTTTCCTGATTTAATGCAAAAAGCATAGCTTTGATATGACTAGTAAGTCAAAACAATTTTGTTCGGTGCCGCAGTGCAAGAGTTATTCATCTGCAAAGGTGTTCATGCTCTCTTTTTCCAGAAACCAGAAATCAGTAAAAAACATGGGGAATTAGACTGAAAATTGGGAAGCTAATTGGTAAATAAATGTGAACACTTAATTTTGGAATATTTCACAACTAGTAAGAGATTTTTTTTAAATTGTTGTGTAACTTCACAATATTATTGAAAAAAAACACTAGTTTATGTTCAACACAACAAACTTTACATTATTTATAATTTACAATAGTAAATTGGTAAAAATAGTAAACTATATCACTTTCCGTATATTCAAGAGAACCGCTCATCTAGTGTTGTAACTAACAGGTTTCCACAATTTGCGTAAATCTAATTATCTCCTACGTTCAAGAGGCAAGACATTAAAACGATTGATTAAAAGGGGTCATTCCATATCAAAAAATTCCAGAAACTAGTTCATTAAGGAAACCAAATGAATTTTGTAGACAAAGTCCAAAAACTCCTTGCTCAGCATTCTGTACCTCACAAAATAAAACATGATTACTCTTCCGCTTAACTACTGAAATATCAGCCAAATAAATCTTCACCACAGGCATTTCTAAAGAAGTACTTGAAAGTTAGAAGTAAAAATTCAATAATGGAATTCACGTCAACAACTGTCAACTCATAGATAAATGACGTTTGCTTTGTTTTCCCGGAATTTTGGTGCGCCTCCTGGTGCCAATGGTGACCGCGAATAGGATATGACATATATGCATAATTTTTATAATAATTTATTTCGTAATATCCAAACAAACATCATTTGAAAATCATACAATTTCATGGAACATTCAAACATCCCAGTCAACATTGAATGGCCTCAGAGATGGTAGTTGGATTCACATTCATGTTTCAGATCGTACCAGTGAATCGCAAAGTGACTTCCATTATTATCGCATAAACGTCTATTGGTCAGTTCGAGACATCAAAATGTGATGCAAAATGTGACTCGAAATTACCCTAATGTGACTTTCCATTTATACATCGGAATCGAATGCACATTGAGACCCTTTCGACTTAACAATGTGAACTGAATGGACTGGTACTTTTTAAAAAATGCGCTTCACTTTCTGATTCTCCTGTAAGCTCGCCATGTTTCGACATGAATAGAAATTATACCTCAATATTCTTATTCTTACTAATGAATTACGGTTCATATGGAAATAAATGCTAGAAAACAAATGCGTGAGTTGATTCCGTAGTAGGTATATACTTCACACAAACAAAAAAAAATCAAACTGTCTAAATCATGAAAAAAAAAACAATATACAGAAATGTAGAAAAATCTATAATTCAACTCCAATCCTCTACAGTATTTTCTTTGCTGCGAAATCAGTACCTATCCTGAAAATGCCAAATTCTGTGGATCACTGAATTTGCCTTTCAAAGTTTCTACTCACCGTTCCGGTCCTTGAAGACATACAGTTCTTGGTAGAAATAATAATTGGGTTAATGAACACATTTGATTTAACTATTAAAATAAAAAGAATCAAACAGAACACTACACACACTACCTGACTCTCGACTCGACAAACAACTTTGGATATTTTGTGTATACAGACAAAATCGCAATTAAACCAAAATTCATGTTAATGTGCTTTGCAATTTTCTTCACGTTTTGTGCCTCAAAGCGACACTAATGAGAAGAAAATTGTGAACCACTCATAACATTTGGCATCACTAAGTGGATATAGTGATGTCTAAATGCAACTCATTTTGTTACCATAATAATCAAGAAAGCAACATCTCCTAGATGATTGTGTTGACTGGGATGCTGGCTTGGCGCCACCACTTGCATAAAGAGTGATGACTTCACATTTTGCTGTTAATTGCCTATTTCAATTTTGCCTGGGATATTGCACGGTATAACAAATCTTGAAATTAACATTACTTAACATATCATTGCTTCATTCAGTAAGTTTCACTTAGATTCAATTCATTTTCTATACCTTTCATATGAAAATATCTGAGTTCCATACTCTGCTCACTATATTGAGAAATCCTTCAAAATTTTCTTCGTTCATATCGTTGATAGGTTGTTTTTGTTCAGCTATGAATTCAAGTTTCAAGTATTATTATGTGTTATCAATGGACCTTTCCACGACATATGAGAGAACACTGTAATTAGAAAGTGTATACGCTAATATCACTCGGGAATTTTTATTTTTATTTTTTCTGACCGCTTGTTTCTCTATAATCAGAAGATAGCGGTTTCATCAAAACTAGACTTGGCAACGTTGTAAAAGTTGTGCACAGTGAAATCTCAAATTCTCATTTGAATGTAATGTGTCGTATTATTACAGTTGTCATTTAATACCAGATGGGTTCGTTCGTCTGTTTCACGGAGCATCAATAAGAATCGTTTGTCTCTGTTTAACTCGTTTGCCTACTTTAATATTTAATACAAGAGAGCAGTTCCATCAAATATGTATGCTGCAAACGAACAGGCCCTACTTGATTTATTTTTTGAGGTTAATGCGGTTTTCAAAGTTTTGAATTTTTTTCCTTATTCCTGTATCTGTATCCCTGCAATAACTATGAACATGTCGAGAAGGTGATTCATACCTGGTTGTGTGAACACCAGTGAATATTCTAATAAACAATTTTTTATGCTCCTAAATACCTATGAAGCGCATTGTAAAATGTGGTTCGAAGCAATGAATAAACCTTGTGTAAAAAGCGGAAATATGATTGTTTTTGTGAAAAACATTTCCAACTGGATATTACTGTATTCAAGCAGCGTTTAAGGAACAATTTTAAATTCTATTCATTGCAAAAAATAAATTCATATTTGTTGAATAGAAAGAGTCAATCATCTCATAATCTACCCTCGGTAAATTATCCGAACTTCCCTTCACGAAGCCTTTCCATATTTGGATGATGTTATGCAATAATGGGTCAAGCCACAGTCAGCTAGTTTCGTAAAAATAACAAAATAGTTTAGCAGATCATGGAATGATGGAATGTGGTTTAATACTATCGTCAGTGGATGGAGCCCCCTTACAATTGCGGGTTGAATCATTTTTGCGTATTGTAGAATAAAACTTTGGCGATTCCAATGACTGATAGCTCAATTATTAAAAAATGTTGCTTGACTCATTGTTGCATAACACCATCCACTTAATACACAAATAAAGTCACACCAGATCGGTCATAATAACACCTCGCGACAATATTAATTAATGTATCAGTTAAATGTCGAATGTAAAAAAAAACAAACATTAGCCTCAAATCTCGAGATCACTTTTGTTGCATGAGAACTGCCATAATGATTTGCGCTGTTGTCAATGCTCGTTCTTCATCGAAAGAATGGTCTGTTCAGGAAATTTGAAAATTACATATACAATAAAAAGTAGCTAATATATGGATCTTTTTCTATTAGTTGATCAAGTGACGAAGTTTCAATTATTTCTCGATGGCTTATACCAAGCTAGAATCTATATTTTTGAGGAGAACGGGATTGAATATTTCGGAACATGGATTATGGTGGGGGTTGTTTCGGATGAACGTGACGTCAGCGGCACACTTTCAAATGAGATATTCTTTCAAAATGAAAAAATACAGTGGAACTCTTTGTTGAATGGACGTTTTAAATTAGAATCTATCGATTTAAGAACTAGATTTTACCTTTTCAATGATTATATTGAAAGAAATTAATTCTTATCATAATAGGCAACTCGGAATTTCAGAACTTTCTCAACGGCATATTGTTAGTCAGGTAAATGCGCAACTTTGCCCCAATTCAACCATCTTCGTATCTCTCATAGTTTCCGAGATCGAATTTGAAACATCCTGTATAGGGAATAACAATGGTCCCAAAATAGACACTTGTGGAACACCTAATCATTTTGCATTTTATAGTAATATATAATGGGCCCCGAGATTTAAAAAAAAATTATTCTCGTTCTGCTTACAATAAATTCGGATAGATGGATATAATGAAAGTTCCTTAATTCTCATTTCTTAATTTACTTATTTTTATTCAGCTACGCTGCCAGGAATGTGGGAAAGAACAATCACAATTGGATCTGCTGGAAAAACGTTCAGTGTTACTGGTTGGAAAGTAGGATGGGCATATGGTCCAGCAAATTTGATGAAAAATTTGCAAATGATTCACCAAAACAGTGTTTATACTGGAGTTACTCCCGTACAGGTGATTGTTGTAATTTTTTGTCTGAAACCTTGAGATTCTAATAAAGCTAAGAGGTTAGGTGCAATTTTCTATATCGAATCCAATTCCACAATAAAAATCTCATGTCCCAGAATACTTTAAATAAAATATATTTTTTTTTCAGGAGGCAACTGCCATTGCTTTTGAAAAGGAAATGGAGCAATTGGGGACTGATGAATGCTTTTTCATATCACTAGCCAAAGAATTGGAAGCTAAAAGAGACTATATGGCAAATTTCTTAGTTGATGTAGGAATGAGGCCAACTATACCTGATGGAGGATATTTTATGATAGCTGATTGGACACCACTAGGTATGTGGAAAATCTTCAAAATATTTGTTACACTCATTATTTGTGAGTTAATTAGGGAGAAGATTATTGGTATAGTAGCCATAATATCTTATATTTCCCTGCTACCAATAAGTTTCTTCTTCTTATAACAAATTTTGCTTTTATTTCCTCCTGATGTTTTCCTCTGAAGTCTACAAAGTTTCCTTACATGATTTCTACAATATTTTCTTTTATGAAGCTAACAACATCAGGATTCTTTGCCCTTCGTAGGTAAGATAGCGAAATAGAACATGGAACTTAAGGGGGATTTGACAAACCCAGAAAAACAAATAGCACTAAAATAAATTATAGAAAGCAATATTCACGTATTTATGGAATATACCTGAAGAAATAAATACTTGCTTCGTAGGTAAATCAGAATCAAAAAACGCTATTCCAGGGAAATAATCCTATTTTATTAATATACAAAAGGAAAACTGATATTTCCTTAACACAACGATATAATATATAAGTTTTAGTTGTCATTTACACAAATGAGTACCACTTTATAATAAAAAGATTGAACAATACAATAAAACAGTCATTAGCCATCGTTTAGAGGTTTGGAACAAGTCTTAGTGGGCACATAGTTTATCCAAAACATCCACCAACACGCCTTTCACTATTATGGTCAATATTAGTCCATTTTGGAAATTCAGGCTTTGTTCAGCTTCATACGACATTACGTATTTTGAACTAATAAACACACTGAAATGATACAGTATTTAAAAAAAACTAAACTACTTAGTTCGAAATATATCGTGGAACAGAAGGTGGGTGTGATATACCCAGCAACGCCTTCAAAGAAATCTGAACTTAGTGCCTTATCAAACTTCATTGAATCTGTTTCACTAACTAGCTTTGAGCAGCTACTGAGACCCACGTGAACGCCGCGAAATACGGAAATACACACGTTAAAAGGTAAGGGTTACGTCTTCCCTAGCTCACAAAAGTCTCCGATGCTTGCGAGGAGTGCAATCGGTTGAAGGAAATAACAATTTAACATAACAAGGTTTTGAAATTTAGTTGGTTACGTCACACCCTACCTTTATCACCTAACTTCTTTTTACTGATCAAGTCTTCACCATCTGTATGAATTTGTGATCACGTATGTTGTTTGAGAAGCAACTGTATAGGTTGGGAAATCACGGGTCATTGAGATCAAAGACTTGGGAATTAAAATTGAATCAAAACTGACTTTTACTGACCTCATGAACGAAAGCACAGCAAAAGCTTATAAAATGTTAGGTTTCACCTTCAGGACATGCAGAGATTTCAATCACGGCACATTGAAAATACTTTACTGCTCATGTTAGGTTCTTTCTAGAATATGGTTCTATTGTCTGGCCCCCACACTATGATTGCTATGTCAAACAGATAGAGGGAGCAAAAAAATTCTTGAGGTGTTGTGCTTATAAATTGGGTTTACGTAGGGAGGAATATGAATATACTGATTTCATAGAAAATATGAACAGGATGTTCATAAAGTCAGTTGTGGAATCATGTGCGACTGAAAGTTGGAATTTAGTCGCTATGTTCCATCGTACAAGATAACCTCTCTTGGAAGGGATTCATGTTTTAAATAGAAACTTTCTCAATTGAAAATTGAATCAATACATGACTCCTCTGGCAATGTCCAGCGTGGCTTTTGCCTGGAAAGTAGTTGTTTTCTGTTAGATATTACAAAAAAGTAACTTCAATTTTATCGTAGGGTTTTTCTACTTCCAGAGGAGTCATGTATTGATTCAATTTTCAATTGTGAATGTTTCTTTTTAAAACATGAATATACTGTTATAGAATTCCTTTCAAATATTCGACCACTTCATCAGAGAATATGTGTTAGTGATATAATATTTCTACAAAAACTACCCTCAGGCAATATCAACTAGCCACAAATACTTGAAACTATTGCATTGAAAACTCCTGTTTATTTTACCCGTATACCTGAGACATTTGCAACTTCGTCCCATACAACCAATTACGTCTACCATTCCCTTCTCAACAGAATTAAAATAACTTCTAAAAAAACTTCACAGACCCTTGACTTATTCTGTATGGATGTATACAAAATAAGGAAGGTTTTAAAAAATGTCAGCGTGTAATGTTCATGTATATTTGTTGTGTGTTATAATAAGTAACTTATTTTAATTATGTGAGTGCATAATGTATGTATATTTACTAATGATGTAAATTTGGTTTACCCCGTGAAATAAATAAACTTTTCATTTTCAAGAACAGTTATATTACACAGTCAATAAATATATTATCTATTATAAAAATACATTTATAACATCATTCAGTATATAATACAGTAAGTATGATATTTCCTATTGCAATGGAAATAGCTAACGGTTTCAATCTAATTTATTTTACACATAAAATATAACTTTTTATTCATATCACTATATATCATAATTTATATCGCACTATTTCACTCCAAATCAGACTGTGTATGTGAATCTCTAACTGTACCTGCCCTCTCTGATCGGCTCTGTCTATTTATATCCAAGTAGGTCTCTTTCGAGATGGTTCTCGAGGTCTGGTTCGAGGTTCTAGGTGGCTTGGCCTGTTCGAGAAATGCCTACTGGCATACCAAGGCGATGACTCAAACACTTCGCTAACGTGTTGTCGCAAAGGATGGCTTGGTGATGGATCTTTTGCAAGCGGTCAGATCCCACTCCAGTTCGTTACACTATTAAGAAATTTATCACTATTTATTTGATAAAAAATTAAATTAAATCATCTACTTTTTACTTCGGTGCTGAAAATTCTAATACGCTTTATAACCGAAATTAGCAATTCACAGTAAAGATGGGTTTCTCATGGATTACCATAGATAATCGAATCTACTAGTAGTTTTAGAAAGAAATATAATTGTTATTTCCGTCAACCAAATGCATCCCTACCGATTGCAACCATCAGAAGTCTTCGAGAAGCTTGTGTGAGCTAGGGAAGACGCAGCCCTTACTTTTTAACGTGTGATGCCATGCACGAGACCGATGATCATGCGAGGATTTGAACCCTCGATCCTCCGCTTGAGAGAGAACGCTTTACCACCACAGCCACCATGGCCCATTAATGTAATGTAATGTTTTATCCTCTGAACCAGTTTGTTAATGAACGAGTGGACTACGTATATTCCTACTAATCAAATTTTCTTGATTCCCACATCATCTGTCACCAGCGGACAGCTGTTTCTACATTTTGAGGTCCATGAATAATAGTAGACCAGTGCTGATGCATTTTTGAGATAAAGAAATGATTAACACCATGGGACATACTGGAACACGAGCAAGTTATTGTTAGAATGACGGCAAAAATAAATTAGAGGCGAAAAAATGGAGAAGGGTGAAACGGGGTGAACTTTTAGGGGTTGAAAGCAATGTTTTACGGTTTTTCGAGAATTGCAACGAAAGTTGACCTCCTACCGCAAAAAGTTAAATGGCAAAGTTGTTGATAATAAAAAGGTCTAGATTTTTTGTATCGAACATTTTCAGTTATTAATTTTTTTCTCGCTTAAAAATCAAATTTTTCCACGAAATTTGGTGGAACTATAACTTATTATGTTTTAAGTAAGCTGCAATTTTTTGTAGTGGAATACAGATTTTTCCTTTTTGAAAATCTGTTTTTTCATTATTTGGCGTATTATGGAAAAAAAATCCACAGTGGTGCTACTCTTTTATTAAATAATCTAAAAGTAGACGCTTCGTTAAAAAAACTGGCGGCCAGCGAGCTTGAAAAGACGAACTTTATCGGTGAAACTTTTCAATTGAAAATGAGGTCGTTTTTTCGGAATTGGTCGACAATGAAAGAAAAAAATCTGTATTCCGCTACACAGGGCTCCCAGTCGGTCCCTTTTTAAGAGTTTAGTCCTTTTTTTAGAGCTCGGTCCTTTTTATTCTCTTTTTTTGAAAAATGTCCCTTTTATTACCTTTTTTTGTTGTTCACAGTTGATGAGGTTTAGTTCTGCGCTGAATAAGATGTGCTACTTATGTGCGCAACCATATTAAAGTTGTCAGAGAAGGTTTTTTAAACAAATCGCGTCACAAGCGATAAGGGTGTGCCTGTAAACAAGTGCTAAGTGCAGTTTTTTTAGAAAAAAATGAATGCTGGTGATCCCAAGTACCCTAATGTGGCCGTTCTGGTTATGGCAGCTTTCGCACTTTCCCAAAAAAATGCCTGTGGAGCGGGAATTCTCTCAGTACGCTTCTAGGAAAATTATTCCCTTGACAAAAACCCCCGGGACAAAAACCCCAAGACAATAAACTCAAGGGATATTCCCCCTTGTAAAAAATGCCCCTGGTACAAAAAACCATCGGAACAAAAAACCTCTTGAATAAAAAAACCCGCGGTACAAGATAAACCAAAACACAATTCCACAATATGATTTGCCCGAAAAATTTATTGTTTATTCTAAAAAAAAAATTATCAAATAGAAAACCACCCGAAAAAAAAGCATTTGAATATAAGACAGTCTTATTAAATCGATTTGAATATAAAGCACTTCTTCGGCATACCTCTAGCCTGTCTCTTTCTTCTGACTTTCCACCGAATTCCTCAACGTAAAAAAGGGACACAATCAGTGTGAAAACGTGAACTCAAAGCAGATGCTCGCTGCGCTCGCATTTTATAAATTACCAGAAGAAAGAGACACTCCTCGGGCGTGTCTCTTTTTTCTGGCCAGTGGCGTGTCTCTTGCAACTGGCCGGAGGCGTGTCTTTTTCTTCTGGTTGCCCACCGAATTTCTTAGCTTAAAAAAGAACCAACCCACCCTAACTAATGTAACTTTCCAAGTTGCTGGTAATTCGATCACTAATTAGTATGAAAAGGTGAAATCAAAGCAGATGCTCACTGTGCTCGCATATTATGAATTACAAGAAGAAAAAAAGAAGAATTCGTTTCCAGTTCCAGCAAACAACAGCGAAATAAAATATAAATTTACAACACATGGCCAAGAATTATTACATGATTCTGGCTTTGTAGGTAATAACAGGATGGTAATTTTTGGAACCAATAATAATCTGAAGATATTTGAATCATCATCAATGGTTTATGGATGGTCCATTCAAAACGACCCCTGTTCTATCAACTATACAATATTCATGCATCAGTTAATGGACCCCCCGGACTCAGCGGGGGTTTTTTGAACCGGGGGTATTTTATACGAGGGGGTTATTGTCGGGGTGTATAAGTCCGGGGCGTTTTTGTCCAGGGGGTAATTGTCCTGATACCTGCAGTCCTTCGGATCTGCTCTACGAAAACCTTTGCACGCCGTGCGTACAGTGTGTATCAAACAAGAAAATTGCCGGAAATTGGAAGAGGTAAAAGAAACTTCGACAAATGGAGGTAAAGACGTGAATGATAAAAGAAGACGAGGCCAAGCTGGTGATTAATCTTAAGTAAAGATGAAAATGAAAAGCGGGATCTCTATAACTAGAAGGTTCAGGGAAGTCTCTGTGCAAAAACATGATCGATGGCCCAGTTAATGTTTGAGGGGACAAATGCCAATCGTAACAGAAGCCATTGACAAAAAGAGCAGCACAACCAGGCTGCAGAAGAGAGGAAGAGTAAAATAATAGCTGACCTCTCAAACAAAAATCTCAAGAAAAACTAAGCAGTAAAAGTTTGACAAGATTTATAATCTTATTGAATGGGATTTCACTTTAGTCATACCTTAGTCATACCATAGGGTGGTGGGTTCGATAACCAGCATGGTCACCGATCTCGTGCATTGCATCCCACGTTGAAAGGTAAGGGCTACGTCTTCCTTAGCTCGCACAAGTCTTTCGAGGACTTCCGAGGGTTGCGCGTAGTGGTGCAGTCGATTGACGGAAATAACAACATTTTATAAAAGTCATGCTGGGTTTCAAGATTTTTTTTAATGTTTCAATGATCTCAAATGGTTTTGTTGTTTTTTAGATTATTTTTAATATGCCTTTCGAGTTTACATTTTCATTTTATTTATTATTTTTTCTGTATTCTGTATATAATGATTCTTGTATTTCCTTGTCAAATTTACACCGTTATCCTGAAAATACGTGTATAGGTTGGCCATTGTTGTTGTTAGTTTGTTCCCTTTTTGGTCCCTTTTTTTTGGAGTCACAAGTCCCTTTTTCTCTTTTTTTGAGGTAGTGAGTCGCTGCGAGCCCTGCGCTACAAAAAAATTACAGCTTACTTGATACATAATGAGTTATATATCCACCAAATTTCGTGGAAAAAAATAAATTTCTGCGCGAGAAAAAATTTAAAACTGAAAAATTGGTATTTCCGATTTTCCCCGAAAATTTGGGGTAATTTGAAAAAATGTCCAATACCGAAGTTGTGGATCTTTTTATTTTCAACAACTTTTCTATCTAACTTTTTTCGATAGGTCAACTTTTGTGGTCAATCGTGAAAAACCGTGAAATATCACTTTCAACCCCTAAAAGTTCACCCCGTTCCACCCTTCTCAATTTTTTCGACTCCAATTAATTTTTTACGTCATTTGAACAATATTCCGCTCCTCTTCTAGTAGGTCTCATGATGTTAATATTTTTTCCCGCTTTTATATTATTTCTCTATCACCACTGGTCTATAGGTAGACAGTCCTCGCTCGAAGAAAGATTGTGAGAATAAGGAATTGCACCAGTAATTTTTTTTTCTTCCAAAGATTCACTAGTCAAACTGGGTAAAAAAGACAGCAGTTTTTTTTCGATTGTGTTTGATCCGGAAAAAAAAGGATTGTAGTAGAATTCAAATACTAGCTAACTTCGCGTGAAATATTACCGGTATTTCATTGTACTTCAATATTTCAATATAGTCAATAAAAACAAAACATAGTATTAATATTGAAGCAGCCACAGACCTCATAAGAGTCATTAGCAGAAGAGCAACTCATTCATATCAAAGAGTCTTGTTATTCGTGCAATCGTGAAGTGTGGGTCTTATTTTGAGAGTTAGAAATGTCACATAAAAAGGTTTTGATACTGGTTGAGGAAATACTATTGAATACTATTGAAAAATCCTGAAATTTTTTTCGTATTAGTGCCCAACAATTTTGATGTCAACAAGAAATGGTTTGATGCTGTCAAATCTACTTTCAAAACTACTCGTCAGACTTACTATTGTGAGGATCATTTTGATTTGAGTTCTCACATCTGAAAAAAGTATATTTACAGTAGTTTATTAGCTGCAACACTGACATTTGCTGTACTCATACCTGCTTGCACATACCAGCTCCGGTAAAATCTGTATTTGTTCTATAATTCGCTATTTTCCTAAAACTCCAAAATCTAAATGAATTTTATTTTTAGAAACCATTTTGCATTAGCTTCCCACATTGTGAAAGATTCAACTCAACATTCAGTTATGAAAAAATTATTGCCTTTGAAACATAGAAAAAATTTGATGAATACTCTTGTGACGTAGAATGTCTTCTCTAGATTCTAGTATTTTTTGTTGATCTAAGTTGATGGTACTGATATGAATCTGACAACAGTGGAACCGCTGACATTTGCTGACATTGTTTATGTTGTTCTTGTCGTGAAATTGTTATTAGAAGATAACTTTTACAACTTGTGAAAATGGAGAAAAACTTTTTTAAAACTAGCAGTGGAAATTTGCCACCAGTAAATTATATGATGATTCACGCATTTTTAATTTCGCAATCCAAACATTTGAGAGTGGAGATGAAAGGTATGAAAAAGATGAAGAAAGTTCTGTTCATTTTGGACTCATTCTGATGACATTAATATCCTTCACTTAAAAGGTTCAGTTATAGGGCTGACAAGGTAGGGTTCTATTTGTATCAAGTGCCGAATAGTTCCCTGAGCACAAAGTACGAAGTAAACCATACTTTGCTGTAGCTACTATTGACGAAAGTAATGATGAAGTAAAAAACTGTGACTTGAATGTTGTGAAGCATACCAAGGTAAGTTTCGGATCATTACCGTTTTCGAGCATACAACATAGATTTTGGTATTTTTTGCTGTCACTTTTTTATACTGGTTGCTCTGTCGAACCGATGAAAAGAGTCCCACATCGGTGAAGTATTATTCAAGAATCTATAGTTAATACAATATCAGCAATGCCTTTTTCATCAACAGTAAGAGCTCTGACAGATCGTACATTAAATGACATTAGTGACAATAGTGATTATTTCACTTATGCTAAAATAGCGTGTTATGATTGGTTGAAATTTTTGTGTTGATAAACATCATGTTTTCTTTTTTGTAGTTCGGCTTTCGATTGGCTACTGGATATGTATATGATGTGTTTTCGATTTTGTAGTTCGATTCCTGATTGGTTATTATCAAAACACAAACTTACCACTAGCAAGCTGCTATAATGACACAACACCAAACTTTGACCAAAATTAATTCATATCAACTTCACAATTTTCCATACTCGTTGATTAATCAAATCACTAACTCAAAATGTTATCAAAACATAACCTCGAGCGAGAAGCAGTAGACTAGACATGCAATGACGAAACTACGAATGACGCGCTCTGTCATTGGTAACTGAAATAGAGGGATGTTTGAAATATCAAGTAAATGTTTTGTTAGTTGCATAATTTCAGAACTAAATGCGGGATTAATGTTCCTAGTTAAATTGAATAGTAAATAAATGAAAATGGTTTGATTTTATTCATGAAATAATCTTAACAAATACAACTCGTGTTATCGGCGATTATCGTTAATTCCTTCTCGGTTTCGAATCAAATTATGTTGCTTTAGGCAACCAAGCAACATAATTTGATTCTCAAATTCAAAGGAATTGCTATTTCGATAATCACCGATACACTTGTGGTATTACCTGCGATAATACAATGACAATCGACAAATGCCTCCACGATTTCAACGTTGTCGGATTGTGTCAGTGACGTAAAATGTCTATGGGAGGACACTTCTGAAATCCGAATTTTCATAACTAAATACAGGCGAAAAACGATATGTAAATATTAAACAAATATATATTTCTATGTATTTGAGATATGAAGATTTCAATGACACACATTTTGAAATTTAGGAAATCAGCGAATTATCGAAAACCATTGTTGAATCAACAACAGGTATATTTTGACTAGTAGCTTTCTCAAAACCTTCTTTCATGACAGCTTTTAGTTTATAATCATGCAAAACTTAATGATAAAAGTAACACTTTTTATCAAATTGTAATATGAAGCTAACTCAAGGGAAATTCACAAATTATATCTAATAAATTCAACAATCTGACAAAGACAATATGATCATTTGTCAACATTTCAACATCTTTGTTAGCTTAGGTTTTGATATCAAATTTATATCGTACTAGAATATCGGTTTCAAAAATTTGAAAGATTTGTAATTGATTCCTTTTTCAAAATTGAAATTGAAATAGTATTGGAAATCAAAGTCAAAAAAAGATTCAGGGTTATATAATAACCTTGAAGATCTTCGTATATTGCCTGTCTGTTGTCAAATCCAAATGTACCTTTTCATTAAATTCGACTGAATAGTAAGTATTGAAAGAATATTAATCCGGTGTATACTGTGATTCAAACTGGGAACAATTCTTCCTTGTACAGAAAGTATTCTCCGAGGATTCAAGGACGTCAGCTCGCGAAATTTGGAACAGTTTTGAATTGGATTTTAGTCGAAATGAAATAAATAAATAAATAAGTTCGTGAAATTATTTTACATGCCTCATATACATACAGTTAAGATCATTTGTTACAAACAAAACGTAATTTTTTATTATAGTGTAATTCCATGTTGGATATATTTCTAGTCATAATGGTCGGTGTTCTCTGTCTAGAGACGCCTGTGGTGTACTACCCCAAGATTGATCTACCAGAGTTTCACTTCGGACTTGGTATTTCTATTTGCAGCAATTTGTTTGCTTTTAATCATTTTTGAATGTGAATACACATTTTGAATCCATTTTTATGGATTTCCTTATGTTTATCTTACTATCGAACTGCATGAATGAGCATTGATTAGTTGAATTATTGAATACAAATTATTATTATTCAACTAAAATTAACAACAAATAAAGAATTGCATTAGGTAAATTTAGCTTAAAATGTTCTAGAAATAATCATGACAGAAAGAGAAGACTGTGGGAATGATAACCAGGGAAGTTCAAAATAACATCATGGAAAGAAAAAGGTTTTTTTGTGAACTATTGCCTGCATCGTCATTTTTCGAATTTTTGTTGTTTGATAGCATTCACTGCTAAAACATTAAGTTATAACTCAAGCGAAGTGGTCATGGTGTTAGAGTGTTTGCCTCCACCAAGGCGGTCCGGGTGCGATCTCCGGATGCCTGTCACGGAGGTGAAGTGGTTCGGATTCCACTTTTATTTAAACTGTAGGTCCCGGATCTACCTCGCACAAGCTCTGCTTTTGAGGAGTTTTCTTTGAAAACCTGGGAGTTTCGTAAAATCAAATTTTACAATTTTACCACTTGATTATTTCTTGAAAAGAAATTGGAAATAGCAATTTCCTGAAGTTGTCAATTTTCTATATGCAGATTGCTAGTTTTTAAAAAAGTAGATGTAACATTCTCATTTTTTTTTTCAGAATCTCAGATAGATCTTCAATCAGAAAAAGATGAATACAAAGATTACAGGTTTACAAAGTGGATGACAAAGAATATCGGTCTGCAAGGCATACCTCCCTCGGCTTTTTACAGTGTTCCTCATAAACGTTTAGGAGAAAACTTTGTTCGATATAATTTCATCAAGGTGAGTGCTTGATTTCTGAACCAATTGAATTAACTACAATAATCTTTTTTCTTTCATTTGCAGAAAGATGAGAATTTGAAGAAGGCCAATGATATTTTAATTAAGTGGAAATCTAGTCTAAAATGATTGTGTACTCTTCGTATAAATCTTTGGATGAAATGATCACTACCATATATAATGTAAAACTTGTTGCTTAAATGTATAGGTGTACATTGATATTTTTCAAAATATATAATATAATGTTGAAGAAAAATTGTGTTTTTTACTGTTATCTGGGATTTAAATATTTTCTTTGGGTGAATCAAAAAGGACCGAACTAGGCTTCCAAATGAGGTTTTACTGGCAAACAAAATAATATGCCAAAAATTTTTACTGCAGATAGATGCAATTTTTCAAATCAGATCATGAATTAGAGATAGATATCGAAGCTATTGAAGGTGCTGTAACTATAAAATTCTTAAAAATAACTATAGATTCCAAATTTACCTGAGGAGCAAACATAAATACAGTAACTACGAAACTAAGCACTAACTGTTACATGATAAGAACTTTAAGAGAGACTATTATTCACGAATTGAAACTTCTCTACCAGGGTTGCCTTTTATATTTCGGGATTGGACAAACCTAGTGTTTCAATCTGGCAACTGACAGCTCTATCGTAAATTTTGACATTTTTTAATGCGTACTCAGAACGTTTTGACATACGAGCACTATTTGTGTTGTTTACAGTAACTTAAAAGATTCATCTCTGCCAAAAAATGGAATTAAATCGTGCGATTATTTTTTACAACTTTCGACGTGGATCAACTCAGCAACAGTGCATCGATGAACTTGATTAAATTTTTGGAGATGAAGGACCAGTGATAGATAGATAGAACATTTATTGCATAAAAAGAAATTACAATTCTTATTGCAAGGGTTGGAGAGGGAACAAAATAAATATACGGGTGTAGGATTACAACTAACAGGTTTGAGCATTTAAATAGCGATAGAGTATATTTAAGTAAGCTAAAGCGTAGTTATATAACAAGCTGATTGGATGGTAGAAGAGCACATTCAAAATCACACCGAGCACATTGTGTATGTATGTAGCATAGAAGTGCACAGCAAGGCAAGAGAAGTATGTCATTCATTCAAGATGAAACACCTTAGTTTAAGAATATTTATCACAGAGTGAGTCAGATTTTCTAGCTCTACTAATGTTCCATAGTTCAATAAGCGAGTAATATCAACAATGCTATTCAAATGCCTAAATAGATCATTTCCCCGTATTTTCCTCTATATTGGGCACACCAGCAGGGTATTAGGACATTTGGGCGCGGGCAACTGGCCGCGAGTCAACTGGACGCGGCCAACTGGGCGCAGGGACAACTGGGCGCAGGGACAACTGGGCGCAGGGACAACTGGGCGCAAGGACAACTGGGCGCAGGTATAATTGGGCGCAAGGACTACCGGGCGCAGGGACGACTGGGTGCCAAAAAACACAAAATTAATAATAATTCTTTTATTACTCTCATCTACTAATCATAGGATAGGAATTTTTTATCCAACTTCCAAGCTCCCAACTTGCGAGCTAGGTTAGCTCGGTCAGGTTAGATCAGACTAATAAAATACTAAACTCAAAATGAATTTATGATAATAATTATGATTAGTAGATATTTTATTAAATTAAATTATTTGCAAAATTTCCTATTTATATACTCGACCCTTAATAATGAGGTCCTGAAATTAAGAATTAGGAACAGGTATGATTCCTTATTGTTGTTCTTCTGACTGTGTTTTATTTATAGGAATACTCGACCCTTAATGATGAGGTCATGAAATTAAGAATTAGGAACAGGTATAATTCCTTATTGTTGTTCTTCTGACTGAGTCTTATAGGAATACTCGACCTTTATGAACTCCGCAGGGATACTTTGGTCGAGTCATCCTATCCTATGATTAGTAGATGAGAGTAATAAAAGAATTATTATTAATTTAGTGTTTCATTTTTTTTGGCACCCAGTCGTCCCTGCGCCCGGCAGTCCTTGCGCCCAGTTGTCCCTGCGCCCAGTTGTTTGTCCTTGCGCCCAGTTGTCCCTGCGCCCAGTTGACTCGCGCTCAAATGTCCTAGACCCCACCAGCAGGACATGTTCCAGGGATTCAATCTCATTAAGATTACAGATTGAGCAAGTTACCTCAGTATCAATTGTATAGACTAGGCCATTGAACGTCAATCTCAGAGTTTTTTTACTGCAGGTCCATAATTGAGAAATCAATCTGACAATATACATGGGCAAAAATACTTTTTTCTACTCCCGTATGTAAATTACTAACGTCACACATCGATAAAAATGTGTAAAGCTTCATTTCACGAATCGGTGTGTGAAGTGCCATGCTTTTCTTATGGGATTTATTTCACGCACCGGTGCCATAAGAGTCAATACAAATTCACACACCGGTCGCTGGTCTAGGTAGCGGTGGCGAGAGAAATTGACAAATATGACAGTTCCCGCAGAGTGAAGTTCAGAGTTACATCAGTTAATAGACCGTAAATAGTAATTAATTACCCTCTGAATTAATAAATAGTACGACGAAATTTTGATTTAAACCGATTAGCCGTGTATTTCACGCAAATTCCTGATGGACAGCATTGAAGTACTCCCATCAACTTCTCCAAATATAACGTTAGCAGCCAGTGAAGCAAGTTCATCGTTATTGCCACAAAAATCGTTGGGAATTTACGAAAACACTTTGGAAAAGTTTATGCAATGGCGCAATACAAACAACTTCCAATCATTCTCCGAAAGGGTAATATTAGCCTACCTATCTGAATTATCAACAAAGGTTAGATCTTCTACCTTATGGAGTCACTACTCAATGTTGAAAAGCACCCTTAGTGTTAAGTACAACGTACAAATTGGTGATTATTCGAAAGTTCGCGCTTTCTTGAAAAGGATACATTCCTAAAAAATCACGCGTTTTGGAAAAGGAACACGTATTAAAATTTCTCAAAGAGGCACCCGATGAAAATTTCCTTTAATTCAATTTCTAAGTAAAAGGTCGTAGAAAAAGTATAGTTTGCACCACGTGCGTGAAGACTTTTTTACGCTTTTCCACACTCGCTTAAAAAAGTATACTTCACGCACTAGAAACACAATATACTATCAAGTGAGTTTGAGCGTTTATTCGTAGAGATGTCTATAAATATGAGAGGGTAGGGAGTCTGTAAGTTTCTCTGAATCGTCTCTTAATAACTTACTAAGGTATGCCCTTTTGGATGCGGCGAGCAAAAATTTTTGCCAACGTTGGATATCGCCAGCTGCCAATAGGCAGTCCTTTATTTGCCCCACCCAGTTATATTTGGTGTCAGAGGTATTCAGTTCAGACAGACCTAGACAAACCTAGAATCGAACGTCCTCTAAAATTCTGTCCTTGTTTGAAATCGATACGACGAACCGTTTTTGAGTTATCAATTTACTCTTTTCCCCTAAAAAGCGCCCCAAATATGATCGCTCTCGTGGCCTCTTGAAATCAACGTATAGCTTTCTACCTCTTAAGCGGAGGTGAATCTGAAGGATAGAGTTGAGAATAAATACATTGTTAATGCACCCTCTGCCGGCTCTAAAACCAAATTGAATTTCGGGTAATACTTTATAGTCGTCACACCATGGTGACAGTCTAATAGAATAGAGGTAAAAAGTTTAGTAGGAGTGTTAATCAGAGCGATGCCTCTATAGTAAGAAGGATCGTGGTTGTCCCATTTTTTTGTGTAGCATTGTTAGAGGCGTTTGGTGCCAACCGGAGGGTATATTTTCATTGAGTAAAATATTGTTGAAAAAGGAGCACAAGTACAGAAGCCAGTTCTCGGGATGGTTTTTGATAAATTCGTGACTCCGTCGTTTTCAGGTGCTTTACCATTCTTACAGCGGTCTAAACAGCATTTAAGCTGGTTTATAGTCACTTCTGAATCGATAATCAGATTGCCAGCATCGAAGAAAGTTGTGAGTAAATGAATTTTTACACTGGAAATACTGTTCCCACGTATCAACGGTGATTGGACAAATATTCAGAACATTTCTGAATGACTTAACTGTTTTCCAGAAAACAGCTTGATTTTTTGTCTTACTCAGTCTGAAGATTATTTCTTTTTCATGGTTGCCTTTTTTCAGTTTAAAGATATTTTTGTAATTTTCTTTTGCTATTTCGTAGTTGCTTTCATGGGGTCTTGGAAATGTTTCATTTTGCAAATGCTCAAGGATTTTATGCACCGTTTTTTGCAAGATTACACTCAAGATCAAACCAAGGCTTGTTCGTGGATAGTACTCCTCTGGTGTTGTATACGTTCATCAGGCCTATATCATTAGCATCATTCCAGATAGTGCTGCAGAGATTTGTGTAAGACTCATTGACATCCTGGATAAATCTACATTAGGAGAAATCACCATTAATATTTTATAACTCATACCGAGGTTTTCATTCCATAATAATTTTTTCGAAACATTTGCGTGTTAAGAGTAACAGTGTCTGATATAAACTGCACACATACGGGAAAATGATCTGACAAAGTAATCTTCTTCAGAGCGACCTCTTTTGTTCCTTCCGGGATCTGTGCCGATGAATTCCATAATTTTGGGACGATTTTTGATGAATTTGACGAACAAGTTCGTCTCTCCATTCGATTTGCGGAGATTTAGTTCTTCGTATACATGCGACAGTTCTTTCAGCTGCTTCTGGGTTTTGTCATGCTTGATTTTAATATGCGGAAATTTTCATTTTCATTTTCAAGGACCAGTGATTATCGATGGTATGGTGAATTCAATCGAGGTCGTAGTTCGCTCCGAAACGAATTTCGTGAAGATCGTCCAAAATCAGTTGTTGTTCCGGAAACCATTGATGCTGTGCGCGAACTGATATTGAAATATCGTCATATGACCTATCGTGAGATTGAGACAACTTTAGGCATTAGTGGGACCAGCATACATTCAATATTGCATGAACATTTGACTGTCAAAAAATTTGTTTGCGTTGGACACAATTTGAGAATCGTTAAAAAAAAGGCTTGTGTCGATTGGTCGAAAGAAATTCTCAAAAAATATGTTCGCGGTGCTTCTAAACACGTCTATGACATCGTGACAGTTGACGAATCATGGATTTACGCGTATGAGCCCGAAAGTAAACAGCAGTCGACTGATGTATGGGTGTTTCGAAATGAGCCAAAACCAACAAAAGTTGTTCGCTCACGAAGATGAGTACTTCCAAGCAAATGGTCTCCTGTTTTTTCGGAAAAACTCGACATGTCGTAACCGTAACACTAGAACAACGCAGAACAGTCATTTCTGAGTGGTACACACAACCATTGGTTTGCCAGTTGTCTTCAAAGAAATGAGGAAAACCAACCGCCGAAGACGGATCACTTTTCACCACGACAATGCGAGCTCGCACACATCGGCGCAAACAAAACTGCATTTTTGAGCACACAAAACGTCGATTTGTCATTCGCCGTATAATCCTGACTTGGCACCGAATGACTTTTTTTCTCGTACGTGAAAAATAAACTGAGAGGGCAACAATTTTCGACACCTGCAGAAGCGGTTGATGCGTTCAGAATGCATGTTTTGGAGATACCTCAATAAAGCGACTTTCGATTATTAATATTTGTTTTTGTTCGTTTATCCCGAAATATCAAAGACAACCCTTATATTATAGACCGTCAGATAGTGACGATGTAGGTTTTCATAATTTCGATGGGCTTGCTTGGGAAAATCTGTCAAAATCTAGATTTTTCTTTACAAGATTACAGCCTTATTTTAACCCTTTAGCCACCTTCAACACTCAGGCCTTTGATCTTCCGAAGCCAGGTTCTACTAATTAATGATTAGATGAACACGGCTCGCGTTAAAATATGGAAAATCGAATTTTCCATGGAAAATCGAATTTTCCATATGTTTTCCCCAGGAGCCACTCGTAAATTTCCCTCCATTTTACTCAACATCGATGTACTTCTCAATTCTATTCAAGGTTTGTATGTGAAAATGGGGCACCTAAATCTGTCACTATCTGACGGTCTATTATGAATTGGTCATGTCACGCATTCAATATGGCCTTATATTCTGGAGTGCATCACCCTATTTATATAGAACCTTAATAGCCCAGAAAAATATCTGAGAGTGCAACATCACAGCATAAGCAACATCATGCAAGCCACTTTATAAACAGTTGATATATTAACGTTACCTATGTTGAATATTGATACCAGTAGTGACATCTCTTTAAAGATTAATGAATCACATGTTTTTCTTTATTGTCACCTAAAGCATTGCCTAAAGACAATGCCCAAAGCATTATTTATATAGAAGCAGTGTTTATAGAGAAAGAAGACGGCTCTGAAATATGATTTTGACACATGCATCCTATCCAGCGTTGTACTGGTAAACGCGAGATTCCATTCATTTCAGTTTCAGTGTTTCTATTTAACCTGGAACTTGATGTTATCATGACCATTCCCAGTAAATTTTGTGTTTATTCGTTTTGTGCCGTTATCATTTGTGAAATTGTCACGTTACCCTTCGTGTATTGTTGAATATTATATTTGTTCAACACTTGCTATTAATATACAGGGTGGGGCACAGAAAACGAAACAGATCGAATATCTTCGAAACGCATGTGTTGTGAATAAAATGCAGAAGCACGTCGATTTTTAATCCAAGGGGTACATCTTTCTATCATAACCTCAACTGTCATACCTCTTGGGCACTATCACCCAAACAATTTGAATAAGGAAAGTAGTAAGTGTGACACATCATTAGGAAGGTAATTTCATAAGGAATTCAGCCATGTCAATTTTTGCCACCTAACTTTTCATTTTGGCGCCCTCTTGCGGGACAAACAACTGTTTCGTATTCCAAATTATGATACTGCATTTGCAAGCTATTCTGACATAAATTGGGTGACGATGCATTATGGAATTTTTCTAAATGAAAAAACAAAATGGCGGACATGATTTGCAATTATGGTGCGATTCAATTCAAAATTGATATGTGGTGGTTTCCAAGGTCGGAAATTATGATTTGTTTGTCAATGCGAAAAAATAAGATGGTGGCTCCAAGATGGCGGACGAAATTTGTAATTCTGGTCTGATTCGAATCAAAATTAGTATGTGGGGATTTTCAGGGTGAAATATTATGATGTTTTTGTCAATACAAAAAACCAAGATGGTGGACGAAATTTGTAATTGTGGTTCGATTCGATTCAAAATTTTACAAGTTTTCAGTATGACTAAAATTTTTTTTTTGTTTTTACGAAACTCCCAGGTTTTCGGAGAAAACCCCTCAATAGCAGAGCTTGTGCGAGCAAGGGAGATCCGGGACCTACAGTTTAAATAAAAGTGGAATCCGAACCACTTCAGCTCAGTGACACACGACCGGGGATCGATTCCGGACAGTCTGGGTGGAAGCCAAACGCTTTAACACCTCGACCACTTCGCTGATTAAATTCATAAAAAAAAATTAAACAAATGCTCTGAAAAGGAAATAATATTTCAGATGTGTGTGACAGAGGTTATTCTATACGTAACAGAATCAAAATTTTACCTCGCAAAAATACCTATTTTGTACTCGCGGCAAGCTTTCGAATCTGTTACGGACAGAGTAAGCTACGTCACACATCTAAAAAAAAATATGAATACATTTTCTCTCTTTTTCGTTTATTTGCCGTTATCTCCTTTTAGCGCATTTGTATAAAAGCTTTTTTTTATCAATTTAAATAATTCATTTTATTCATACTGAAAACCCCCATATGCTAATTTTGACTAATCGAACCACAATTACAAATTTCGCCCGCCATCTTGTTATTTGCATCGACAAAAAATCCTAATTTCTATCTAACCCTGAAAATCTCCACATACTAATTTTGATTCGAATTGGACCAGAATTATAAATTTCATCCGCCATCTAGGACCACCATCTTGTTTTTTTGCATTGATAAACAAATCATAATATCCGACCTTGCAAACCACCACATATCAATTTTGAATCGAATCGGACCATAATTGCAAATCATGTCCGCCATTTTAGAGCCGCCATTTTGTTTTTTCTCTCAGAAATATTCCATAATGCATTGTCACCGAATTTATGTCAAAATAGCTCACAAATGCAGTATCATAATTTGGAATACGGAACAGTTGTTTTTCCCGCAAGAGGGCGCCAAACTAAAAATTTAGGTGTCAAAAATTGACATGGCCGAATTCCTTATGAAATTATCTTTCCAATGATGTGTCACACTTACACTACTTTCCCTATCCAAATTGTTTCGGTGATGGTGCCGAAGGGGTGGGGGGAGAGGTATGACAGTTGAGGTTATGATAGGAAGATTTCCCCCTTGGATTAAAAATCGACGTGTTTTTGCATTTTTATTCACAACACATGCGTTTTGAAGGTATTCGGTCTGTTTCGTTTTCGGTGCCCCACCCTGTATAGTACACAGTATAGATAACAATTTAGTTGGTAAACACATTCAATCTCTTCATTCAGTAATCGTTGTCTTTATAACACTTCGAACCTGGTTTGATTTCTGACGGCATATATGGAGCTCCATTTCGATGAAATAAATAAATTCAGTAATAAATGAGCACAGGTGTAAAATGTACACACTAGTTAGGTGATATCTTCAAGATGAATACAGAGACTAAATAAACTGATGATTACAAACATACTATTTGTTCCATTGTGTCACCACCTTTTCACTAGTGAAGTGTGCGACACAAATGTCACCCACCTACTGGTTAAAATGAGTCGCCCAGTGATTGAAATTAAATAACAAACAATAACAAACACAAAGCAGTTTGCCCCGAAAATAATAAGGCACAGGTGCTGTTCACCGGTAGTGTATTATGAGCTTCGTCCCAGTGATTTTGGCTTTAAAAAATACACTGGACACCACATGTAGGTGAAAAGATATGAAATTCCACACTAATTTTTTCATTTTTCAATTGTTCATGATGATTGAAGTCAAAATGACAAAATTGATATTAAGTTCACGTTCACTTTATTACATTTATGAATAGTTCATTCAATTTATATCAAATAATAAACAAAAAAGTATGCACTTCATTTTTTGAATGACATTGAATTTGTGAATAAAATATGCTACTCTGTTAGAAACTATCATTAGAAAATTTCAAGTACGTCCCTGTCAGGTCGAACGATTCACTACTAGGATTCCTTGACGAAAATAAAAATCCTCAAGTATACCTCAAAAAATGCAAGTTGATTGTAGGGGGCGCATTCGTACGGGTGTATTTTTGCCTCGGTTCGTCGTTATCGAGCTAGATGTCTCGCGCGATTGTATCAAACGCGATTTCCACAGGCATTATAAAGTTGTTACAAACTTCTGAACGAGTTTTTCTTTTGCAATCAAGAGAATATATAACAACCTAGTCCCAAGGAGACTAAACGTTATTTAACAGGAGAGTCTAATCCCCATAAGACAATGGGGGCACTAATAGAAAGAGATGAAAGAACATTTGTGACGTAGTTGGACATGTCATGGCCTCTATAGACAGTGACGGACTAGCTCTTGGCATATGAGAGTTACTGCTGACAGTTTTGTTGCTTGGTTCGAGTTCGACTCTGTACTCATGTCCAAGTGCGTCACTATGACGCGTTGTTGCTACAAGATTCTGATTGGCTAGAGCTTATTAAACCCCCCTGTTAGTTTAGTCTCTTTGACCTAGTCCGTTTATCTACCAACTAACCCTTTCGCTGTGTAACATTCAGTTGAAATTTTGGAGAAGGCTGCCATATTTATTTCAACTGTACCATAGTATAAAGATTGTAAGGATAGTTATACAGTGGCCGTGGTAAAAACTCGTTTGATGAAATTTCGCGCGCCATCTAGTACTTTAACGCTCGTTCTTCATGTTTTTGCCATGAAAATAGCCATCTGAAACAATTGCTATTATTTTAAAGAACTAATAATTTTTGCTTATAAATACTAGATTCAGGTGAAGTTTTCAGTGTAGGCGATATAACTTTTTATTAGTAGCCGAGCGAGTGTCAATTAAAATTGAATGAGACAGCAATAATTGTTTTTTCAAAGAGATAGAATAGAGAGGGGCGGATTTGGGAATGTGATATTGCTGTGACCCAATTTTTGACTTGTCGGAATTGGTTCTCTAGAGAAATATAACGTAATTTTCTCTCAATTTTAGGCAATACCTATTTTTGAAATATCACGAGAGAAATATTTCTCTTGATATTGACAGATGAAATTCCTAGTACCCAATGCAGGAGAGGAATTTAGTTTTCAGGTTAAATAAACTCGAAGATTTTTTTTATCTATTGATGAAACTATTATTATTCAGGTAGGTATAGGTATGGATATTGTACAAGGGATGGTTTCGAAAAATTTGGAGGCTGCAAAGGTTAAAGCATGACACAATTTTTTGCGAGACCAAAATTAGTTCCAGAATTCAAGTGAACGACAGTTTGTGAAACACTTCAGATTTAGGAAGGACACTTTTCAGAAGTTAGAAATCGATGATAAGCTGCAACCTCCCTGTCAAGTTTTCGCAATGAAAATATAAACTAAACTTTTAATAGCCTTGGATATCCCAAGCAGAGGCGAAATTATAGACCGCTGTGTTTTTTTCAATTCATTATTCATTCATCATCAGTGTTAAAACTTTTGGCGACCCTCCGCCGGTTCATTTTGTTATAATTTTTTGCGTCCCTACTCTTTTTATTTGCGTGATTTTTCAGATCTTGCCAACTCTACGATAGGAAAATTTTGCTTCACTTTATCTCTTATGTAGGTATGATTCCACCAACATACTTTTTTCCAATAAACCCCAGTTTTAATTTCCCCAAGAAAGGCATTCAATTTAATGGCAATACTATTCTTTTACAATATTATGTATGAGTGAAAGTTTTCATCAAAGGTTTTTAGCATAAACTTAACATTGTTGTATAAATCTCGCCATTTGATATAACAGATTCAACTTTCATTTTTCTATGTGTTTTTTTTGAGCGTTGCTTATGAATATTCGTTTGGCACGTCTATTTCCAAAACCTAGCAAAAATCGTATCTGCAAACGTCAAATTCAAATGTGTGTCCCCAAAAATCCAATTTTTCAATTGGTCAAACAAAATTCTTCTATGATCGCATGCAAGATATACGTTCCAAAACTAAGCTCCTACGAAATGACTTCCTACATTGTTCAAAAATAGCGGTTCTCTCGTTTTATTGTTTCACGTGGGAATTTAATCTAGAGAAATATTTCATGAGAGAATCAATTCCTACAATTTCAAAAATTGGGTCCCAGATGATAAGCTGCAACCTCCCTGTCAAGTTTTCGCAATGAAAATATAAACTAAACTTTTAATAGCCTTGGATATCCCAAGCAGAGGCGAAATTATAGACCGCTGTGTTTTTTTCAATTCATTATTCATTCATCATCAGTGTTAAAACTTTTGGCGACCCTCCGCCGGTTCATTTTGTTATAATTTTTTGCGTCCCTACTCTTTTTATTTGCGTGATTTTTCAGATCTTGCCAACTCTACGATAGGAAAATTTTGCTTCACTTTATCTCTTATGTAGGTATGATTCCACCAACATACTTTTTTCCAATAAACCCCAGTTTTAATTTCCCCAAGAAAGGCATTCAATTTAATGGCAATACTATTCTTTTACAATATTATGTATGAGTGAAAGTTTTCATCAAAGGTTTTTAGCATAAACTTAACATTGTTGTATAAATCTCGCCATTTGATATAACAGATTCAACTTTCATTTTTCTATGTGTTTTTTTTGAGCGTTGCTTATGAATATTCGTTTGGCACGTCTATTTCCAAAACCTAGCAAAAATCGTATCTGCAAACGTCAAATTCAAATGTGTGTCCCCAAAAATCCAATTTTTCAATTGGTCAAACAAAATTCTTCTATGATCGCATGCAAGATATACGTTCCAAAACTAAGCTCCTACGAAATGACTTCCTACATTGTTCAAAAATAGCGGTTCTCTCGTTTTATTGTTTCACGTGGGAATTTAATCTAGAGAAATATTTCATGAGAGAATCAATTCCTACAATTTCAAAAATTGGGTCCCAGGTAGGTATAGGATATATGGATATTGTACAAGTGACGGTTTGGACAATTTGCAATGGCTAAAGCATGACACAATTTTTTGCGATACCAAAATTCGTTCCACAATTCAAGTGAACGTCAGTTTGTGAAACACTTCAGATTTAGGAAGGTAACTTTTCAGAAGTTATTGTTAGAAATCGATGATAAGCTACATAACTTCCCTGTCGAGTTTTCGCAATGAAAAAATAAACTAAACTTTCAATAGCCTCAGATATCCCATGCGATATTATAGACCGCTGTGTTTTTTCAATTCATTATTCATTCGTTATCAGTGTGTTAATGTTTTTGGTGGCCCTCACCGGTTCATTTTGGTATAATTTTTTGCGTCCCTATTCTTTTTATATGCATGATTTTTCAGATCTTGCCAACTCTACAACAGGAAAGTTTTGCTTCACCTTATCTCTTATGTATGATTCCACCAACATACTTTTTTCCAGCAAACCCCAGTTTTATGTTCCCCAGGAATGGCATTCAATTTAATGGCAATACTATCCCACTTTTCATTTGCGATATTATGAGTAAAAGTTTTCGTAAATTTACCAATTCTTAGTTCTGCATCATTTTCTGCAGTTCTAATGCATTTTTTTGAGCGCTGCTATGAATCTTCATTCGATGTCTATTTCCAGGAAGCTATAACAAAACCTAGCAAAAATCGTATCTGCAAACGTCAAATTCAAATGTTTGTCCCCAAAAATCCTATTTTTTAATGGTCAAACAAAATTCTTCTATGATCGCATGTAAGACATACACGTCTCAAATATAAGCTCCTAGGAAATGACTTCCTACGGTGTTCAAAAATAGCGGTTATCTCGTTTCATTGCTTCATGTGGGAATTTAATCTAGAGAAATATTTCCTGGGAGAATCAATTCCTACGATTTCAAAAATTGGGTCCCAGGAGAACTCAAAAATTCTCCTAGAAATTTAGTTTTCAGGTTGAAGAAACTCTGAGATATTTTCTATGCATTGATGAAATTATTATTATTCAGGTAGGTGTAGGTATGGATATTGTACAAGGGATGGTTTTGAATAATTTGTAGGCTGCAATGACTAATAGACCAAGCATAGAGGTTTTTCCTCCACAAAATAAATGACGCAAATGGCCTATACCAATTTTTATAAGATAGTTCGTTAATAAAAACCCCAGTTTTCATCCCAGCAAAATCGCTTTGTGGAATTTTTTAAACAAGAAATAGTGAAAAAAATTACAACTTTTTTGGTTTTTTGGAAATATCTCAAAGATTATTCGAAGAATCGTTTTACAGTCAATAGTACTTTTGTAGAGATTTATAAATCTGTGGCGAAGCTGCGGGCGATGCCGGACCTGAACGCTCACGTAGCCATCGCCTGACCGCGAATGACTTTCGAGGCGCTATGCACCGAGAAGAATCTGGACGATTCGAAGGCTTCCCGAAATTTCTGGAGCATTCGGAGAAGTGAACGGTGAATATAAAAAGAACCACGCAGCAGAGTTGGGAAACAGTCAGTGAAGAGGAAGTCGAATATAAATAGTCCAGTATGATTGTTATATAAATTAGAGTATTGTGTTGAAGTTATTGAGACATTGTATTTCGTAAACTAAATTATTTTAGAGTGAATTTGTTTAAATATACTACAAATCCTACAAAATGGATTTTCATACGACCGGATCGGTGCATTTTCCACTGAGAAAATCCGGGAAAACCTCGAAAAAGAGACAATTTTTCATTTTTTTTTTAAATTTTTATAAATCGGAATCTGGACAAACAATATTGCGGAAACTGATAGATGATAATATGTGGTTCAACTGTGCGTAAGATGTTTTCTGTCCGATTTGTAGTTTTTGCACAATCGCGTTATAAACAATTTAACGGCAAATCTTACAAGATGCACCGATTTAAGGGAAATCGTCGTATTCAGATTCTGTAAACGGCATCTGAAAGTAGAGATCAATATCTACAATTTGTATATTCTGGATTTCCACCTGAGAGATGGAAAATGTGTTGAAAATGTAACTGAAAGTTGATCAAAACGCTTCAAACTGCGTCCGAAGTCACCCGAAGTCGAACTGAAGTAAATACGAGCGACTTCGGGTGCACTTTGAAGCATTTAGAGTAACTTTTAGTGACATTTTCAACACATTTCCCACCTCTCAGGTGAAAATCCAAAATATACAAATTGTAGATATTGACCTCTACTTCCATAAATCGGCGTATTTAGAAAAATTTGACCTTAAATTGTTCATAACGCGGTTGTGCAAAAAATACAATCGGACAGAAACCATCTTGCGCACAGTTGAACCACATATTATTATCTATCAGTTTCCGCAATATTATTTGTCCAGTTTCAGATTTATAACAATTATGAATTTTTGAAAGATGGTCTCTTTTTCGAGGTTTTCCCGGATTTTCTCAGTGAAAAATGTACCGATCTGGGCGTATATAAAATCATTTTGTAGATTTTATAAATTTCCACAAAAGTTCCATTGACTGTGAAACGATTCCTTGAATAATCTTTGATATATTTCCAAAAAACCAAAAAAGTTGTTTTCACTATTTCTTATTTAAAAAATTCCAGATAGAGATTTTGCTGGGGCGAAAACAGGGGCTTTCATTTACCATCTTATAAAAAGTAGTATAGGCCGTTTGAGTCTTTTATTTCTATTCCTACGATTTCAAAAATTGGGTCCCTGATGTTCATCATGAATTGATGAATTTATGCGGAGCCTCAAAACCTTGATTCCTTCTTTGGAAGAAGTTATATATCATTTATTGTTATTGGTGTGAAGTTACCCACAGATTTCCGGCCACACATGCTGACGTAGAGGAAATCGAATGATTTGTGCTTGGATAATACAGTTGTAAGTAACCGGACTAAAATCTGTGGCTGGGTTCATACGATCGTATATAATATAATGACTAGACAAGAAAGTACAGAAAACATACGACACATACAAATCCAATGCAGCATATTCGGGAGAGTATCTTTGTCTAGAGAGAGACATTGGTTGATGTAGAATCAAAACTGTTTCTTTGTCACCCATACAGATTTAGATTTAACGATTTTCACTCATTGTAAAATGTCTTCAAGACATCACTCAGTATAAGGTTATGACCCGATGATGTGTGATCACATGAGATGTAGAGGGTTCCAAGTTAATTCATGTGGTGGAACTTTGCTTTGCCAACCATACAGATTTGCATTGAATGACTTTCTTTCATTGAGAAATATCTTCAAGGCATCACACGGTATGAGATTTGTAACCCGATGATGTGCGTTTATGAAAATCACATGAGGTATAGAGGATTTCATATAGATTACCATGGTGAAAGCCGTTTCTCTGTCACCCATATGGACTTGAAGTAAATCATTTTCTTCCATTGAGAAATATCTTCAAGGCATCGCAGGGTATGAAAATTGTAACACGAGGATGTGCGTTCATCAAAATCACATGAGATATAGAGGTCCTCATGAAGATGACCATGGTACAAACAGTTTCTCTGTCACCCATACAAATTTGGAGTAAATGATTTTCTTTCATTGAGAAATATCTTCAAGGCATCACACGGTATGAGATTTGTAACCCGATGATGTACGTTCATGAAAATCACATGAGCTATAGAGGATTTCATATAGATTGCCTTGGTGAAAGCTGTTTCTCTGTCACCCATATGGATTTGAGGTAAATTAATTTCTTCCTTTGAGAAATATCTTCAAAGCATCGCAGGGTATGAAAATTGTAACCCGATGATGTGCGTTCATGAAAATCACATGATATATAGAGGTTCTTGTGTAGATTGCCATGGTGGAAACCGTTCTACTGTCACCCATACAGATTTGGAGTAAATGATTTTCTTGAATCGAAGGATGTCTTCAGGGCATCACACTGTGAAGTTGAAACCCGATGATGTGCTTTCATGAAAATCACACGAGATATAGAAGATTTCGAGAATATTACTATTGTGACAACCGTTCTTCTGTCACCCATACAGATTTGCAGTAAACTATTTTCTTTCATTCAGAAGGGTTTTCAAGGCATCACACGGTTCAAGAGTTGTAACCCGATGATGTGCGTTCATGAAAATCACATCAGGTATAGAGAATTTCATGTAGATTACCCTCGTAAAAACCGTTTCTCTGTCACCCATCTGGATTTGGAGTAAATTATTTTCATTCATTGAGAAATATCATCAAGGCATTACAGGTTATGAAAATTGTATCCCTATGATGTGCGTTCATGAAAATAACATGAGATATTAAGATTCTCATGTAGATTACCATGGTGGAAACAGTTTCTCTGTCACCCATACAGGCTTGGAGTAAATGATTCTCTTTCATTGAGAAATGTCTTCAAGGCATCACACTTTATAAGAGTTGTAACCCGGTGATGTGCGTTCATGAAAATCACATGAGATATAGAGGTTCTCATGTGGATTACTATAGTGAAAACCGTTTCTCTGTCACCCATACAAATTTGAAGTAAATGTTTTTTTTCTTCTGAGAAATGACTTCAAGGAATCACACTGTAGAAGAGTTGTAACCCGATGATGTGCGTTCATAAAAATCACATGAGATATAGAAGATTCCATTCAGATTACCCTGGTGAAAACCGTTTCTCTGTCACCGATATGGATTTGGAGTGAATTATTTTCTTTCATTGAGAAATATTCTCAAGGCATCAAAGGGTTTGGAAATTGTATCGCAATGATGTGCGTTTATGAAAATCTCATGAAATATAGATGTTCTCAAGTGGATTACCATGGTGGACACCGTTTCTATGTCACCGAAACAGATTTGGAGTAGATGATTTTCTTAGATTGGGAAATGTCTTCGAGGCATCACACTGTATAAAATTTGTAAGCCGATGATGTGCGTTCATGAAAATCACATGAAATATAGAGGATTTCAGGTAGGATACCATAGTGAAATTTGTTTCTCTGTCACGCATACAGATTTGGAGTTAATGATTTTTTTTCAGAAATGTCTTCAAGGCATTACACTGTGGAGTTGAAACCCGATGATGTGCGTTCTTGAAAATCACACGAGATATAGAAGATTTCTAGTGGATTACTATGGTGACAACCGTTTTTCTGTCACCCATACATATTTGCAGTAAACTACTTTCTTTCATTCAGGAAGGTTGTAACCCGATGATGTGCGCTCATGAAAATCACATGAGATATAGAGGATATATTGTAAAAACCGTTCCTCTGCCACCCTTACGGATTGTAGTGAATTATTTCCTTTCATTGAGAAATATCTTCAGGCTATCACAAGGTATTAAAATTGTAACCTGATTATGTGCGTTCATGAAAATCACATCAGGAACTATTACACGGTGTTTTCTGTTGAAGACATATTTCAGATATTTCGAGATATTTCAAGAAAATCATTCAATCAAAATATGTACCAGAGACAGATAAACGATTTTCACTTCATCGGGTTGTGAATCTACATGGAATCCTCTATATATCGTGTGATTTTCATGAACGCACATCATCGGGTTACAATTTTCATACCTTGTGATGCCTTGAAGATATTTCTCACAAAAAAAAAATTCACTACAGATTCATGTGAGTAACAGAGAAATAGTGTTTACCTTGTTAATCTTCATGACATTCTCTATATCTCATTTGATTTTCATGAATGCACATCATCGGGTTACAACTCTTATACCGTGATGCTTCGAAGACTTTCTTCGATGGAAAAAACTGTTTTTTACAAATCCATGTGGGTGACAGAGAAAGTATTCACACCATGTTAATGTACATAAAATTCTCTTTATCTCATGTGATTTTCATGAACGCACATCATCGGGTTACAATTTTCATAACCTGTGATGCCTTGAAGATATTTCTCAACGAAAGAAAATAATTTACTCCAAATCCATATGGATGACAGAGGAACGATTTCACAAGAGTAATCTGCATGAAATCTTCTATACCTCATGTGATTTTCATGAACGCACATCATCGGGTTACAACTCTTATACCGTGTGATGCCTTGAAGACCTTTTCCGAATGAAAAAAAATTGTTCACTGCAAATCTGTATGGGTGACAGAAAAACGGTTTTCACCATAGTAATCTACTCGATATCTTCTATATCCCATTTGAGTTTCATGAACGCACATCATCAGGTTACAATTTTCATAACCTGTGATGCCTTGAAGATATTTCTCAATGAAAGAAAATGATTTACTCCAAAACCATATGGGTGACAGTGAAATGGTTTTACCAGAGTAATCTGCATGAAATCCTCTAGACCTCATGTGATTTTCATGAACGCACATCATCAGGTTACAACTCTTATACCGTGTGATGCCTTGAAGACCTTTCTGATTGAAAAAAATAGTTCACTGCAAATGTGTATGGGTGACAGAAAAACGCTTTTCACCATAGTAATCTACTCGAAATCTTCTATATCCCATGTGATTTTCATGAATGCACATCATCGGGTTACAACTCTTATACCGTGTGATGCCATGAAGACCTTTCTGAATGAAAGAAAATAGTTCACTGTTAATCTATATGGGTGACAGAAAAACGGTTTTCTCCATAGTAATCTACTCGAAATCTTCTATTTCCCATTTAATTTTCATGAACGCACATCATCAGGTTACAATTTTCATATCCTGTGATGCCTTGAAGATATTTCTCAATGAAAGAAAATAATATACTTCAAATCCATATGGGTGACAGAGAAACGGTTTTCACCAGAGTAATCTGCATGAAATCTTCTATATCTCGTGTGATTTTCATGAACGCACATTATCGGGTTACAACTCTTATACCGTGTGATGCCTTGAAGACCTTTCTGAATGAAATAAAATAGTTCACTGCAAATCTGTATGGGTGACAGAAAAACGGTTTTCACTATAGTAATCTACTCGAAATCTTATATATCTCATCTTAAATACTTTTTACCATGTTAATCTACATGAAATTCTCCATAATTTACTCCAAATCCAGATGGGTGACAGAGAAACGGTTTTTACGAGGGTAATCTACATGAAATTCTATATACCTCATGTGATTTTCATGAACGCACATCATCGGATTACAACTCTTATACCGTGTGATGAGTTGAAGATATTTTTCAAAAAAAAAAATATTCACTTTAAATCTGAATGGGTGACAGAGAAACGGTTTCATTTTGGTAATATATATGGATTCCTTCATATCTCTTCATCGGGTTACAACCTTTATACCATGTGATGCCTTGAAGATATTTCTCAATGAAAGAAAAAAATTTACTACAAATCTGTGTGGGTGACAGAGAAACGATTTCCACCATGTTATTCTACATTAAGAAAAGTTCCACCACATGAATTAACTTGGAATCCTCTATGTCATGTGATTTTCATGATCACACATTTTCGGGTCATAATCTTATACTGTGTAATGTATTTGAAGATATTTTACAATAAGTAAAAATTTGTTTGTAAAATTTGTTTTAACGAAACTCCCAGGTTTTCGGAGAAAACCCCTCAAAAGCAGAGCTTGTGCGAGCAAGCGAGCAAGTGAAAATCGTTTACTCTAAATCTGTATAGGTGACAAAGAAACGGTTTTGATTCTACATCAACCACTGTCTCTCTCTAGATAATGATACTTTGATAACCTCAAATTCATTTGAGTTGTTAACTTATCCCGAAAATGCTTCATTGGATTTGTGTCTCGAATCTTTTCTGTACTTTGTTGCCGGGTCATTAAATTTCATACGATCATCGCATAGACCAATGACATGTTACGGATAGACTTCGTTATTTACATTTCGAGCTGCGGTCACATTCTAAACAAAATTTTTATTTCCGCTTGTTTCGCGTAAAATAGTTGTCATTCAACCCAAAAGTCGGTGAATCTAAGTTTCTGCTGAATTATCTGCTTATTTACAATGTATATAAGCAGATGAATAAGCGGCAGTAAAAATTGTACTCAGAATGTGACTCTATGTTGACCGCAGCTAGAAATGTAAATAACGGAGTCTAACGCTATTATGTCATTGGTATAGACCCAGCCACAGATTTTAGTCCGGTTACTTAAAACTGAATAACTCAACCACAAATCGTTCGATTTGCTTTACGTCTGCATGTGTGGCCGAAAATCTGTGGATAACTTCACACCAATTTTATTATTTCCTTTATTTCCAAACTAGAAAAAATAATTTTGAGTTTATAGTAAAAATTTCTGAAGTTTTAAGATATGTTGATAATATGTACAGGGTGAGTCAACAAGATTCCCGTGGTCGATTGCTCCGTTGTGAATCACTATTTCGATTTCTTGTATTTGTTTTGCCAAACGGACCATTTGAGACTATCTTCCAAAATTATTCTTATTCATACAGGGTGCATCATTGGAGCGTGGCTGACCAAAGTTGGTCTTTTTGAAATGAAACACCCAGTATATTTTCATATATTCCGATCCGCTGTTTCATTGGCTGCTCATCGATTTTTTCAATTTTGGATTCCGTTGCGGCGTTGCCGAGTTATCTAAAAAATATCTATTTTGCAGACTTCTTTTTGAAAAATCTCCTATTGAACGTCTCGAAATATTTAGTAGAGTTAATTCGGGAATCTATAGTCTAAATGGTGAAGTTAATTGTGAATATGGTCAATATTGTATAAATTATACAGGATGTTCGGTACAACAATACAAACTTGATCATTTTTAAACATCAATATTTTGATTTTTCAAATGGAACACCCTGTATATTATCATTATTATAAACTCCTTTTTAATGACTCTTTAATTTTTATTCTTGATGTTATGTGCCTAAAACAACCTGTTTTCGAGATATTGTGGTTTATAAAGGAATTGTTCAATGGCAAATCAACAATCCTGCATATTTTTCACCTACACGTTTCTTTACAGAAAAAACTGACACTGAATGCAGTTTTAATTATTTTATCCTTCTTCAAGAGCATTCTTGAAAAATTATGAATAACTCGCATAGCAAAAGAAATTTTGAAAAGTAAATATTTTTTCTAGTTTAGTTATCCATGACTACCAGTGAAAAAAATGACTATCGGCATTTGTAAAAAGAGGTAACTGTCAAACTACAATCCAGTTGTGTTGACAAATGTGGCATTATGAATTATTGTTTAGAGGATATGTTTCAAATGGTTCATGCTTTGGGGGAAAGTGACGGTAACTGCTTACTGGCATCTAGATTATACCAACAAAAGTTTCCTGGGAAAAGACATCCAGACATGCGAGCATTTCAAGCCCTCAAAACAAGATTTGAGGAAATATGATAATTTGTTTTATTATTGGGTTAATACGATTTATAAAGTTTAATTCCAAATATGATACAAAATACGAATATTGTCAATATTTTCTGTGGAAAGACCCCTATCTATGGGATGTCGAATATCTCGGAAACGGGTTGTTTTAGGCACATGACATCAATAATAAAAATTGAAGAGTCATCAAAAAGGAGTTCACCATATTCATAATTAACTTCACCATTTCGACTGTCGATTCCCGAATTATCTCCACTAAATACGGTAACGACACATTTCTTGAAACGTTTTTTCAACGTATGCTTTTTTAAAATTATGATTATTATAGGTTTATGAATGTTCTCACCAAATATCTAAAACTCGCATGCAGCAGCGGCACCAATCAATTTTGAATTTGCAAAAATAATTGATACCTTTGAACGATTTTTTAATGTATGCAAAGTGGTTTTTCCGACAGTTTGAACTGAAAAACCCACGAAAATTAAAAAGCATACTCTTCTCTCGTGTAGAAGGCTACGAAATTATCAACTGAAGATGTAAAAAAAGGTGGTATCTCAAAACGATTTTCACAGGAGGACTTTTGGTGTTATATGGATCACAATTTCAAAAAGCATACAATCGCGGCGTGCACATGCGTTGCAATTGTTTTGTTGATATTAAATTTTTTTGTAATAACTCGAAACAATTATTTAATACTTAAAACCGGGTTGAATATAAAGTTCATATGGCCCATTGACAGTATATTCATTTGCATACTGTTCTGGCGTGTAGAACTATTCAAAAGTTGCAAAAATTTCGGCTATCTTTGAACAATTATTTAACGTATGCTTTTTCACAGGCTCATTTTTGGTGTAATATAGATCACGAAAATTGAAAAGCATACTCTGCTCTCGTGCAGAAGGCCTCGAAATCAACAACTGAACATGTAAAAAAAGTAGTATCTCAAAATGATTTTTTAACGTATGCTTTTTCACAGGCTGACTCTTAGTTTTATATGGATCCCGAAAATTAAAAGCATACTCTTCTCTCATGTAGAAGGCCCCGAAATTATCTACTGAACATGTTAAAAAGGTAGTATCTCAAAATGATTTTTTAACGTATGCTTTTTCACACACGGAAAAAAATTGGTCCAAATAAAACGTTTTCCTGACTTTTTTTTCGATTGTGGTAAGAAAATTAATGCCTATATTAAAAAAAATTACCTTTTGTCTCTAAAAAAATTAGTATTCTGAACGCATGAACTTGTAGCTATAATATTGTTTACATACAGCAAGTGCTTTGAACGTTAGATAATTCACTTTGTATAATGTCAGGTCAATATTTTACTAGCGCTGGAAAAGTATATATTCATATTTATCTACTTTGTGTTTCTGAAAAGTATATCATAACAACAGAGACTCGTGTTAGAGGCATAATACAACAGTTTATTTGCAATAGAGCTAGGTGTTCCTACGATAATGAAACTGTTCACCTACTTGTTGATATTCGACCAGTTCGGGATCAATCGGTAGTAACCGTTGCACTGATTATCAACGTTTTCGCAAAACTGGCCTCATCCCAATTCCAGCATTTGAATTATACTATTATTAATGTTGTGAGTTTTGAGAATAGTGTTAGTTTGATGTATGTATTTTACTTGTTGGTATGTAGAATATGGATTTTTACCTAACATTTCTAGAATATTGACATTTTATGTATAATAGAATTAGGATAATTTTCCTAAAAAATTGAACAACAGTTTTGTTTCAATAAAAATATTAAAAATGTACATATTTTTATTTCATTTCTTCATTAGGCATCTTTTATTTCCAATTTTCAGAACGTTCTAATTCTACATGATGTTATGTATAACTTGGGTTTGTTATGATCATAATGAGGAAAGACATTAGCATTAGCATTCATACTGATGAATACAAACAGATTCAACAAAGTTCAGAAATTTTTAATTAAGAAACAGGCTGTACTGGGTGATCCAGTAAGGGTATGGCCAGAGGCAATGATTTGTTTAAAAGAACCGTCAAAATGTTTTATACTTCTTTCCACATGAACTTATAGTTCACGAAAAAATGTTGGCATGGAACTGCAATCTCTTTCTCCAGTTTTTCTTGAGTAGTGTATTTTGATAGCCTGTATATGCCATGCAAGTACGTTTTTTCATAGTTTAAACTGAATCATTGCTACTTTGTTGTGCAACCGAACCTTTCATATCATTTCAAATTCAAGTATGAAACGAATATATCCTTCTTTGAAGAACTAATAACTCTAAACTGAGGGCAAGTGGATATTTCAATTGAGTCCGTTGTATCCTGATACCAAAGATGGAATGAAAGCTATTAAAGGTAAGACAATAATAAACTACCAACAAGTGAGTCATTTGATAAGGCCAAGTAAACTAAAATTACTGTAATGTTGCTGCAGTAGAATACTGTATAGTAGCAACTAATATATGTTTTAGTAGATTTAAGTATATGAGTTATTTGAGAGTAAATCATTCTTCATCAATGGTGAATTTACTTGTCACTAGTAGTTATCAAACTGAGCACCTACTGCAAATAAAACGTAGATTGAGGCTTATAGAATGAAAAGTTTGCTTCTAGTAAAGAGTTTAATATCGTTAGGTTACATTGTGTTCCTGAAATTACATCAATAACAGCAAGTGATCAAATTCAGGAATCTGATTTTTCTTGTGGCTAATAAAGCGTGTACTTGTCCCATATAGTATGCAAATTTTTACTTGGTGGTATGCAAATTTTACTTGCTACTATTAAAATTTTTTTTCGGTGCAGGCTGGTTTTTGTTGTCATATGGATCACACATATTGAAAAGCATACTCTTCTCTCATGTAGAAGGTCCCGAAATTAACAACTGAACATGTAAAAAAAATGTAGTTTCTAAGAACGATTATTCAACGTATGCTTTTTCACAGGCTGATTTTCGGTGTTATATGCATCATGAAAATTAAAAAGCATGCTCTTCTCTCGTGTAGAAGCCCCCGAAGTTATCTACTGAACGAGTAAAGCAAAAAGAATTCAACAAACGTGTCCGATACTAATTCATTTTGGTAATAATTCCAGTCTTTTATATAAATTACATCATTCATAACAAAATTCACAGTAAAACATATTTAATAACTATAATAAACTTTAGTTTTATTATAGATATTGACATGGATTTTCATCAAGTATCGGCTATATCAATAGAAAAAAAATATTTGATGTAGTTTCAATCAAGTGGACTCCCTCGAGCCAACTCCCAAGTGAAACCATCAACACCTGAATAGCAAAGATTTGATCAGATATTATACAATAACGTGTTCTTTCGTGTTAATCCTTTCTATAATAGTATTGAGATATGAGGTAATTCAGAGAGTTTCTGAAAGACACCTTCATTCATGAAAAACACCAAATGTTTATGAAATATTACTTTTCCGTCGACCGTCCATTTATGATGTTATTAAACGCACATCTTTGATTAATGACACCTATCAATGAATGATTTTCTATTAATGAACGATTTTGAGAAATCGACCATTTCGAGAATACTTCCATGTAGTTATTAAGTCACTATTGTCAATACAAAAGATGAAATTAATCGAATAAATGAATATTTGGAACTTTTGGTTTCAAGAAATAGAAATATTTTCGCGAAAATTGACATAGTTTTGGTGTGGGTATTTCGTAGACACAATTAAGTTTGGATCAAAAGACCACGTGATATTTTTGAGAAAACAACTGAATATAATTTGGGAGCTGGATTATTTTCTATAGCGTATGACACTAAGGTAAACACGATTGTATTTCCACAATTTTTTTGTCTTCGCGACACGTTTCGATACACATTATCTTTTTCAAGCGATTGTACCTACTAAGTACATTAAATTATTCTTCATTGTGAAAATACTTATAACCTTCTTATCAATTAAAATAATTTTTGTTTCATATAGGGTTATAAAAATTGACAAAGCATTGTACCTGGAAATCTAACCAATAGCTACTACCTACTTAATTAACTTGATTATTTCACTTATGCTAAAATAGCGTGTTATGATTGGTTGAAATTTTTGTGTTGTTAAATGGAAACATGTTTTCGATTTTGTAGTTTGGCTCTTGATTGGCTAGTGGATATGTATATGATGTGTTTTCGATTTTGTAGTTCGATTCCTGATTGGTTATTATCAAAACAAAAACTTACCACTAGCAAGCTGCTATAATGACACAACACCAAACTTTGATCAAAACTAAATAAGCACTCATTATTAATTCATATCAACTTCACAATTTTCGACAAATTTTGCATACTCGTTGATTAATCAAATCACTAAGTCAAAATTAAGATGTATAAAAACCATGGTGTGTCGAGTGATTCGATTTTGTTTTGATTTTTCAGAAGACAAATAAACAAATGAAATTTAGTGGTCTGTTTCTTTGGTCGGTTCCAGAGATGGCGCCCTTATATAGAATTTTAGTCTTGTCAATATTCCAGGGATATGGTGATTGATGACTGTTGTCAATTTTATGGAATTTCAACAAACTTTGAATACAATCCAAAAGTGAATGATGGTGACAGAATCTAAATTTCATAGTGCAATTTCCTTGTATTGATTACTATTATTAATGTGTTTCTTAATTTTGCTGTATATTTCCTTAGACATTCATTCAATAATAATTCAATTATTCTGATTGACTCGTCATCATGAAGATCCATAGTAATTGTACAAACTACACTAAAAACTATTCGATCCTCCACAAACTTTATTTAATCAGACAAAACTTGTCTGATAAAATAAAATTTGTGAATATCTAATCGTTTCCTGTGTAGTTTGTATGGTTTGTACAATAATAATTTGATCATGTTCCTTCCTTCCGTTTTTGTATCATTTGTGGACAATCCAGAGAGACGAACAAAATAATTCATTTATATCCAGTACCGAAAGTGAGTATAGTAAGTACCACCATATTATGAAGATTATCACATAGTATCTTGTATTATTAGAAAACATTTTAATGAAAATTATGGCACGAATATATCACACACGGAATCCCGCCATTCCCGCTTATTAGCACAAGGTTGACAGGTTCTAATGGTGAATTTTCATGAAGCTTAACTTCAATATTTCTAAATGAAATGCGTGGTTATTATTGTAGTGAATTTCATTTCAGTAAAATATTTAATGAATAAGTCGAAAATGTAACAACTTAAACTGATTGGTGAAGTTTTTCAGTAAATTCCAATAATAACGTTACTTTATTCATTTCATTCGTCGGCAATACTTGAAAACTTCTGTTCTTGTAAATTTACCCTAACAAGAAAACCGACCGTGGCGGTACACGCAAATGCGGAATATTTGGGAAACAGACCACGAATTCATTTGTTTTCTCTTAATCAAGCTGGCGAATTGTCTCATGTTTTATCCCACAGTTTTCCAGGTGTGAGTCGACACACCAGGATTTTCAGACATCTTAGTCAAAATGTTATCAAAACATAACCTCAGCAGTAGGCTAGACCACAGAACTATAGTTCTGTGGGCTAGACATGCTGACGAAACTACGAATGAACAAGCGTCTAGTCACACCAATTCTACTTTGATGGCGCAGTTCCGCATGACATTGACATTTGAGAAAACTCAGGTTATGTCTGGTTATGACTGTTATGTTATGAAAATTGCTATTTTGTGAGCTTCTAAACTTTTATATGCTTTCATTTAATTCATTGTGAAAGTACTCATCGTTTCCACTAAATAATTAACAATATCAGGATACATTATTTTTGGGAAAAGTGAAATATCTTCAGCTTCAAGAAGATATGGATCAATGCCGATTATTGATATTTTATCTTTACCGTTGTCGATGAACATCATCTAAACGTGACTAATCCATTATTCCTAAATTTCAACATAACAGCAGAAACAGGAAAAACACATCAGAAATATTGATTTCATTGAAAATATGAACAGGATGTTCATAAAGTCAGTTGTGGAATCAATTGCGACTGAAAGTTGGAATTTAGTCGCTGTTTTCCATCGTACAAGATAACCCCTCTTGGAAGGGATTCATGATTTTTTCTCTCAAGTTATATAGGGTCTTTCTCAATATCTATCAGATGTAGTTCAATGTCCAGTGTGGCTTTTGCCAGGGAAGTAGTTGTTTTCTGTTAGATATTACAAAAAAGTAACTTCAATTTTATCGTAGGGTTTTTTCCATTTCCAGAGGAGTCATGTATTGATTCAATTTTCAGTTGAGAATGTTTCTCTTTAAAACACATCAGAAATAGTTATTACACGGCAGAAATAGTTAAAACACGGCAGAAATAGAAAAAACTTCGAAAAACTTTATTTACAAAAGCAAACAGAAAAGTGAGGTTCTTTCTGTCAATTTTCATTTCGTGTGTTATGTGTTAGTGTTAGCACAATAAAAACAAAAAGCTTAACGTGGTAGGTTAGGCTAAGAATAAGAACAAGGGAGGATATCAACATTTCGAAGGCCCTTTTTTAATGTGTTAAAGTATTGTTTTTTTTCTAGGTTTCTAACCATTGGCTTGGAAAGCCTGAATATACTTTTGAATTGTGAATCCGACAAATTGAATTGATTTTCTTTCCTCCAAAATATCCTGCGACCTTCAACCTGTTCTCAAGCATTTTCTTTAACATTAAATATTTGATCGTATATCAAATCATCCATCAACTCATCTATTTCAGTATCACATCAAAATAACAGACTTTTCAAATCTCTATTCCCTGACGTTTCCCTCGAAAATACCAAGAGAAATGTCAGGGAGTTATTTCTCTCGACAGGTAAGAGAAAACAAATTCAAGAATACACTCATAATCGCTAAAAGAGAAAAGTGCCTGTTTTCTCTTGGCTTTTCTACTACCTGAAACTCAAGAATAGCCACCCAGAGTGGAAAGTTTTCACATGTTGGATAAAATTTGAATTTGTCGAGAATGATTTTCCACATTCAACACAGATAGCTTCAACGCTTTTCTTTTTTTGGGGGGCTATTTTATCCAGTTCATCTGAAAATATAGGTAGATTTACATTTTTCATAACATTTTATCAGTGCACAGAGAAAAATAATCATGTATACACACTAACCTGGGTGGAAATTTTTACATGCCCTCTCAAACTACTAACATCGTAAAACGATTTGTTACAAATAGTGCACAAAGTCATTTTAAACAGTTTATTCAACAAAAAAACAAATCAGTTATCAAATAAACACACCTTTCAAGTCTAAAAATCATTCGATTTCTTCACAACAAATAACAATTACCGACAGCTATCAACATGGAAATCGGTATTTAAAATTTGGCGCGGACACAGTGCGCATGCGGAACTGCGCCATCAAAGTAGAATTGGTGTGACTAGACGCTTGTCTACGAATGACGCGCTCAGTCAATTCTGTCATTTGTAACTGAAATAGATATCAAGTAAATGTTTTGTTAGTTGCATAATTTCAAAACTAAATGCAGGATTAATGTTCATAGTTAAATTGAATAGTAAATAAATAAAAATGGTTTCGATTTTATTCATGAAATAATCTTAACAAATACAACTCGTGTTATCGGCTATTATCGTTAATTCTTTCTCGGTTTCGAATCAAATTATGTTTCTTTAGGCCAAGCAACATAATTTGATTCTCAAATTCAAAGGAATTGCTATTTCGATAATCACCGATACACTTGTGGTATTACCTACGATTAGTTTAACAAAGGGGACCCCATTTAGGTCCAATTGGTTATTTAGTAAACAATTTGACTTTCTCAATTTATTGATTTCTAAGAAATAATGTCTCGATAATTGCTTGCTTTTTGCATAAAAAACTAAATAAGTATGAGCAATACGCTTGGCTTTGGCTTGGTTTCTTGTTGGATATTTTTATTTGTTGTTTTATTTGTTTGTTTATTTTATCCATAAGCTCAATGAGTAAGAGAGAGAAACTTTTTCTGGCGGGTCCATCCAACTCTCTCTCTCTCTCTCTCTCACCCATTGAGCTTACGGATAAAATAAATGGCGATATCTCCGTAGTCATTAGAGATAACACCATCAAACATGGTTTCGGTGGATTTCTCATGATCATCCCTAACCGATCATGTAATAATATATAGGGTATCCCATTCGAAAATCGAAAGTTGATGTAATTTCCGGAAAAACCGGAAGTTGAATTTGTTGAAAAGTGACCTCTAGTGAGCATATTCAATATTGTGAATTTCAGAAATATAGCCAGAGAAACAAAGGAGAAAAAGGGGGTGCCAGGTAGCATAGTGGTTAAAGCGACATGGTTTAATCACTTTGGATGCCAGTCGGCGATGGTTCAAACCACGGCGACTGCAGAATTTTTTCTGATGGCCCGAGAAATTGCCAGGAATCGCACGTAAAAAGGTAAGACCTCGTTAATCCTTGGCTCGCACAAGTTTCGACTTTTGAGGGCTGCCGTTCGTAAGGGAACGACAGCTGGTTAACGGAAAAAAATATTTTAACAATTTTTCAACAACCATGAATCTGTGTCACACGGTATAACTTCAGGGCTTTCTACACAAGGGAAGAGTATGCTTTTTAATTTCCGTGATACATATAACACCAAAAATCAGCCTGTGAAAAAGCATAAGTTAAATAATCGTTCTTAGATACTACCTTGTTTTTACATGTTCAGTTGTTAATTTCGGGGCCTTCTACACGAGAGAAGAGTACTTATTCTTTTTAATTTTTGTGATCCATATAACACAAAAAATTAGCCAGTAAAAAAGCATACGTTAAAAAATCGTTTTGAAATAACACATTTTTTTACAAGTTCAGTTGATAATTTCGGGACCTTCTACATGAGAGAAGAGTATGCTTTTTAATTTTCGTCATACATATAACATAAAAAATGAGCCTGTGAAAAAGTATACATTAAAAAATTGTTTAACATTACTGGAATTGTTTTGCAATATTATTACTATTCTTTTCATTGATATACATACCAGAATTGTATACAAATGAATATTCTTCAATCACGTAATTAATCACTATTTCAAAAATCATACGTTAAATAATTGTTCAAATTGCATAAATTATTTTGCAACTTTCTCAGCGTATGTTACCATGTTATACACTTCCGCAATGTATGCTTTTTGTTTTGGGGGCCCATTTACACAATATCTTTCACATAGTTCAATTGCATACATTAAATAATAGTTTCGAGTTATTACAAAAAATTTGCATATTAACGAAACATTTGTAACGCATGTGCACGACGCGATTGTATGCTTTTTGAAATTCGTGATCCATATAACACCAAAAGTCTTCCTGATGTTCAGTTGATAATTTCGGGGCCTTCTACACGAGAGAAGAGTATGCTTTTTAATTTTCGTGAGTTTTTTAGTTCAAACTGTCGGAAAAACCACTTTGCATACATAAAAAATCGTTCAGAGATATAATTTTTTTTGCAAATTCAAAATGGGTTGGTGCCGCCGCTGCATACTAGCAGTCTTACATATTTGGTGAGAACATTTATGAACCTATGATAATCATAATTTTAAAAAAGCATACGTTAAAAAAACGTTTCAAGAAATGTGTCGTTACCGGCCGGTCTATATGGCTGGTACTGGTATGGGCGATGGCAGCGAGAGACGCAGTGACAGGAGATATAGTAGTCGAGTTGTTTGTTATTTTCAGTATTTGGGTAAACAAAAAAAAAGAATATGGATTGAAACTGCGTACAATCATGTGAATGTATAATCAAGTGAATTTGTCTCGAAATAAAAATATTTCGTGAGTATATTCAATGGACAAGTTTAGCCACATATTGCCAACCTTGTAAATGGCCAAAAATACTCTACCACTGGAAACGCATTTTTTTCGCATTTTATCTATGCCTTTCGGTTCCCTGAATCATTTTATAACCCTAGGAATGTCCCCGCTTTCGAATTCATAGCCATTTAATTCATTGTGAAAGTACTCATCGTTTCCACTAAATAATTAACAATATCAGGATACATTATTTTTGGGAAAAGTGAAATATCTTCAGCTTCAAGAAGATATGGATCAATGCCGATTATTGATATTTTATCTTTACCGTTGTCGATGAACATCATCTAAACGTGACTAATCCATTATTCCTAAATTTCAACATAACAGCAGAAACAGGAAAAACACATCAGAAATATTGATTTCATTGAAAATATGAACAGGATGTTCATAAAGTCAGTTGTGGAATCAATTGCGACTGAAAGTTGGAATTTAGTCGCTGTTTTCCATCGTACAAGATAACCCCTCTTGGAAGGGATTCATGATTTTTTCTCTCAAGTTATATAGGGTCTTTCTCAATATCTATCAGATGTAGTTCAATGTCCAGTGTGGCTTTTGCCAGGGAAGTAGTTGTTTTCTGTTAGATATTACAAAAAAGTAACTTCAATTTTATCGTAGGGTTTTTTCCATTTCCAGAGGAGTCATGTATTGATTCAATTTTCAGTTGAGAATGTTTCTCTTTAAAACACATCAGAAATAGTTATTACACGGCAGAAATAGTTAAAACACGGCAGAAATAGAAAAAACTTCGAAAAACTTTATTTACAAAAGCAAACAGAAAAGTGAGGTTCTTTCTGTCAATTTTCATTTCGTGTGTTATGTGTTAGTGTTAGCACAATAAAAACAAAAAGCTTAACGTGGTAGGTTAGGCTAAGAATAAGAACAAGGGAGGATATCAACATTTCGAAGGCCCTTTTTTAATGTGTTAAAGTATTGTTTTTTTTCTAGGTTTCTAACCATTGGCTTGGAAAGCCTGAATATACTTTTGAATTGTGAATCCGACAAATTGAATTGATTTTCTTTCCTCCAAAATATCCTGCGACCTTCAACCTGTTCTCAAGCATTTTCTTTAACATTAAATATTTGATCGTATATCAAATCATCCATCAACTCATCTATTTCAGTATCACATCAAAATAACAGACTTTTCAAATCTCTATTCCCTGACGTTTCCCTCGAAAATACCAAGAGAAATGTCAGGGAGTTATTTCTCTCGACAGGTAAGAGAAAACAAATTCAAGAATACACTCATAATCGCTAAAAGAGAAAAGTGCCTGTTTTCTCTTGGCTTTTCTACTACCTGAAACTCAAGAATAGCCACCCAGAGTGGAAAGTTTTCACATGTTGGATAAAATTTGAATTTGTCGAGAATGATTTTCCACATTCAACACAGATAGCTTCAACGCTTTTCTTTTTTTGGGGGGCTATTTTATCCAGTTCATCTGAAAATATAGGTAGATTTACATTTTTCATAACATTTTATCAGTGCACAGAGAAAAATAATCATGTATACACACTAACCTGGGTGGAAATTTTTACATGCCCTCTCAAACTACTAACATCGTAAAACGATTTGTTACAAATAGTGCACAAAGTCATTTTAAACAGTTTATTCAACAAAAAAACAAATCAGTTATCAAATAAACACACCTTTCAAGTCTAAAAATCATTCGATTTCTTCACAACAAATAACAATTACCGACAGCTATCAACATGGAAATCGGTATTTAAAATTTGGCGCGGACACAGTGCGCATGCGGAACTGCGCCATCAAAGTAGAATTGGTGTGACTAGACGCTTGTCTACGAATGACGCGCTCAGTCAATTCTGTCATTTGTAACTGAAATAGATATCAAGTAAATGTTTTGTTAGTTGCATAATTTCAAAACTAAATGCAGGATTAATGTTCATAGTTAAATTGAATAGTAAATAAATAAAAATGGTTTCGATTTTATTCATGAAATAATCTTAACAAATACAACTCGTGTTATCGGCTATTATCGTTAATTCTTTCTCGGTTTCGAATCAAATTATGTTTCTTTAGGCCAAGCAACATAATTTGATTCTCAAATTCAAAGGAATTGCTATTTCGATAATCACCGATACACTTGTGGTATTACCTACGATTAGTTTAACAAAGGGGATCCCATTTAGGTCCAATTGGTTATTTAGTAAACAATTTGACTTTCTCAATTTATTGATTTCTAAGAAATAATGTCTCGATAATTGCTTGCTTTTTGCATAAAAAACTAAATAAGTATGAGCAATACGCTTGGCTTTGGCTTGGTTTCTTGTTGGATATTTTTATTTGTTGTTTTATTTGTTTGTTTATTTTATCCATAAGCTCAATGAGTAAGAGAGAGAAACTTTTTCTGGCGGGTCCATCCAACTCTCTCTCTCTCTCTCTCTCACCCATTGAGCTTACGGATAAAATAAATGGCGATATCTCCGTAGTCATTAGAGATAACACCATCAAACATGGTTTCGGTGGATTTCTCATGATCATCCCTAACCGATCATGTAATAATATATAGGGTATCCCATTCGAAAATCGAAAGTTGATGTAATTTCCGGAAAAACCGGAAGTTGAATTTGTTGAAAAGTGACCTCTAGTGAGCATATTCAATATTGTGAATTTCAGAAATATAGCCAGAGAAACAAAGGAGAAAAAGGGGGTGCCAGGTAGCATAGTGGTTAAAGCGACATGGTTTAATCACTTTGGATGCCAGTCGGCGATGGTTCAAACCACGGCGACTGCAGAATTTTTTCTGATGGCCCGAGAAATTGCCAGGAATCGCACGTAAAAAGGTAAGACCTCGTTAATCCTTGGCTCGCACAAGTTTCGACTTTTGAGGGCTGCCGTTCGTAAGGGAACGACAGCTGGTTAACGGAAAAAAATATTTTAACAATTTTTCAACAACCATGAATCTGTGTCACACGGTATAACTTCAGGGCTTTCTACACAAGGGAAGAGTATGCTTTTTAATTTCCGTGATACATATAACACCAAAAATCAGCCTGTGAAAAAGCATAAGTTAAATAATCGTTCTTAGATACTACCTTGTTTTTACATGTTCAGTTGTTAATTTCGGGGCCTTCTACACGAGAGAAGAGTACTTATTCTTTTTAATTTTTGTGATCCATATAACACAAAAAATTAGCCAGTAAAAAAGCATACGTTAAAAAATCGTTTTGAAATAACACATTTTTTTACAAGTTCAGTTGATAATTTCGGGACCTTCTACATGAGAGAAGAGTATGCTTTTTAATTTTCGTCATACATATAACATAAAAAATGAGCCTGTGAAAAAGTATACATTAAAAAATTGTTTAACATTACTGGAATTGTTTTGCAATATTATTACTATTCTTTTCATTGATATACATACCAGAATTGTATACAAATGAATATTCTTCAATCACGTAATTAATCACTATTTCAAAAATCATACGTTAAATAATTGTTCAAATTGCATAAATTATTTTGCAACTTTCTCAGCGTATGTTACCATGTTATACACTTCCGCAATGTATGCTTTTTGTTTTGGGGGCCCATTTACACAATATCTTTCACATAGTTCAATTGCATACATTAAATAATAGTTTCGAGTTATTACAAAAAATTTGCATATTAACGAAACATTTGTAACGCATGTGCACGACGCGATTGTATGCTTTTTGAAATTCGTGATCCATATAACACCAAAAGTCTTCCTGATGTTCAGTTGATAATTTCGGGGCCTTCTACACGAGAGAAGAGTATGCTTTTTAATTTTCGTGAGTTTTTTAGTTCAAACTGTCGGAAAAACCACTTTGCATACATAAAAAATCGTTCAGAGATATAATTTTTTTTGCAAATTCAAAATGGGTTGGTGCCGCCGCTGCATACTAGCAGTCTTACATATTTGGTGAGAACATTTATGAACCTATGATAATCATAATTTTAAAAAAGCATACGTTAAAAAAACGTTTCAAGAAATGTGTCGTTACCGGCCGGTCTATATGGCTGGTACTGGTATGGGCGATGGCAGCGAGAGACGCAGTGACAGGAGATATAGTAGTCGAGTTGTTTGTTATTTTCAGTATTTGGGTAAACAAAAAAAAAGAATATGGATTGAAACTGCGTACAATCATGTGAATGTATAATCAAGTGAATTTGTCTCGAAATAAAAATATTTCGTGAGTATATTCAATGGACAAGTTTAGCCACATATTGCCAACCTTGTAAATGGCCAAAAATACTCTACCACTGGAAACGCATTTTTTTCGCATTTTATCTATGCCTTTCGGTTCCCTGAATCATTTTATAACCCTAGGAATGTCCCCGCTTTCGAATTCATAGCCATTTGATAGAAAATCGAGATTAAGTGATTTTGAGGTTAGTTTAGTTAAAATGTTGGCCTTCTGCCTGAGTTTTTCATGTTTTGTGACAGTAAAATTTCAAATTTCATGTTACTCCCACGAAATACGTGTGTACTGGTTCAATAATACTGACTGAAAACTCGAATCCTTTTCCATATTCAGCACCGCCAGATTTGCCTGAAGTAGTAGTTGAAGTACTAATAACAGATGTAGCCGAGAATGATAATCTAGAATCAACTTTTTCACATGAAGAAGTTACTTTTAGAACATGACTATTTTCAAACTCCAAAGAATCGCTTCGAACCGACGTCAACTTTAACAAACAAATCTTGTTTTGACAATTTATTGAAAGAAGAATAATATTTCAAGTTTTTTACAGGAGTGAAACCTCTTCATTATAGTTTTTTGGATCGGTTGGTGATGAACCACTCGAAATATCAATTTGAAGACTATCAAAGAAGTAAGAAGCAACTGATCAAACTTCAAAATATTCAAAATATAACAGTGAAAAGTTATGCTTGACACTAGCTAGGTGGAGTCGTGGTATTACCCTTGACGAACTCTCTCATTTCTTGTAATATTAAAAAACTCTGATATATATGTTATATTTTAGACATGGACAGTTCATGTATCAACAGACGATTGGTAGGTATAAGAGGAGATATGTTCAGTGGCAGCAGAAGTTTAAAAAAAGTACTATTTTGTTTTCGACATGACTATTACAGTGGTGATTGGTGATGGAACTGAAATATTCTTACAAATGCCTTAAATTTAGAAAATACATTTTTCAGTTGCAAGCATTCCAACACTGTCAAGTTTTTAGTAATTTATTCCAGTAAAGGGTACGAAGGTGCAATTCAGACAGAGAACTGTTTGAACAATGCGATTTGAAGAACCTCTTGCACGAAAATGATGCAATTACCTGTGGCTGATCGTGGATTCGCTATTGGAGATTTATTGGATGAAATCAATGTAAAATTTTATTCACCACCCCTTCTGATGAAAAGATATTAAGGAAGAGAATTGCCCAGTCAAGAGTACATGCTGAAAGAGTAATTTGTAAAATCAAATTGTAACACAATTTCTTCACGCACCCACCCTATTACGTTCAAGTGACAGATGCCAGCCGTTCGACCAGTTGTTCCATGATAAATGGCGGCATTGGCTCGCGTGTAGAGTATAAACACGCGAGCTCGGTGTCCAGTCATATTTTGTTTAATTTCGATTGTGATTAGTTTACTTTGGTTAATGTAGTGATGAGTTATTACATATTAAATAATTTGTCTGATTCACTAAATGATTTTAGCTGCCCTAAATTCTTAATTTAGGAACCCACGAAAACCTAACCTATTACATTTTGGCGCCCAACGTGGGGCCAGCTTAAATCGTGAAAAACAGACAAAATAGTGTTGACTCTCAGTGCTAACAAGACTTGCTTCTGCTCCTGCCTTTTCTAGGATAAGTTTTCTCAAAGTGAATTTCATCATGATGTCAGAAAAGTGCTTCTACCTCGTAGGACACTCGTAGTTCAAAGTGCATACGCGAGAAAGCTTCGAGTGTGCTTCTACCGTGGTAGGACTTATCAGAAGTTTCGCTAAACAAATTTCGTGAACTTTTGTGTGTCGAAAGCTTCTACGACCGTAGGACTCTGCATACCTCAACCGTTTCGAGTGAAATTGTAAAATACAGACAGAGAAAACTTTGTGCTTTTGTGCTCGCTATTCGAGAACGTATCGCAGTCATACTAGGTTAGATTGAACAAGGTTAGGTTGAAAAACAGAGTGTATGTTTCGTACATACTCACCTGATACCACGCCTTTTTTCCACGTTTATAAATTATTTGTTTTTTATAAACTATCATTATTTTATAAACTCATTGTAATCTTGTGGAAAATAAAGACCTTTATTATTATTATTATACAACGACCTCTTAGGAAGTTGTATTATCTACGATTGCCCCCCAGCGGACCCCAACTTTTTTATTTGACGTTTTAGACCCATAGTTACTTCTAGGAAAATGATCCCCATCGAAAAAAAATTTTTTTCGAAAATTCTGTCTGTCGGTCTGTCTGTCGGTCTGTCTGTCTGTCTGTAGCTTTTTTTGGGGTAAAATTTCAAAACGCTCGCACTTTAAAGCCCTTTGAGATATCGCTCTGAAATTTGAACCATTTTAATAACTCGAGGTCTTGATTTCTCATACTTAATTTTTTCGTGATCGGAAAATCTGGAAAAATGTTATAGGGGTTTTTCCAGTTTTTTTTTGACGTTTGTACTTCCCTCGATACAGGTTCGGGAAGTGATTTTTTTCTTTCAATATTTCTTCAAAATATACTTCAATATCCCCTACAGAAGTGTATAGTTTTTGAGCAGGATCGGAAAATGCTAACCGGGTTTTCCGGAGTTTTCCCCGAAAAGTGTCAATATTTGAATACCCGATTTTCAGCGAACCAACAGAAGAAACTGATTTTTTTTGGATAGCAATCGATAGAGCACCAAAAACTGAACAAATCCTAAAGGAACCATTTTTCGAAAATCCTATCGGAAAATGATGAAAATTCAAAAAATCCAAAAAAAAAATAATTCATTTTGGAAAACATGAATTATCTCAGAAACGGTTGATTATTTTTAAATTCATCAAGATACCTTTTTTTATGGAATTTCAGAATTCTACAAAAAATGTTATTTTATTTTTATCCTAAAATCAATAGTACGGGAAATATTAGAAAAAAATGGAAAATCGATATATTGACCGTACTAATGAAACAAATGAAAATCTTAAAAATGCTTTGGATACATCTTCACGAGCCACATCGATATTTCTGAACCAGTTTTTTCCAACTAGTTAGGAAAGTGGAAAATTATTGAAAAAACTAAAAAAAAAATTGAAAATTTGTACTTTTTTTATAAAATCGTCAAAATCTCGAAAACCAAACAAGATATCGGAAAGTTGTATACCAATAATTTTGTTGCTCTTGGAAAGTTCTATAAGAAGTTTTGAATAAGTTTTCCCATGTCTTGAATAACGATAGAGATATGGACTTGGAAATATTTTCCGGTTTTTTGTCTAAAAATACCAAAAACTCGAAGAATAAACGAGATACCGAAAAAATGTATATAAACAATTTTATAGTTCGCATAAAGTTCTACAAAAAGTTTCCATGAAATTTTTCCGTATCTTGAAAAAAAAAATTGCGATTTTTAAAAATTCGGGACTTAGAAAAAATTTCACATTTTTTATTAAAAACACAAAAAACTCGAAAACTAAAGGAAATATCGAAAAAATGTATTCGAACATTTTCATTGAACTCAAATATGTCTACAAAAAGTTTTTATGAAATTTTTGCATATTTTGGAAAATAAACAAATTATTCGATTTTCTTTGAAAAAAACAAAAAAAAACTCCAAGATGGCGATAGATTTTCAAATTTTACATATAAACTTTTTTGATCACCTTCTAATAGTCTGCAAAAAATGCGAAGACATTTTTTCTGTAATATGAATAGTCTAGGAAATATTTCCCAAAAACGAAAAATTAGGGAGTTTTGCATATTTCTTCCCCCCCCTTCGAATTTTTCCGGGCGCAAAGCGCCCGGATTTTTGAATATCCTATTACACCCTCCCTTCGAATTTTCCCGGGCGCGAAGCGCCCGGATTTTTTAATATTTCCTTCCCCCCCTTCCTTCGAATTTTCCCGGGCGCGAAGCGCCCCGATTTTTGAATATTCACTTCCCCCCACCTCCTTCGAATTTTCCCGGGCGCGAAGCGCACGGATTTTTGAATATTTGGTTCCCCCCCTCCTTCGAATTTTCTTCTAAATTTAAAAAATAAGACAGTCATGTATTGAAAACACGTAATTTTGTGGAAAATTATTCAAGACAGTCATGTACTGAAATCGCGTATTTTTGTGGGAAATTATTCAAGGCAGTCATGTATCGAAAACGCGTATTTTTATGGGAAATTATTCAAGACAGCCATGTATTGAAAACGCGAATTTTTATGGGAAATTAGTCAAGACAGTCATGTATTGAAAACGCGTATTTTTGTGGGAAATTAGTCAAGACAGTCATGTATTGAAAACGCGTAGTTTTATGGGAAATTGGTCAAGACAGTCATGTATTGAAAACGCGTTATTTTTTTTGGGAAATTATTTAAGACAGTCATGTTTTGAAAACGCGTTGTTTTTGGTAGGAAATTATTCAAGACAGTAATGTATTGAAAACGCGTATTTTTGTGGGAAATTATTTAAGACAGTCATGTTTTGAAAACGCGTTTTTTTTTGTGGGAAATTATTCAATACAGTCATGTATTGAAAACGCGTATTTTTGTGGGAAATTATTTAAGACAGTCATGTATTGAAAACATGTATTTTTGTGGGAAATTATTCAAGACAGTCATGTATTGAAAGCGTGTATTTTTGTGGGAAATTATTTAAGACAGTCATGTATTGAAAACATGTATTTTTGTGGGAAATTATTCAAGACAGTCATGTATTGAAAACGCGTATTTTTATGGCAAATTAGTCAAGACAGTCAAGTATTGAAAACACGTATTTTTGTGGAAAATCAATCAAGACAGTCATGTATTGAAAAATATAATTGGATTTTTTCCCAAGTCTCGCATTAGTCGTTGTATTCAAATTATTGGTGTCCAATTATAGTTTCAAAGGCATTAGGGTAGTTGTATTCATATAATTGGTATCCGATTATAGTTTTAAAGGCATTAAGGTCGTTGTATTCATATTATTGGTATCCAATTATAGGTAAAATTGAGGTCGTTGTATTAAAAAATTTCTACAACTTCTAGGCATTTCAACTTCCGAGCTTTCGAGAAGTGCTCGCGCGAAGCGCGAGGTCGAGCGCTTGCGCGAGAGTTAACCGCCGGTGGCCAAGTCTGAGCGTTAGGTGGATCCTAGCGTAGGCGGATCCCACGCACAGACTTGTTATTATTACTAGTGAAATATCAAGTGCACGGGACTGGCATCTTTTCAGCAATAGCAAGTATTGAAAATACACATACCTGCACAATTTTATACTTTAAAACGGCCGATCAAAAGCATTCCTATTTTCTCCGATCCGTTGCTCATAATACCGGAATCAGTGAACTTTCAGTGAACTCAATCGATTCGAAAATGGCAATAACAATGTCAGACGAACAGTTCAAACAACTCCTAAATCGCATGTCGGTTACATCCAGTGTAAACACTGGTAATTTTTCGAAGTGCTCTAGTAGATTCGATGGCGAGAAAAACTCGGACGTTAATGCATTTATAGATGCTGTAGAAGTGTAAAAAGACTGTGTACAGGGTGTCCCAAATTCGAGCCTCATCATTGGGATCTCGGAAACCAGAAGAGATACGAGGTAGGTTAAATGGAGGCAAAGTTGCGCAATTTGGTGCTCATTGTAATGCCGCTCTCATATTTGAGAAATTCCGAATACTTCCGAAGATTTTTGGAAAAAACCGGTTATTCGCGATTTCATTTTAATTTTTTTGTGACTCTATTTGAATAGATATAACAAAACAAATTTCACATTCTCATTGCTACTTTTTCTGTTCTACAAGATGGTGTTATCAGATTTTCAAACAGATGTTTCGTATTTGAGCTGCCATCATCAACTTTGTTTTTTTAAATACGGCCCTGGATTTTTTATTATAGATTTTAAAAGTTTCTAATGTCCCAAAAGAAATGATGTATCGCACTTATTCGAAAAGTTTATATTAATAGCATTTTTCATAAGAACTCATGAGGTAGAGAGAGACAAAAATTAGATTTTTAATAGAGTTAACAAACTTTTTTGCAATAACGCACTGCATAAAACTCAAAAACTAACATAAAAGTGGGTGGTTGATAAATAATATAATTGAAGTGTCATCCCTCATCAAACTCTAGGCCCTAGGCTATATTTACAAAAATAATTGCATTTTATCAAAGTGGCTGTGCATCGTGCATTCTGGCTATCTTAGTTCATTTGTTAATGTTTAAATTATCCAATATTTTGACAGTTCACTGTTCGTTCACTAATAGTTAACGCTTATTAAACGAAAATGACTTTTTCTAACGAAGAAAAACGAGACATGATAAGGATTTATTATATTTCGAATCGAAATTAAAAAACGGCTTGTGAGCGCTAATTGTTGGAATATCCAGATAGACGGCAGCCGTATTATAGTTATTTTGCTAATATTGATAATAATTTAGCTCAGTACGGAAGTTTTGTTAAGCCAAGGGTTGAATATGGAACACGAATCGATCCAGTAGAGGAACACATTATCTTGAACACTGTAAGTTTGAAAACTGTTACAAAGTAGAAAGTAAAATGAATAATTTTAAATTACTTTTTAAGGCCAATAATAATCCTAGAGCTTCAGTTAGAGTTTTCTCAGAAGAAGTAGGATTACCGCGAATGAGAGTTTGGAGAACTTTAAATAAGCGTGGATATAAACCTTACAAAATCCATATTAGTCAAACACTAAGACCTGGCGATGCTGAGAGACGATTAGAATTTTGTAACTGGTTGCAAAATAAAATTAGTGAAAATGATGACTTCCTAAATAAAACTATATGGACAGATGAATGACGTTTTTCAACAGATGGACTATTTAACAGACATAACGAACACTATTGGTCAATAGAAAACCCAAGGCAGAATCAAGAAGTAAGACCTCAGGGACGACAATCATTTAACGTATGGGTCGGTATGTGGCACAATAAAATTATCGGCCCGTTTTTTATTCAAGGAAAATTAAATTCCGATACATATGCAGAATTAATAAGGTCCAATATATTGGATTCCTTAATGGAAGAACCTTTGGGCGTATTACGTCAACTATGGTGGTAACAAGACGGTGCACCACCTCATAATGAGAGATGTGTTAAAAATTTATTAAATGAATTATTCCCTGATAAATGAATTGGAAACCAAGGTCCCGTACGTTGGCCAGCTAGAAGCCCCGACCTAAACCCTCTAGACTTCTTTCTTTGGGGATTTCTCAAAAACCGTCTTTATCAAAACACGCCACAAAATCTTGAAGTATTACGACAAGACCTAATAAGGGAGATCAGGGCTATCCCTGCAAGGACCATTCATCGTGCCATCCATAAACTTCACAGACTGACATGAAAATGCATTCAAGCAGGTGGATTACAATTTGAATATTTGCTTTAACTTTCATTAGGTATTCAATTTTATAGTTTTTGTTTGACTTTTTTTGGAATAATTAAAACATCATGCCTATTGTTGAACATCTCACATTGTTTTATATCAATTTTTAGGAGCTTCCGAGGTCCTTAAAACAAAAACAAAAAAAATATTTTAACGATGTCCTGCTAAGATCTTACCAAAAATCTATTCTCTGTCTCTCTCTTATGGAAAATGCTATTAATATAAACTTTTCGAATAAGTGCGATACATCATTTGTTTTGGGACATTAGAAGACTTCAAAATCCATTATAAAAAATCCAGGGCCGTATTTAAAAAAACAAAGTTGATGATGGCAGCTCAAATACGAAACGTCTGTTTGAAAATCTGATAACACCATCTTGTAGAACAGAAAAAGTAGCAATGAGAATGTGAAATTTGTTTTGTTATATCTATTCAAATAGAGTCACAAAAAAATAAAAATGAAATCGCGAATAATCGATTTTTTCCAAAAATCTTCGGAAGTATTCGGAATTTTTCAAATATGAAAGCGGCGTTTCAATGAGCACCAAATTGCGCAACTTTGCCTCCATTTAACCGACCTCGTATCTCTTCTGGTTTCCGAGATCCCACTGATGAGGCTCGAATTTGGGACCCTGTACACATTACAGATGAAAATGCGTTGAAAGGTTTGCCTATGCTTCTCGACGGATTCGCAGCTACGTGGTACCAAGGCGTCAAAGGTACTTTGACCACTTGGAACGAGGCAAAACAGTTGATGAAATCAACTTTCGGACCAACTAAACCTCCTTATCGTGTTTATCGGGAACTTTTTGCATACTAGCAGGACTGTAAAACAAAAACAGATGTTTTCATTAGTAAAGCGCGTTCTGTATTAGCTCAGATACTTAGTGGTACGCTAGCTCAGAATATTCAACTTGACATGGTATACGGTTTGCTAAATAGAAAAATTCGTGAAAAGGTTGCTCGCGATGACGTTAACAGCCGTATGCATAGTCAATTCCAGCGACTCGCCGGAGTTTCGCCGCTCGCTACATAAGCACTATAATGCACAGTCGAGCTCCAAAAAAGTGGTACATCGCCAGCGTTTTGCCAAAATGTGACTTATCGCGTGGTTGTCACTTTTTTGATACTGGCTCAAAGTCAAGCATAGCTGGACATATGCTAGCAAAATTACTTTTGAACGACAACGTTCCTTTGCGTACTGAATTTCTCTTTATGACTCTGGCTGATGGAGTCCAACGTGATGTCAATGCAATGATTTTTTAAATCGATGTAACGTTAATGGGTAGAAGGGTTCATATGGGTTCATTGCTGTCCCCGAACACGAACATAGCCGAACGCTATTAGGTGTTGATTTTATTCAAGCGACAAAAGTTGTATTGGACACACCCAATAATCATTTCTTTTTCGGAGATGATGCCCAAACAACTTACAATTTTGTCCCAGAACCTGATTCCCAGACTGCATGTACAGTAAATACTGTGCAATTCGAGTCCATCAAATTGAGAGAAAATGAAGGACTCTCACAGCAGTGTGCATAGTCAATTCCAGCGACTCGCCAGAGTTTCGCCGCTCGCTACACAAGAACTATAATGCACAGTCGAGCTCCAAAAAAGTGGTACATCGCCAGCGTTTCGCCAAAATGTGACTTATCGCGTAGTTGTCACTTTTTTGGAGCTCGACTGTGCATTATAATCCTTGTGTAGCGAACAGTGAAACTCTGGCGAGTCGCTGGCGATTGACTATGCATACGGCTGTCACTATCGCAAGAGGTGCGCGAGAAACTCAATGACCTACTTATCGAAAATAGTTCGATTTTTGAAGACAGTGGTGAACCGACACCATTTGCCGAACATTCTATCACACTGCTGGATGACGTGCCAATAGCTGTGCCTCCACATCGTTTATCTGAACCTAAGAAAAATATCTTGCGACAAGAACTTGATAAACTTCTGGCAAAAGGCACTATCGAAGAATGTGAATCGCATTATGCTGCTCCAGCCGTTTTGGTCCCGAAAAAAGATGGTGGCACACGTCTAACCGTAGACTATCGTGGCATGAACGCGATAACGCTTGCCGACCGATATCCATTGCCGAGGATAGATGACCTTCTTCATGCTGCAAAAAGAGGTGCATATATGTCGACGCTTGATTTAAGATCAGGATATCATCAGATCTGTTCGCCCGTCCGATAGGATCAAAACAGCTTTCATTACGCCATTTGGAACTTACCGCTAAACCAAAATGCCTTTTGAGTTGCGTAACGCCTCTGATACATTACAAAGAATGATGGATCGTTTTAAATCAGGTCTACAAGATATTCTCCTCGCCGTATACCTAAACGATTTGATCGTTATTTCATCAGATTTCTATGAACATCGAAATAACCTTCAGATAATATTCTCAAGATTGATGTTATTCAAATTACATTTAAACAGAGATAAATGTACGTTTTCCTGCCAGTCGGTACGATACCTAGGACATATCATTTCTCTAGAAGGTATCCAGCCAGATGATGCGAAAGTTTCCGCCACATAGAAATGTAAAACAACTACTTTTGGCTTCCTACAGACTGCATCGTGGTTTAGGCGTTTTATCGAGAATTTTGCTGATATAGCAAAACCTCTCTCTATGCTGACCAAGAAGAAAGCAAAGTGGAGATGAGAAACTGAACGAGCCCAAGCTTTTGAGACATTGAAGCAAAAAGGACCCCGCTAACTCCTTATGCAATTTGGGTCCCGGTGGATTTTTTTGAATTTTTGGGGATGATGTAGTCCATGTAATTCTCAACCATTGCGCCAACCTAAAAAAATGAACAGTTTTGCTGCTAGGGGGCGTTGAAATCATCCCTTACGCAGATTAGACTATTTATTTTTGAACCCGGTAACAATATCTTCACTTGTTTCATTGTTAATAATGTTGCACTATATTGTGCTGTTTTATAAAAAAAATCTTACCCCCTCCCCTTTTACCCCCAACTCCTATTACGAAACGCAAGAAAAATATATCTCGAGTGCCTTCAAATGTTTCGTCGAATGTTTAAATATGCCTAAATAAGGGAAATAACAGTTTTTTATGATTATCCCCCCACCCTCCAAATGACACAAAACGAAAAAATTTCGGTGAATTTTTCTGAATTTTTGATATGATGCATTTCAAGTCATTTTGAATAGAAATAAATCGGGTGACAAACCCCAAAAATGAATAGTTTTGATGCTAGGGGGCGTCGAAATCATACCTTGCTCAGAATAGACTATTCTTTATTATACGAGGAAACAATATCTCTACGTATTTTTGTTTTATTTCATGCCGAACAATTGTTTAAATTTTTATAAATCGAAAATGTAAAACCTCCCCCTTACCCCCAACCCCTCTTTCAAAACACTAAAAAAATTAATTCAATCACCACCTCAAATTCAAATTGAGGATGTATAATTTTTATTTATTTTCAAGATATTCTCCCAATCAATTGATATTCAAAAATCATGAACTACGCCCTACTAAGAAGTCAGCGAACTCCACCAATATTTTTCTGAAGGGAGGGAAAGGTGAAATTAAACAACTGTACGATTTCCTCAATTATAGCTGATTAAAACATTTATTTTGATAAAGCATTTACAAGTAGTCGGGAATTAATTTTTTTCATGTTTTTAAATAGGGGTAGGGGGTAAGGGGGAGGTTTTAGATTTTCAATTTATAAAAAATTATACAATTGATCAGCATAATGTAAACTAAAATACGTAGAGCTATTATTTCCGCCTATAATAATGAATAGTCTATTCTTAGCAAGGTATGATTTCAACGCCCCCTAGCATCAAAACTATTCATTTTTGGGGTTTGTCACCCAATTTATTTCTATTCAAAATAACTTGAACTGCATCATATCAAAAATTTACAAAAATCCACAGAATTTTTTTCGTTTTGTGTCATTTGGGGGGTGGGGGGATAATCATAAAAAATTGCTATTTCCCTTAATTAGGCATATTTGAACATTCGACGATACATTCAAAGGGACTCGAGAAATATTTTTTTGCGTTTCGTAATAGGAGTTGGGGGAAAAAGGGGAGGGAGTAAGAATTTTTTTTATAAAACAGCACAATATTGTGCAACATTAGCAACAATGAAACATGTGAAAATATTGTTACTGGGTTCAAAAATAAATAGTCTAATCTGCGCCAGGGGTGATTTCAACGCCCCCTAGCAGCAAAACTGTTCAGTTTTTTGGGTTGGCGCAATGGTAATATTGGTTAAGAATTACATGGACTACATCATACCAAAAATTCAAAAAAAAAATCCACCGGGACCCAAATTCCATAAGGTGTTTGCGGGGTCCTTTACTTCAGCTCCGATCTTACGACAAGCCGATTCACGCTTACCCTACACCTTACGTACGGACGCCTCGAGCTATACTCTTGGAGCATGTCTCCTTCAGGGGGAGGGTGCTGACGAAAGACCTATAGAGTACGCCAGTCGCCTTCTCAATCCCGCAGAAAGGAACTATTCCACCTCAGAAAGAGAAGCATTAGCAGTCGTATGGGCTGTAGAAAAGTTCCGAGGATATCTAGAGGGAGTCACTACGATTATTCAATCCGATCACCAACCTCTTAAGTGATTGATGTCTCTCAAGTCACCAAGTGGAAGCTAGCACGATAGTCGTTAGCTCTGCTGTCTTACGATTTGCGAATAGACTATATAACTGGAAAATCCAATGTGGTAGCGGACACACTATCTCGCCCTCCGTGTGAAGAGTTAGAGACAGAAGTTAACTGCATCACACTGGACTTCCCAACTCAGTCTCCGAACACGATTAGAGACGAACAGATCAAAGACCCAGAATTGGAAAAAAATTATAGTATGTCTTGAAAATCGATCTAGAGAAATAGATTTCAAGAAATGGTCAGAACGAGGATTCCTTATGAATAATGGAGTCCTGTATAAATACCCACCTGACATCGATGAGGATGCACCTCAATTGGTGGCTGCCAAATCTGAAATTCCTCGCATTTTAAGGGAATTTCATGATTCCAATTTAGCAGGACACTACGGTGTTGACAAAACGCTGCAACGTATTGCTTACAGATACTGTTGGCGAAGTATGCGTCGAGATGTTACTGACATGTTGGCAAATGCAACGATTGCCAACGCTTCAAGGCTCTAAACCTGAAACCTGCTGGGTTATTACAGACACCTATCCAGTCTCAGAGATTTGAAGTAATCTCAATCGACCTTTTCGGACCTCTACCCGAAACCCCAACTGGTGATAAGTGGATCATGGTAATAGAAGATACAGCCAGTAGATGGGTGGAATTATTATCCCTTCAGTTAGCTACTGCTGAGGCCTGTGCCCGTGGCCTAATTGACGAAGTCTTCCTTCGATATGGTTTACCCCGGCGTGTAATTAGTGATAATGGTTCTCAGTTTGTCAGTGCCGTTATGCAGCAAGTTGCTCACGTATTGGGTTATCAGCAATCACTGATCCCCGCCTATCATCCTGAAGCAAATCCAGTAGAAAGAAAAAACCGTGATCTGAAGACTGAACTAGCCATTCTAACCGCAGGACACCATACCTTGTAGAAGGATAGACTTCCTTCAGTGCGTATCGCAATGAAAACTGCCAACTGTGACTCTACTAAATTCACCCCGGCATTTCTAAATTTCGGTTGCGAAATACGTACCCCCTGATGTGCATAGAGACTTACGTGCTATCATGCAAAGTGACACTTTTCCGACTCAAATTACCCCGTACCTAAAAGTTCTCAGTGACGTTTTCCATGAAGCTCGTGAAAATCATGAACTTTCCCAATACAGACGTAATAAATATACCAATGAGCACCGTCGCTCTGTGACATTTAAAATTGGTGACAAAGTTTTAGTGAACGTTCACTCGTTGAGTAAAACGAAGGACACCTATACTTCTAAGTTCGCGCCAAAACGGGACGGTCCATACAAAATTGTACGGGTTGTCTCACCGACTACATACGTAGTAGCAGCTCTGGATAAACCGGATACTCCTTTGGGTAAATACCATGTTTCCGCTCTCACACTCTACACTGGTGAGAATGAAACAGTTCCAGTTCGCCCACTTCGCAAGAGATGTGGTCTCCCGGATCAAAGAATCACCCAGCTGAGGTACCAGACGATAATTCCGTTGCTTCGGAATCTGACGACCTCGGCATAGAAGACGAACCGACTCCTACTACTTCTACAGACCAGGCTGACGCAGATGCCCAGGAGGAACCTATCCTCATAGAATGACCAAGAAGGGCCGTGAATAGGTATCGCTGCCCTTGCTTCTACTAGACTCATGTGGCATCCCACACGGGACGTTAATGCGATGCCAAGGGGGAGATTGCAACAAAATTTCTTCACGCACCCACCCTATTACGGATAAGTGACAGATGCCAGCCGTTCGAACAGTTGTTTCATAATAAATAGCGGCATTGGCTCGCGTGTTTATACTCTGCCCGGTGTCCAGTCATATTTTATTTAAATTCGTTTGTGATTAGTTTACTTTGTTAATGTAGTGATGAGTTATTGCATATTAAATAATTTGTCTGATTCACTAAATGATTTTAGCTGCCCTAAATTCTCAATTTAGGAACCCACGAAAACCTTATCTATTACAAAATAAACTTTTATCAAAAAGATGCCCAATGCTGTTAGTACCAATATTATCCAGCGAGTTTAGTGTATGTTTTTTATTGAATTTTGATGGATGTATGGTAACGTAGTGTATTCTAGCTCTAGTTATATTTGTCAAATAACCTCTGAAATAATAGTTGTTTGAAAAGAAATTAAAAATTGTCTGAAAAATTAAAAATAACACCATCTGAAAAACATGATTTATATTGAAAAATTTAAATGAATATCGGTAAATGAAATCAGTTCGTTTTTCATTGAAATACCAAAATTTTCACAATTTTTTACAAAAACAGTACTTTTTCAATAATTTTCATGATGTAGGGAATACAAATGTGGTAAAATAACAAGCACAAACTAATTTGATGCCAGATTTATCTGTTCAAAGTAAAAATATATTGATTTCATTGAAAGTATGAACAGGATGTTCATAAAGTCAGTTGTGGAATCATCTGCGACTGAAAGTTGGAATTCAGTCGCTGTTTTCCATCGTACAAGATAACCTCTCTTGGAAGGGATTCATATTTTAAAGAGAAACATTCTCAATTGAAAATTGAATCAATACATGACTCCTCTGGAAATGGAAAAACCTACGATAAAATTGAAGTTACTTTTTTGTAATATCTAACAGAAAACAACTACTTCCCCGGCAAAAGCCACGCTGGATATTGAACTACATCTGATAGATATTGAGAGAGACCCTATATAGGTAACTCGAGAGAAAAAATCTGAAAGTGAAAATTTGCATTTTCATTCAGATATATTATATTATCAAAGTTATAAAAACTTATAGATAAAGGCAATAGAGCTCCATTAGTTTATTTATAATATTTGTTAAAACTTTGCAGCCACAAAACATGAAAAATGTTTCAGTCGGACAATATTTTGTTAGAACTTACCTCAAAATCACTTTTTATCAATTTTCTACCAAATGACTTGGAATTTCAAACCGGGGACATTTCTGGGATTGTAAAATGATTTAGAAAACGAAAGGCATGAATAAAATGAGACAAAAAATGCGTTTCCAGTTGTAGAGTATTTTTGACCGTTTACAAGGTTGGTAATATGTGCTAAACTAGTTCAGTATAACGGTGAAGATGGCGTCTACCTCATCGGCCGCGTCGTCAAATCCATGAAGTTCAATATGCAGTTGACGACGTTGACGTCAAAACAAAAGTTGAATTTGAAAGAATCCCTCGGACAAACTAAAAAAGAGCAACTATGTGTACATTACCAAAAAAAAATTAATATTAAAATAGTCAATACAATCAATCAATTGTTTAACTTGAATCCTTGAGTAATAGTTCCAGCCATGTGTTTTCACAAGTCGTATTGAAGGAGAAAATAGTTGCTTCCTCAAGTCAAACCATCTTTGTGATTGAAGAACATCATAAAACTTATATAATTCAAACTAGGTTAAAATAAAAATGCATTTCAGCTTTTATTTCACTTCCTCTAATATGTTTTGAGACTGTAACGCAAACCTACGACAGAAGTGGGTGAACTTTGGGCAAGTGTCTGAAGATTAATTTACTAGCAGTTAGCTTTTGTAACCATACAGTAAATCTACAACGAAAGTAAGTAAATTGCAGGTAAGTTTGCAAAATTGTATGGGCTGGAAACTTACCACAAAGTCGTGACAAAATTGAAAAGTTTCAGATAAGTTAAGAAATATTTATTTGCTGGAACTCAGCATTTGTTACTGTACTGAAAGTCAGTAGCTAACTCAATCTTTCTGGCAAGATTCCAAATGATACCTTAACAAATGTAATGCCGTGAGGGGGAATACGATCCACTGTTTGTGGTACTTGCTGAACGTTGGCTGCAATGGACGTAACAACTTTACAGTTGCTCTTGATAAGTTTTTGAAAACTTTATGCAACCTCACCTTGCTTAGTGGGAGGAAAATAAATTATTGAACCTATTTCAGACTTTACTTGAACTACTGTTTCTTTTACAGATTTCACAACACTAATAGATATTATGTTCAATATTGGGGGAACCATTAGAATTAATGAACAGGTACGTCACGAAAGGGAAAACGAGTATAGGATGAGAAACCATATATGTGAAGTATGTGTTCCCGGAAAATGTTATTTTTACTTTCACCAAAGATAATAGTGTTTATTTATTAGTAAGTAATAGTTTGGGTATTTTGGATTTTAAGCTAATTTTGCATATGTATAAACATAACCAAATGGATAATGCATAATTTCAAAGAATGAAGTTCACTTCTGAAAATTTATTCTCAATTCAACAAACGAAAATAACACAAAAAAGTGACAGTTTTCAACTGGGAGATGTAATTTTCCCTCATTGAAGTTATTTATAAAGCATTAAGTAATAATTATGCAGTCGAAAATCCACCCATACAATGAATTTCTGTTTTCAATTTGTATGTAAATGTGCGATCCAGTAACATATTTGCAACCTTACTATGAATGGAAATTTCCAACATTACACACTACAAAATAAAATTCCAGTAATATTACCCGCAATTTACATTGCTTAGTGGGTAACAACACTGGACAAGACACAGTACACTATCAATTTGAAAATTTTGAAATGTGGTAGATATATCGTGTGCGAATGCGTTTAATAGCTTAATTACAATTCTTAGATGAAACTTTCAGCTGCTAATTCCATTGTATTTGAAAGATGAATATAATGAATGAAAATGATGAATATAATATCTAAATCCGTGATGGTGTTTTCTTGTATCAATCTTTCCTAATTCTTAGTTGAGTTTCTTGAAGAGGAACAATCATTTTTGTATTCGTTCTTAGTCTGAAATTCTAAATTTTTGTATTGATTCGTTATCAGGATCTTATACTGATTGTCAAATCCATTGAAATAACGTCTAACTTTTATACGTGAAAATCTATGTAAGTTGTAATAAGTCATTTATTGCGTTGGATTTTGAAAAGCAACTTATCCAGATACATTCCAAAATTGTCTTGTCATGGAAAATGTTGATGCGATTATTTTCATACTCACAGGTTGAAATACCTTGTAATGAACCAATTGGTAATGTACAATGTGCATCAAAAAGTTACCATTACATGTGAAAAACTTTCAATTATAATTTAAGGTGAAGTTGGGTATATGTATGTGATAATGGGGCAATTGCGATAGTACGTTTGAAACTCGCTATTTGTACGAATATTATGGCGAAACATATCCTTGCCCAGTTCGCAATTGTATAGTTATACGCTGCGATAGTATACTTCGCACAAAAATGGCGTTTACACGTTTCATAATAACCATAACATAAAAACAAATTCTTGTATTCTGCATTAAACACTGTAATTCCCTATCCCTCTGCCACCTCTACTATTTTAGTAGTACCTATGTAGTACTCTGATCGTGGTAGGCAAATTCCAATTACAGAATCCTTCTTTTTGGGGTTTTTGGGACAATACCCCCTAAACCAAACAACTACAACTTGAGATCAGCTGGACGAAATCTTGAGGACCTGTGGAATAGGGCGCAGCAAAAACCCCAACATAGGACTCCGCAGCAGGTTTTACGAAGTAATCTGCAATCAGTAGGTATGCCTAGTAGTAACAATCTTTTCAATGACAGCAGAGGAGAAAGTTCAGGACCTACCGCCGAAGGAGGCTTCCTCGGTGACATTGCCTCAGGTCCATCATTGTTCGAACAGCCACCGAGCTTCTCTCTGCCAAATGTACCAGGCCAACCTCGGAATTTGGGAGCCAGACCAAAAACATTTTCGGCACCCCCACCGAGAGCACCATTGGTCCAATTTGGTCCTCCAAAACCAAGTTCGTCATCCCTAAGTACAATAGATATTGCAAACATTGTCACTCAAGTTATAACTAATTTAAAAGAAAATGAAAAAAAAAACTAAAAATATAAATTCCCAACAAACTCATAACCAAAATATGTACAATTTGGACAGAATTTACCAAATTTTAATGTCCATCAGACCACAAGAATGGAAAGGCCCATTATGGAAAATATGGAAAACAGATTTTCCTCACAAATTACAAATTTTTCACTAGAGGAGACAAGCAAAGTGTTGAAAATATTGCCTCCATTTGACAATCAGGGACTACTACACCATTTAGATTTTATAAAAATTTTGGAATCAACTCTTGATGTTCATACAAGTCCTTTCCAGAAAGTAAAAATAATTCTAAATAATTGCTTAATTAATGAAGCAAAAGTGTGGTTCGATGCTTTTTCAGATAAATACGACAACTACCATCTCTTCAAAAAAGCTTTTGTCAAATATTTCTGGAATGAACAATTATAAGATAAATATAGGGCCCAAATTGAAAACGGTATATGCAAAGAAGGGGACACATACACAGACCATTTTACCCACTGTGTCGCTCTGGCTAAATACTTAGAACCGCGTTTCACAGACAAAAAGCTAGTGGCAAAAATTGGTAGACATTTTCCTCCGCGGGTGTCAGCTGTTCTTATTGGAGTGTACGACTTAGAACTCGCTCTTGAAAGGTTAAGAGAAGCTGACTACTTCTTTAATTCAAATTTCAAAATGGAAAACTTGAAAAAAAACCTAAATTCTGAAACAAATATAAATAAATCAAATAATTATCAAAATAAAAACAAACCATTTTCTTTCACAAAACAAAAGGAAACAGAAAAAATAAAACAAGTTTCCCATCTGGAATTTGAGAATGATGAAGAAGAGGGAAACGAGGAAGCCTCACATTCTTAAGCTCGTGGAATGTAAGGGCAATAAGTCGAGCAAATAATAACACAAACTATATTAATAACAACCCACAAGAAGAACTTTTAAAAGATGAATGTGACTTTGATCATTCAATAGCCGACGACCGTTTACCTATCATTTTAATGAACATATATGGTTACTCATTCCCAGCACTTGTTGATAGCGGTAGCCAGATTTCTGCTTTTTCTTCAGAAGTTTGGGCACAGCTGTCAGATTTGCATAATAAAATCCCTCACTTTCCTGCTACTGGAGTCAAGGTTGTTGGAGCATTTAAAACAAAAATGAGGAGAGTACTTTTACAAGCACATACCAACTTTTCGCTGGATGATGAACCATTTTCTCACGAATTTTTGCTCATCAAGGATTTGTCTTACCCTATTATTTTGGGTATTGATTTTTTAAGACAGCAAAAAGTATTAATCAATCTGGACGAAAAATATTTGGTTTGCAAAGTACAAGGCAAAAATAAAGTCGTTCCTGAAATAAATTTTGACCATTTTTTTTCTAACCAAGAATCAGCTAATTTGTCAGCTGTACTACAAAAAAGTAAGGTTATGGTACCAAAAATTTCAAACTTGGAAAAATGTGCTATCTCCAATACCTCAACTCCAGAGTGGTACCAGGTAAAGTGCGAAAAATTGGTAGAAAAATATTCAGACATTTTCTCTGACAAGCCAGGTCGTGTTGTAGGTTATGAACATCCTATAAATTTAACAAATAAAGATCCGTTTTTTGTTAAACCGTATCCTATACCTCTGGCCCACAGAGAATCTGTCAATAAAGCTATTTCACAAATGCTCGAGTGGAAGGTTATCGAGAGATGTTCATCACAGTATATATTTCACCGATCATGACCACGGTGAAGCGGGATGGAACGGTGCGCATATGTCTGGATGCTAGACATCTTAACTCTGTGATGGAGCCTGATTTTGAACTCCTTCGACCCATTGACGAAATCACCAAGTCCATGTCTGGGAAAAAAGTTTATTCTAAACTAGACCTGACAAATTCCTATTGGCAGATCCCACTGCGTGAATCCGATAAAAAATTCACTGGCTTTATGGTAGGCACTGTCACTTACCAATGGCAAGTTCTTCCCTTTGGCCTCAAGACAGCGGTATCATCCTTCACTAGATGTGTTGATGGTATTTTTGGGACTGGGTACGATTTCTTAATTCCCTATGTTGATGATTTACTAATCATATCAGAGGACTATGAAAAGCACCTCCAACATTTGGAAATGGTATTCCATAGACTGAGTGAGGTAGGGCTTACAGTCAAAGAAAGAAAATGTGCATTTTCTTGTGAAAAATTACATTTTTTAGGTTATGTCATTGATGCAAATGGTGTACTGCCTGACGAGGAAAGAGTACAGGCCATTATGGATTATGCTATTCCCAGAAATACCAAAGAACTCCAACGTTTCTTAGGAATGTGCAACTATGACAGACAATTTTGTCCTAATTTTTCCTCAGTCTTGGCCCCTCTTACCAAACTACTAAGGAAAAACATACCGTGGAAATGGGATGCTGAAAAGCAGAAGGCTTTTCGGCTTTTCAGGAAGTAAAGCAGTTACTGAGGAATGCTACACTACTTTACCACCCAAACCCTAACCTCTCCTGGCATATCGAGTCTGACGCGAGCGACGTAGCTTTGGGCTGCCAGTTGTTCCAAATTATCGATGGAAAACGTTGTGTTGTTGCTTGGGCCAGCCGTCTTCTACTAGACAGAGAGAAGCGTTATAGCTCTAATGAAAAGGAAGTCCTCGCTGTAGTGTTTGCTTTCTCTAAATGGCGTATTTACTTACTAGGAAGAGAGGTTACAGTACATTCTGACAATAAGGCAATGGTTTACCTGCAGACTGCTCGTTTACTATCACCCAGAATTACTAGGTGGGTGCTTGCTCTCCAAGAGTTCACCTACCGTGTGGTACACCTCGCTGGTAGGGAAAATGTCATCGCTGATGCATTATCTCGGCATACCAATGTCCGCTGTACCACACCAACGGACAAATACTTTCGGATAGCCATCACATCATTGAAGCTCCCTGCAGTGTTTCAGGAGACCCTAAAAAATATAAAACCTTTTCAAAATAATGATAAGAAGCTGAAGGAGATTACAAATTCCTTGGATGCAAATACACCGTTGAGAGAAAAATTTGTTCTCCATGATGGAGTTTTGTATAAACGGAGTTCTGATGGGGTTTCTCTTTTATTGTGTGTACCCACCGAACTCATTAACAAGTTCATTGAGGCCTTTCACTCAACCTTAGGCCATTTTGGAGTTTACAAAACCTGGGTTGCTTTGCGGAATGAGGTATGGTGGAATAATATGCATCGCACAGTAAAAAAATTCGTACTAACCTGTGAGATATGCCAAAAGTCCAAATCCTCCATCAGGCCAAAGCCCCCCCAAATGCGGATCATCCCTGCCAATAAGGAGGACATTATCGCCATGGACATTTTTGGACCACTCGTACGAAGTAGAGGAGGGGTTTGCTACATCTTTGTCATCCTGAACCTCTTCACAAAGCATGTCACACTTTACCCGCTGAAGAAGGCAACGGCCAGAGCTATGGTAAACCGACTCGTTCATGACTATTTTCCAAAACAGGGGAAAAGCCGACGAGTTCTACACGACAATGGATCCCAATTCACTTCTAAGGGTACAATTGCAGTTTAGGGTAGTAACCCCGATTTTGACGAAATTTTTTTTGGGGGTTATTTCGAGGTCCTTGAACATAAATCTGAAGTCAAAAAGCCTCGCTCTCACTTACTTTTTGATTTACGACCAATTAAATGTCACAAAAAGGGTATTTTCAACATCAAATTTTTTCCACAAATAAGTAACAGGTTTGCCTTTGCCTTATATCAGCATAGTCTAGACACATCAATTCACGCATTTTTGGAACATTTTGCAGTATTTTCAACTTTGTATTGAAAATATAAGATTTAAATTAACATTCTGAAAATTCTGAAATTCACAAGACACTTTTCGCGCTACCGCTCATGACACCCTGTTAAGTCTCGTTCATACCCGCGCGAATTTCGCGATTTTTCTGCGAATAAAATGTATGTGTGAATAAACATGTGTTCTGCATCAACGACTGGTCGGGCATGACTGGTAACCGTTTTATTTCGCGATACGAAAAAACCGTCGCAATAACTACGTGGCATTTTATTACCCTACTTTATGGTATAACATCGTAATGTTGCAGTTTATCGAGTATTGCATTATTATTTCTCCACGTAAAAATTGAACCTTTCTACAAAAAGTAGAGAAAAAAAATAGTGCTAGAAAAGCGCGCACTCGGCCGACATTTCGCAAATGTCGGCCGAGCACGCTCTCTTCGCTCGCGTATTTCTGGCTATGAATCATCACCAAGAAATAAGAAATGAACCTTTCTACAAAAAGTAGAGAAAAAAAACCAGTAGTAGAAAAGCGCGCGCTCGCGTATTTCTGGCTATAAATCTTCACCAAGAAATAAGGAATGAACCTTTCTACAAAAAGTAGAGAAAAAATAAAATAGTAGTAGAAAAGCGCGCACTCGGCCGACATTTCGCTATACCGCGCGCGCGGGATTGCGAAATGTCGGCCGAACGCGCTCGCTTCGCTCGCGTATTTCTGGCTATGAATCTTCACCAAAAAATAAGGAATGAACCTTTCTACAAAAAGTAGAGAAAAAATTAAATAGTAGTAGAAAAGCGCGCGCTCGCTTCGCTCGCGTATTTCTGGCTATGAATCTTCACCAAGAAATGAGGAATGAACCTTTCTACAAAAAGTAGAGAAAAAATAAAATAGTAGAAAAGCGCGCGCTCGGCCGACATTTCGCAATTCCGCGCGCGCGGGATTGCGAAATGTCGGCCGAGCGCGCTCGCTTCACTCGCGTATTTCTGGCTATGAATCCTCACCAAGAAATAAGGAATGAACTTTTCTATAAAATAGTAGTAGAAAAGCGCGCGCTCGGCCGATATTTTGCAATTCCGCGCGCGCGGAATTGCGAAATGTCGGCCAAGCGCGCTCGCTTCGCTCGCGTATGTCTTGCTACTGATCTTCAACAAGAAATAAAGGATAAACCTTTCTACAAAAAGTGGATATATAAAAAGATAAAATAGTATTAGAAAAGGTTCGCTCGCGTGTAGTTCTTGCTATACACCTTCATCAAAGAATAGACGAGGAAAGTGTATCGTAACAAATGTCATCCTTGTCACAAACTGATTCCAAACAAAGAATTTTAGGTGACATTCTTTGTTAATTATTTGCTGCTTTGCTTCTCAAATTGTGTTTGGTTGTTTGGATTTTGTTTACTCAAGCGAAAGAAGTTGAAATCTGTTTTTGACAAGAATGACATTTGTGACGTCATCACTTTCCTCGTTTATACTGCCGTGCTTAGCCCAGAGTGGCGGTAACTGACATTAGTCTATATTATAGGAAAAAGAGTTTTGAATTTTTATTTTTATATTTTAGTACATGTTCAGTTAGTACCTTCATTTGGGTTGCTTTAATTTATTACCAATTAAAGCAAGCCAAGTGAAGGTACAGATTCAAAATATACTAAAATATCAAAACAAAAATTGAACACTCTCTTTTCCACAATATACCTAGTCGAATGTCAGTTACCTCTGCAGAAAGTTTGTTTCCGCTTAATGTCAGTGAATATTTAACTTCTAAAGACTTGATCATACTCTCGCGAAATTTGCAATTTTTCTGCGAATAAAATGGTTACCAGTCATGTCCGACCAGTCGTTGATGCAGAACACATGGTTCTGCATCCATTTTATTCGCAGAAAAATTGCGATATTCGCGAGGGTATGAACGAGACTTAACAGGGTTTCATGAGAGGTAGCCACTGAGGTAGCGCGAAGTGTCTAGTGAATTTCAGAATATCGGAATCGTTTGTTATTCATATCTGTCATACTGTCATTTTTATTTACTTGTTGTCAATAAACGATTTCCATGAAATTTATTGTTATGTTAATTTAAATCTTATATTTTCAATACAAAGTTGAAAATACTGCAAAATGTGCCAAAAATGCGTAAATTGATGTGTCTAGATTATGCTGATATAAGGCAAAGGCAAATTTTTTGCTTTTTGTGGAAAAAAATTGATTTTGAAAATACCTTTTTTGCGACATTTAATTGGTCGTAAATCAAAAAGTAAGTGAGAGCGAGGCTTTTTGACTTCAGATTTGTGTTCAAGGACCTCGAAATAACCCCCAAAAAAATTTCGTCAAAATCGGGGTTACTACCCTAAACTGCAATTTTTCCCTTCTAAGTTGTGGAGGAAAACCCTCTCTAACATTGAGGTGCAGTTAGTCTATTCAGCTGTCCGACACCATGAATGTAACAGTTCTGAACGTGTCATGAAGGAACTTGGTCGCCTCTGCCGCTGTTTCTGTAGTGATCAACATTCTAGGTGGGCATGTGAGGTGCCCCGATTTCAACAATTCCTCAACTCAATGGTACATGAGTCAACTGGGTTCACTGCTGATGAACTCCAGTTTGGCCAGGAAAGGCTTCGCCTACTACCAAAAACTTTTCTGCGTTCACTAGAAGGCCCCGCAATCGAACCAACATATCAAGACAAGTTGATCCTTGCAGAGGCCACCCTTAGAGGAAAGGCAGCTCGTCGTGCAGTCGCTAATCCAGGAAGACCCGGAGTACGTTTCAAGGTCGATGACCTCGTGCTACTCAAAGCAAATAACACCTCATCCGTTCTTCGGGCTGAAACAAACAATTTTTTATTGCTTTTTGAAGGTCCTTACCGGATTAAGAAAGCCGTTAGTGATAATACTTACGTGTTACAGTATGTCAATGTCAACAAAGAACGAGGAACCTTCCACTCGTCGCATCTTCTTCGGTACCACCAGAAATGCGCCCAATAATTTTTTGTATGCTCCTATCTAAATCAAAATTATTGCTCGCAAAATAAAGGGGGACGTAGATATGGCGAAACATATCCTTGCCCAGTTCGCAATTGTATAGTTATACGCTGCGATAGTATACTTCGCACAAAAATGGCGTTTACACGTTTCATAATAACCATAACATAAAAACAAATTCTTGTATTCTGCATTAAACACTGTAATTCCCTATCCCTCTGCCACCTCTATTTTAGTAGTACCTATGTAGTACTCTGATCGCGGTAGGCAAATTCCAATTACAGAATCCTTCTTTTTGGGGTTTTAAGCTTATAATGGGTTGGGGCCATTTGGGTTAGATGGCGCCACCATTAAGTTTTCTATATTTAAAAATAAAACTACGTTTTGGTTTTTCTATATGTTTTTTTTTTAACGACCTTATCAGTGTTAAAGGCGAAGCACATTTCTGCTTTGCATCGAATAGACAACTCGAATTATTCTCGCCCTCGCATGATAAAGTGGAACCTTTTTGGCTTTGTTCTCAAAAATACTTATCAGTATATTTTGACACTGGCTGGTCTTCTTTTAGGTAAGAAATTGACCTTAATTTATTTAAATATTTATCCATTACATTCTATTGATCGTAAAACTTCCAAGTTAATTTACAATATATAATTACGCCTCTTTTGGGCTATTCTATTGTCTAAAGCTAGGTCTTCTTTTAGTGTACAAGCTGAGAGTATTTCATCCACGTTTACCAGCAATAAAAACATTTGAACACGCATTTCTGACTGTTTATAGGTTTGTTCGGGTTCTTTAATTGGAAACTGTTGGGAACCTGCGCAGAACTATCGACGCAATGACAAAAATTGGGAACAATTCAGAACTATTTCTAATTTAATAAAAACCAAAACGTACTCGTGTGAAGAGTGTGGCGGAACCTATTGGTGTAGTGGTGAACTGATATTACAACTGACGTTAAATTTGCCATCTGTTTTCTGACTTCTACTGATGTGTTCCGTGGCTTTGTTTACTTTTAGATTTTCGGCGCACACCTTTGAAACCCAAAATTAGTAACATAGCAAACTTGCTTAAAACGAAATACTTTTCTATTATGATGTCCGGTAAGAACTGAAATATGTGAAAATAATGAATCTGACTCAATATGCATACCACAAGAAAACTAAAATAATTTTCTTTGGAGCAATCCTAGCATGTCCGGTTTCAATATTAGAATAAAACTCGGATCTCTCATAGGCATGAGAAAGAGATTCTAGTATACTTCTATCAACCCTAGCAAAAAAAGAACAATGATTCAAGAGAATATCTTTTTTTTTTAATCTACCTGTAGTGGACGAATATTTATGTTCATATAATATTCCCAACTCACCTTGTATCAGTTTGATAAGTTAGAATGGTTTGGTAATGTCAAATGGTTGTCAAGAAAAGAGAATTAATAAAATGTCATTGTACTAGTATATTGGATTCAACTCTAGTCTTGATTTATCATAAAACCAGTATAAGAATCTAATATTGGTGACCCCGACAAGAACGAAATCATTGTCCACATTCCTGTGATAAAGTCTTCGCAATCAAGCGACAACAAAAGTTCACCTGGACCTGCAGCAGGAACGCATTGAACGCAATCGAATTCAGAACAGCATAGTCTGCATCTTCCGTAGATCCAATAATTTGCAGTTACGAAAACAAGTAGTTTAGCTAAATCCAGAAAATTGCAGATGCCCGATTTCTGAAGATCCAAGCGACAAGAACAACGTACCCATCCATCTTACTTTTCAAGAAACAGTGCATTTTCGTTTCAATTCCAATTTGATTCAATTATTACTTATTGATTTGTTATTTTTTATTGTTATTCCTACAACTACAATGTTTCAGGTAGAAGGAAATCAGAATGACTGTCTCGGTCAAGAGGCAAGTATAAACGTTAAATTACCCCAGTTTTGGGTTGCTTGTCCACAGGCATGGTTCATTCAAGCCGAAGCACAATTTTCAACCAAAAAAATTAAATCTGACCAAACTAAATACGACCATGTAATTATTTCTTTAACTCAGGAAGTTATTAAATCAGTTATGGACGTTCTTCAAGCTCCCCCTGCTCAAGATAAGTATAATTATCTGAAATCAATATTAATTCAACGGCATTCTATCAGTGAAGACAAAAAGTTGGAAGAACTCCTTTTCGGTGCCATCAGAATTTTTTCGGGCGATGAATGTAATGGCTGGTACTTCCACAACCGTTGGTAAGAAAATATTCGTCCACTACACTACCTAAAATGTTCTTTGAATTCTTTGTCAGTAAGCATGTGTATGGTATTCTCAAAATAGTCCTCATTTTTAATGTGAGGAGTTTGCAATTCTTGAAAAATAACCACCACTTCTTCATCCCCAGATGACGAACTCGATGACGAGCTTGACAATAGAAATACATTCATGATCACTAATTACAAATCAACAAATAATAGGAATATTTCTGTAACAAACACTATTCGGAACTTATTTTTATAACCTCAAATGGCTCAATGACATTATTGACAATGACAAATCACAAAATACGCATGTGTCAAATTATCGATTCCAAATAGTTCAAGCTTGACCGCAGGGACTAGTGAGAACGGTTCGAATCGGTTCGGGATCGAATTCAAATTAAACCAAAACAAGCCATAGCGAAATACTGAACCGTTCGCGTCGAACTCGAACGCGAATTCCAAAAGACGCATGCTCCGAACGGTTCCGAATCGGATAAAATGAGAACCCGAACAAACCTTATACCAGCCTTGCCCACCTTACTAAAACCCTGAGATTCTCTGTTCCTGCGCAATATGCCTGTACCACCTATTAGCCGGAGCCCGAAATATGCTATTCTAGTGAGCCACCACTATAGAAGCCGTCGTAATCCAAACTCAGATTTCATTTAAGTACAGATAAGCGAAGAGTGCGTTTCACTTTAACACAGATTTTTTTATACATTTACTCCGTTGGTGAAATAATATATTATTTTTTCGGTATGTAGGAATATTAATCTTATTTTTATATACTTAGTAGTACATAGTAGTTTGGGAAACCATCTGGTATATGTTATTAAAATGAAAAACGCAATATTGACCTCAAAATGTTGCTATAACACATTTGCCCCTTGGAATTTTGTTGTTGGGGTAAATGTATTATAGGTTCGGCCAAATGTGTCATAGTATATTACATTTACCCGGTTTGTATAACTTCTTGGATTCAAACCTGGATTACTCAAACAGTTGTTAATTTAAACAGTTGTAGAGCAAATTTTACAAGCTTCATTTGTTCGCTGCTACAAAAGAAAAACTTATGGAAGATATTTGGCTAGAAGGCATAGAAGGGCCACAATAAATTTTATTTTCGTTTAGAAATAAATTCCGACTTGCAACTCGGAATTCCGACTTGCAACTCGGAATTCCGACTTGCAACTCGGAATTCCGACTTGCAACTCGGAATTCTGACTTGCATCTCAGAATTCCGACTTACAACTCGGAATTCTGACTTGCATCTCTGAATTCCGAATTACAACTCGGAATTCCGACTTGCAACGTTGCAACTCGGAATTCAGACTTGCATCTCGGAATTCCAACTTGCATTTCGGAATTCCGACTTGCACCTCGGAATTTGTATTCATTCACAACTTTCTCTTTCGAATTGAATATATTGTATACAGGGTGTCCCACGAAGATTAGGTCAGGGAATATCTCGGAACTTGGAGAATTGTAATTTTGGGGTTCTGAATTTAAGCAATTTGTGCAGTGTTTTTACATAATGTTACCCAATGAGTTTTTTTTCGGTCCCGTGACGTCAGATTCAAAATTATTAATGGGACAACCTGCATATTTTGACATTTTTATGTTCCTCCTGATAAAACAATTTCAACGAACTGTCATACTTGTAGTCTGAAACGATTTTTTCAAGAAATACAGGTACTTCAATATCTTTTGTCCCACGACGTTTTCAATAATAATAATTTGAATAATATAATATACCGGGTGGGTATCCCAGAGCTTTCCAAATATTTCAGTTATTTGCAGAAAATAAAAATTTAAAAAACTTTTTTCGTACGAGATCATAATCTCTTCCGTGCAGCATAGCAAAAACCACCCCCTGCCAAACAACCCCCGAAAAACCACACCTAACTTTTGTTCTTCAAATTGAAACCCTATATATGCCTGTTTTTGTTCAATACAGTCCATTTCAGTAACGGTATCACAAGCCTCTGATATTATCTGTATCAAATATTCAATATTTATTATTGGAGTTTCGAGTATCACTCGTTTCAAATATCCCTGTAGGAAAAAGTCCAGTGGCTTGAGATCTGGAGAACATGCAGGCCATCGAACAGGTCCACTATTTCCAATCCAACGGTCTTGAAAGATATTATTGGGGAAAGTAGTAACTATATTATGGTCATATGCAGGAGCATCATCTTGTTGTCACATTTGTTGTATTTCTTCAATTGGAGTATCTTCTAACATAACAGGAATACAATTTTCCGAAAAAATGCAGATCTCTATGGCCGATGAGGGCCGATGAGAAAATTGATTCCTCTTATCCAGTGAGAGTTGCCTTGTGACCATGATGTTTAACAGTGCCATTATGATGGCAAGATTTGATTGAGGAAGTTGGAAGTCTTGGAATGAAATTTGAATGTGAGCAATGACTGCCATTCGTCTTTGGAAATCTGTAGATCTGAGTCCTTGATGTAAGTGTATTTTGGAAAAGATTATACCTGTTCTGTTTGCAATTTCTTACTGATCCAAAATATCCACCGCCAATGCACGAATCGAAATATAAGGATATACTTCGGCGTAGGCCAAAACAATTATAATATTTTCCTCAGTCCTCAGTGATCCCGTTCGTATTGTGTATTCTAGAAAAAGAATTGCGACCTGGTTGTCGAAGACCAGGAAAGCGCTGCTTATACATCCTCACTGCGCACCTTTATTCTTGTGGCATTCACCAAAAGCTAAAAGCGTATCAACGTATTCGTTTGTAGTGAAGGTGGAAGGCATTTTGATATTTAACAATAGTATCACGACTGATAACAATTTCTGATCCAGATACTGTAGGAATAAAAAAAGCACAAAAAGTTTACATTTTGTCGCCTAAAAGCTCAGGGACACCTGGTATATGAATCGATATAATTCCGAGATGCAAGTCGGAATTCCGAAATGCAACTCGGAATTCCGAGATGCATCTTGGCTTTTAGCTTTTGGTAAATGCCACAAGAATAAAGGTGCGCAGTGAGGATGTATAAGCAGCGCTTTCCTGGTCGTCGACAACCAGGTCGCAATTCTTTTTCTAGAAAACACAATGCGAACGGGACCACTGAGGACAATTTTATAATTGTTTTGGCCTACGCCGAAGTACATCCGCATATTTCGATTCGTGCATTGGCGGTGGATATTGGGATCAGTAAGAATTTGCAAACAGTACAGGTAGGTATAATCTTTTCCAAAATACATTTAAACCAAGGACTCAGATCTACATGTTTCCAAAGACGAATGGAAGTCATTGCTCACATTCAAATTTTATTCCAAGACAATCCCAACTTCCTCAATCAAATCTTGCCATCATAATGGCACTGTTAAACAACATGGTCACAAGGCAACTCTCACTGGATAAGAGGAATCAATTTTCTCATCGGCCTTCATCGGCCATAGAGATCTGCATTTTTTCGGAAAATTGTATTCCTGTTGTGTTAGAAGATACTCCAATTGAAGAAATGCAACAAATGTGACAGCAAGATGATGCTCCTGCATATGACCATAATATAGTTACTACTACCGTTGGATTGGAAATAGTGGACCTGTTCGATGGCCTGCATGTTCTCCAGACCTCAAACCACTGGACTTTTTCCTACAGGGATATTTGAAACGAGTGATACTCGAAACTCCAATAATAAATGTTGAATATTTGATACAGAAAATATCAGAGGCTTGTGATACCGTTACTGAAATGGACTGTATTGAACAAAAACAGGCATATATAGGGTTTCAATTTGAAGAACAAAAGTTAGGTGTGGTTTTTCGGGGGTTGTTTGGCAGGGGGTGGTTTTTGCTATGCCGCACGAAAGAGATTATGATCTCGCACGAAAAAAGTTTTTTAAATTTTTATTTTCTGCAAATAACTGAAATATTTGCTGGTTTGAAAGCTCTGGTATATTATATTATTCAAATTATTATTATTGAAAACGTCGTGGGACAAAAGATATTGAAGTACCTGTATTTCTTGAAAAAATCGTTTCAGACTACAAGTATGACAGTTCGTTGAAATTGTTTTATCAGGAGGAACATAAAAATGTCAAAATATGCAGGTTGTCCCATTAATAATTTTGAATCTGACGTCACGGGACCGAAAAAAAAACTCATTGGGTAACATTATGTAAAAACACTGCACAAATTGCTTAAATTCAGAACCCCAAAATTACAATTCTCCAAGTTCCGAGAAATTCCCTGACCTAATCTTCGTGGGACACCATGTATACAATAGATTCAATTCGAAAGAGAAAGTTGTGAATTAATCCAAATTCCGAGATGCAAGTCTGAATTCCGAGTTGCAACGTTGCAAGACGGAATTCCGAGTTGTAAGTCGGAATTCCGAGATGCAAGTCAGAATTCCGAGTTGTAAGTCGGAATTCCGAGATGCAAGTCAGAATTCCGAGTTGCAAGTCGGAATTCCGAGTTGCAAGTCGGAATTCCGAGTTGCAAGTCGGAATTTATTTCTAAACGAAAATAAAATTTGTTGTGGCCCTTCTATGCCTTCTAGCCAAATATCTTCCATAAGTTTTTCTTTTGTAGCAGCGAACAAATGAAGCTTGTAAAATTTGCTCTACAACTGTTTAAATTAACAACTGTTTGAGTAATCCAGGTTTGAATCCAAGAAGTTATACAAACCGGGTAAATGTAATATACTATGACACATTTGGCCGAACCTATAATACATTTACCCCAACAACAAAATTCCAAGGGGCAAATGTGTTATAGCAACATTTTGAGGTCAATATTGCGTTTTTCATTTTAATAACATATACCAGATGGTTTCCCAAACTACTATGTACTACTAAGTATATAAAAATAAGATTAATATTCCTACATACCGAATAAATAATATATTATTTCACCAACGGGGTAAATGTATAAAAAAATCTGTGTTAAAGTGAAACGCACTCTTCGCTTATCTGTACTTAAATGAAATCTGAGTTTGGATTACGACGGCTTCTATAGTGGTGGCTCACTAGAATAGCATATTTCGGGCTCCGGCTAATAGGTGGTACAAGTATATTGCGCAGGAACAGAGAATCTCAGGGTTTTAGTAAGGTGGGCAAGGCTGGTATAATCAGTCAGAAATGCGTGTTCAAATGATTTTATTGCTGGTGAACGTGGATGAAATACTCTCAGCTTGTACACTAAAAGAAGACCTAGCTTTAGACAATAGAATAGCCCAAAAGAGGCGTAAATATATATTGTAAATTAACTTGAAGTTTTACGATCAATAAAATGTAATGGATTAATATTTAAATGGAAATAAAATTTGTTGTGGCCCTTCTACGCTTTCGAATTTGGCAGTTAATCTCAACACTGCAATGTCTGATGTTTTAGCAGGCCGAATATGAATTTATAAGGCAGTTGGGTATTGTTAAAATATTGCCCAAAAAAGATAATCATACATTATGTGGGACTTGTATCAGAATACACGGATGATGGGTGGATAGTTAAATTCACACTACCTGAAGGAAACAAATGTGTATGGCCAATAAATACCGACATTGATAATGTACTTGAACAGGATATGAAAGTGCTACCTGATCCTATAGTTGATAGACGTGGAATGTACGAATTTTCAATTTTCTTTAAAAACTTTAACATTCAACATTAAATTTAAGACATCTAAGAGTGATAAATAAAGAGGAAATAAAATCTTCCAATTTACACAAAAAATATATACTTGTAACGTGCTTACAATTGTTTCGACACACGGTGTCATCATCTGAGCGAGTTATCAACTAAAGAAACGTCAAAACCACCTTCTTAAATATTAAAATAACATGCATGAAATTTCACTAATGACAATTGCAGGTATGAAATTTCCTAATGACATATAGCTTGGATTAGGGAGCATTTGAGTAGTTACTAGTGAGATAATTAATTATAGGTGAATTGTACAGGTCAATTTGGTCATTGAGAACTAAATTGCTATTGTTACGTAAATGTTTCTTGATTTCTATGGATTCTAATATGTTTAATTTTTGACCTTTAGGTTGAATATGCAAAATTTCAGGATTTTGTGTGAAGTTATGGTTATTGCTGTACAATTCACCTATAATTAATTATCTCACTAGTAACTACTCAAATGCTCCCTAATACAAGCTATATGTCATTAGGAAATTTCATACCTGCAATTGTCATTAGTGAAATTTTATGCATGTTATTTTAATATTTAAGAAGGTGATTTTGACGTTTCTTTAGTTGATAACTCGCTCAGATGATGACACCACCGTGTGTCGAAACAATTGTAAGCAACTTACAAGTATATATTTTTTGTGTAAATTGGAAGATTTTATTTCCTCTTTATTTATCATTCATGATGAATTTACACATATTAAATGCCACCACGATAGAACACATCTAAGAGTGTTTTGTGTTTAATTTTATCAGCTTTTTGTTTTATTTGTTCTGGCAAGTTCACATTTTTGGTATTTTTTAACAAAATAAATTAAAAAAATTATACAAATAGGGAGTTTAAATTGAATTTTTATAAACTTGCCCCAGACTACGGAATATTCTATTTACTACAAAAATATAAACTTTCTTAACATTTGCCCCAATCCCTGGGGTGGATGTGATATATTGATATGATTTTAAAAAACATCGCGCAACATTAAACATTATTTAACTTTCTCGTAAACAATCAATACAAAACCATTCCAAAAGTATATGGTTTTTTCTTAATTTTTTAAACGTTTCTTTGCAGCTTTATATTGAATGAAAGTTGAACTATTCAAAAACTAGATCACATTTGCCACACTTCACCTTATTTTGAAATTGCGGTCTTGCTTGAAAATAGATGGAACATGGCTTACTAAACTAAAAATTACATGTTTTCAAAACAATCAATTAAAATGTAAAAAGTCCTAAATTTTGGTTAGATACATAAAATAGTTGGATGCTAATAGATTGAAATAAATGTCTGTCCTAAAATGCTAACTATACATTAAATTTTCATCAAAATACAACAAAAATTCTAAAAGATTTTCTCTTATTCTTAAAAAACTACATATTTTATCGATATTCAGTAATCGTCAAAGTTACATTTTTTTGATATACAATGATTTTCATATCAGTGACGATTTTGAAAAAAAGGGTAGTTTATTCTTTTTAAAATTTCTATTTTTTGTTCTCTCCTGTACACCGTTTGGAAACTTATAACTTTGATAAATCTAATCCAAGTTTTCCACAACGCACCATTTTAGGTATTATATTTTCTGACAAACGGATAATAAAAAAGTTTTCCATATGGTGCAAACTTTTTGAAACTCGGTGCATCAGAAATTTCGGAGACATTTAGAAAATGGCAAAAACCAAAAGTCAGCAGAGAAGGTTCACTTTTGAGACATATGAAAAACTGAAAAGTCACGTGATTCCGTCCGAGTAGGCCACTTTTCATCTTTTTCTGTATAATTTCATCATGAATAATTACTATTAAAAGTTTTTTCCATGTGATGCCAACTATTTGCAGGACACTGGAAGAAAACAAAGGAAGAAAATATAATTTAAATAGATAAATAATTTAATATAAACAAAACATTTAAATTTGAGTTATAAACAATGTATTGACATGAACATAATTTTTATTACATTAAAAAATGGGTATTTCCATAAGTTTAGACACTGAAAACATCAGATTACACAATATAAGCTAATTAATATAAATAAGGCAAAAAACAATTATACATAAACTTACAAACAAGTCAAACATTAAATATATGGTTCTGACCAATACTTCATCGTACTGGAACTATGTCTTTCAAATATATTAGTGGATTTAACTTTGGAACGCAGCTTTACATCTTTCGGCTTTAACATGTTTTTGTGATTACTCATCATCCTAGATGGTGTTAATATCGACTTTGTACTCAATCCAGTACATTCTAAGAAATGTTCATAAGTAGGTTCATTAGGCCGATAGAAAGGATTTTCGGTACCTTCTTCATCAGGGTTCGTCTGATTATTTTGGAGTTCTAATTGTTTTTTTAATAACTCAACAGAACTTCTATTCAAAACTGGAGGAATTATATCATTCTTTGCTCGAATAAGTTCCACCCTAGTAGAACAAATAGGGTTTTCATCTGTTGTATCATCCGATTTTTCTGTTTTTGAATTTGATAACTCGCTTTTGACATCTTCATCAACATTATACTCTTCTATTTCACACTCGTCTAATTTGAATTCTTCAAAATTCTGACTCAAGTCATACTTCTCAAAATTTGGAATTGTGGAAGGTTCTTCTTCCACTGGTACGTGTTTATCTGAGTTTTGGAGATTCTCAAAACTAGAAAACAAATGCTTACTCAATTTGGATCTCTCAGGTTTCTTTTTGATTTCATTCAATAACTGTTGATTATTAAAGCCTGTGATAAGACTCGACACTGAAGATCCAATAACAATAGGCCTTCTGATACTCTCCTTTCGGTTAGTACTCAACTTCAAAATCTGAGAATTATTCTGCACATAGTTATCCTGGCTTATTCTCTCTTCTTTTTCTGGTTCTTGTTTTTCCTCAGGAATGATAATTTCTGAAACTTGCGGTAACTTCGGAATTTCAGGCTCATTTTTCTTCGGTGACAAGTTGATAGTAACTTCTGATTTTATGGGAGTTTGTTTAGCCTGTTGTACATTGATTTTTTCAACACATTTTTTCAAGTTTATCGAATCAACATCAGTAGATCTACGTTCAACTTTAACTTTCGGCTTTTCACCTGAGTTTAGTTTACTTAAAACATCTAATGATGTCGGGGCATTAATTTCCGCTAACACGCAAATTTTTTGAAAAGAAACATTTTTGCTCTTTGGTAAATTGAGCTCAGATATCGAGCAATACTCAGGTTCACATTCTGTGACTATCTCATTCCCTTTTTTAGTTGGCGTTTCCTTAGATGTGTTCTGAATTTTATATTTCGAAACCAAATTGGCTGGTTTGGGTGGTAGAGCTGGAGGAATACGTGAAATTTTACTCTTTCTTATTACCTTACCAGCACTGCCCCCAATGTCAACTTTATCTTCCATATCGACATAGTAGTGGTCGAGCGTTGGATTTGGTAGACTCAAAGGTCTCATGAGAGTCTTTTTTTCTTGAGGAGGAGGACTGGAAAATGTCTCGCTACATTTACTCAGAATCTGCTCATAATCGTTACTATATATGCTCTGCGGAGTTTCATAGAAGTTGGGCGTTCTCTGAACTGGTGTTTCATAGTAATCGTGCCCAGAGTTTTGTTTTTCTTTCACATTTTCTTCTGTTAGCACTACCTCAACGGGATCTTGTAACTTTTCCTCTTCATCGCTGAACTTGACTTTTTTATTTTTTGTGGATTTTCTTTCTATATTGGGCGTTTTTGGTGGCGAGTTTAAGGAATCTTTGATATTTTGCAAAAGTATCTGATTCATGCATTCGAGCACTGGATTATTTCTGTAAACCCCTCCATGTTCCTCATCTTCTTGGTCGCTAGCACTGGCATACCAGTTATCATTTGTTTCTTCATCTGCTTCGAACACTGGAATAGATTCTGTGATTTGTGTAATTTTTTTTTCTTGTTGTATCTTCGATTCATAGACTTTTTCATCGGTGGGCTTTTCATCACTTTTCACACTGCTTTCTTTAACGACCTCAGTGATTTTGTTGATGATAGTATTATCGCATTCAGACAGAGATACGGTTGGGCTGGAATCAGTGCCGTTTAAAATTTCTTGATTCAGGTCGAATATTTCTTCGATGTTTTCCGAAACCAAGCTTATTTTGTCGGTGATGCTTTCTGGTGGTAAGGAATCCAGATTGTCGTAGTCATTACTAGTATTGTCTTCATTCGATATGGGACTGTTATTGTTATCATTTCGTAGCTTCAACACCTCGAAGTAAGTTCCAATACTTTTTCTATGAGGAACTTTTTTAGATCGTCGACCGAGCGAATCTTTACTATTTCGGTTTTTCATATAGACGTTTTTCATCGATTCCGTTTCGGATTTCGAGTTGTCCTCGAAAGGACTCTCTGACTTGTTGTATCCTTTTTCTGATAAGGTCGCGTATGTCTCACTGCTGCTATCTAATGACTCGAAGTTGGATGACTGGTAATCTGTAACCACGTACTCGGTACTACTATCGAGGCTTTCTTGTATTGGACTGGAAGTGTAATATTGGTTACAATTTTTGCAGTATTGGTTCAAGAGTAACCGTTTTATATCATTGGTTTGTTTTTTGATGATATAGTCCTTTTCATTCAATTGATGACTGATGTATTTTTGTTCTTGTCTGAGCCTTGCTTCGAAAATCAACAGTGCTCTCAGAACTTTTGCTAGCTGGTCATCTCTCAGTGATTTCTCAGTGTGGTACTGTTGTTCTTTCTCTTGAAGTCTCCTGGTATATTCTGTTACTAGTTGTCTGCATCTTCTGGTCTGGAATTTCAGAGCTTTTTGGACTATTTCTAGCTCGCCTCGGATTGAAGTCACCTCCGATTCGGTATAAGTCTGAAACAAATAAAAATGAATGTTAGTGAAATCACGATTTTCAAAATGGGGTGTTTAATAGGATATAATAGCGTTATAGTAGGCCTTTTATAACCACATCATAAAGTTGGATTTGTTAGGATATTGATTACTCTTTTTAATGGAGAAAATGGCAAGCTTCAGTATGTCCAATAACTTAACTTAACCTAATTACCGATTCCACAAAATTGAAGGATGTAGCCATCACCCTAATATACAAGAAATATGACACATGGATTCATGCAAAAACAAGTGCTCAAAACAGCTCTGTACGATTTCATAAAGAGTATAACAACATTCTACAGCAAACTATACAATTGTTGACTGTGTACGAGGATGTATTGATATCTAGTTAGCCTAGACCAGTTCCCTGCATAAATATTGCGTTACCATAGCAACGAACAATAACTTATTAGAAGTGTCAGTGTAAAGTTTGACGTCAAAAAAGTAAACCAGAGTTACGCAATAAATTAAAAGAAAAAATATGTCCACCGAAATTGTGAAAAACGAAAAATTGGAGTATCGAGCCATCATCAAGTACCTGTAAAAAATTGGACTGCAAGCTTCAAAAGAGGTAAATTTTCCATTGAAGATGATGACCGATCGGGAAGGCCAGTTTCTGTGTCAGTCCCCGTAAATATCGATGTAGTTCATGACATGATTTCATCAGACCGTCGAATTGGGCTAAAGCGGCTATCTGAAGCACTGAATATTTGATACGAACGCGTTCATTATATAGTTCACGTCAATTTGGACATGAGAAAAATTGCTGCAAAATGGATCCCCAAATGTTTGAATGTTGACCAAAAGCGTGCAAGGGTAGAAGCATCGCGTTCGATCTGTGCTCGATTTGAAAACGATGTAGACTTCTTAAACCGAATTGTTACTATGGATGAGACTTGGGTACATTTCTACGATCCAGAAACAAAGCAACAATCGATGGAATGGCGACACTCCGGTTCTCCAAGACCTAAGAAGTTTCGTGTCCAAAAATCTGCTGGAAAAGTTCTTGCTTCAGTTTTTTGGGAATGCCATGGAGTAATCATGATTGATTTTTTGAATAAGGGTAGAACAATAACTGGAGATTACTATTCGACATTACTGACCACTCTACGGGAAAAAATTAAAGAGAAAAGACGCGGAAAGCTATCCAAAGGTGTTTTGTTTTTGCAGGACAACGCCCATGCACACAAATATCATGTTGGCATGCAAAAAATTCGTGATTTAGGGTTTGAATTACTAGAACACCCCCCTTATTCACCATATTTGGTTCCGTCCGACAATCATCTGTTTCCTCAACTGAAAAAAAGTTTAAAAGGTCGTAAATTTTCTTCCTTTCTTCCAACGAGGAGGTAATAAAAGCTGTGGAGGTCTGGTTTGCAGAGCAAGAAGAAACATTTTTTTTAAAGATCTAGAGACGTTGCAGGTTCGCTGTAATAAATGTATGTATGTAATTAAGAGGAGAATATGTTGAGTAATAAAATATTTTGACATTGAAATTTTGTTTGGTTCTATAGTAGGCTAAGAATTTTTCAATATATCCTCGTAAGTATAACGTTTTCAAGAGATTTTCACAGTCAATCATGTTAAGCTTATTCTAAAATTGCATCAATATGGAGTTCGAGAAGTTTCTCTGGACTTCACGAAGTCATACGTAAGACAGGTCTCTAAAAGTAGGTTATACTTAATGGAGTACAGAGTTGGTCCTCAGTAATAAAACGAGGTGTTCCACAGGGATCTATTCTTAAAGCCATGCTTTTTGTTATCTAGGCAAATGATTTGTTGAACTACTTTCATAATCCCTCACAAGCACATAAGCAAATGCATAATATGGTGTCAGTTGCGTAAGATCAGCTTCTTTATAAGAGACAAATGAACTATTATAGTTTGAGCATTTGATACATTGATTAATTTTCCTTCTTCACCATTTTCCAACTATTTATAATTAAATTTCAGATTAATATACTTGATCCCGAACATTTTATTTGAGTGGAATGTTCTAAATTATAGAGATCATTATGACTACTATAATGTTAGTAACTGTGAATATCATCATAAGAAGGGCGTGCATCATAATGATCGTTAATGATCCCAATTACATACAAGACTTCATCTGCTGGCATCAATGAACGTTTATTTATTTTTCAAATTTACTATTATTGAATGTACAGATACATTCGAGTTATTAATTATGAAAAATAGTGAGTCCTAGGACTATAATGAACTTCATTATGTCAATAAAAAACATATGACATAACGATGTCATTATGACGTGCCAGCAGATTAATTAAGTATTGATTAGATTTAAAAAAATTCGAAGTATGAATGTAGGATCCCTAACGATTTGTATAGTTTTGTTTAACTATTTTTACACTTTGTATAGAGTTTTGTTTTTGTGAATGATTGAAATTGAATATATGTCAATTGAATGAGATATTGTGTCAGTCAGGTTTTATTGAAATAAAATCAATTTTGGAGCGATTTGTGCCTAACTGACTATAAACATATTATATACTCAACATTGTGGTCCTTCAAGTAATAAAAAGAACGCGCTATAGAGTCAAAGTCAGACATTGAAACTGGAGGTCAACGCAGAAGCAACAGATGTACTAGGGCTGTTCCACCCAAGAGGTTTTCAGAATTCGTGCTGGATAGACTAGAACCTGATGTAAATGTACCTTCTACTAGTATTGTTGAAACTAGAGAACGCAAAGGTAACATGGATTCATCTGAAGCTGAAACAGACATGTCTGGAAATCATATGCTTGATCTTAAAGGGAGGAAAACTAAATCTGATGTTGCATTTCATGGTTCCTTCAGAGCATCCAGTGCAAAGTCACAAGGGTCAGTATCTACAAAAAGATCTGACATTTCGAAGTTGAATCTAGAGTTGATGATGATTCAAAAGCAAAAACAGTTAGATGAAGAAGAAGCTGCGGAAAAGCTGGAGATGATTCAAAAGCAGAAGCAGTTTGAAGAAGCTCAAGAAAAGTTGAGAGCAATAGAAAAAAGACGCAGAAATTTGAAAAAAGAAATGAATATTCAGAAAATGTTGATTGACAAAACCGGTTCACATAGTGAAAGTCAAAATGATCTGAAGAGTCTCTACAGTAGCGGCAGTTGCTTAAATAAATGGGTGAGCGATGCCAAGAAATGTGTTGCTCCTGAAAGTAACTACTGTGGTACATCCAATGCCAATAAAGGTTCCAATCCTAATAGTTCTAATGGACATTTCAACCAATCTTCAGCGCGTTTGGAAGAAATGACTAAACAGTGCATAGACAATTCTGCTGCTATGAACAAATTTTTCTTTCGCCAAAAAATGAGAGATCTCAGTTCCTTTTCTGGAGAACTCACAGATTGGCCAATTTTTATCAACGAGTTCAAACGGTCCACGGAACTTTATGAATTAACTGATGAGGACAATATTTTGCGGCTGGACAGAGCATTGAAAGGAAAAGCTAGAGACGCGGTTAAAGCATTATTGATTTCACCAGTGAATGTAGGAAAGATAATGAAAATGTTGGAAATGAATTTCGGCCGATCTGAATGGATTGTGCTTTCTTTGATGGACAAAGCAAAAAAGATGAGTCCAATTAAAGATGAAAAGTTAGAAACCTATATTGCTTTTTCTAATACCGTTACCAATATGGTTACGTCAATGAACAATGTTAGTTGTGGTGTATATCTGCACAATCCAGAACTTTTGAACAATTTGATAGAGAAGCTTCCTCCTATTCAGAAACACGATTGGGCCAAGTACAAACTCGCTCTTGAGGCTCAAATGAAACAGATTTCCTTGAACGATTTTTCAAATTGGCTTGAAGAGGAGGTCAGTCTGATGGCATCTATTCACAATCCATGCACATTAAAATCTTCCAGAAGAGAAACTGTCCAACCTCGAGTGAATACACCTATCATGTCGAAATCCAGATTAGGATGGACAATCCATGGACCAGTCGATTTTACGGAATCAAAAGAAACTGTTCACGTTAGTCTATGCTGTCGAAATGTCCACGATGAAGAACTTCATACACTTGTTAAGGACAGCTTTCGTCTAGAATCCTTTGGTGTGAAGTTGCAGGACAATCTGATTAAGTCAGTAGAAGACAAAATGGCAGTAACTTTGATGGAAAATTCGATAAGAAGAGTTGGAAACAGGTATGAGATATGCCATGTATGGAAAAAGGAAAATGATACTCTACCCGACAGTCGACCAAATGCTATGAAACGTCTATTCTGTATGGAGCGTAAAATGGACAAGGATCAGCTTTTTGCAGAGAAATATTGTGAAAAAATCAAGGAATATGTACAAAAGGGATATGCGAGTAGGTTGAACGATTGTGACACTGTAGACACACCAAAAACGTGGTACCTACCCCACTTTGGAGTCTGGAACATCAATAAGCCAGGAAAGATTCGACTAGTTTTTGACGCAGCTGCTAAGAATCATGGATTCAGCCTCAACGATTTTCTCCTACAAGGGCCAGATTATGTACCATCTCTCGTTTCGGTCTTATGGCGTTTTAGACAAGGAAAAGTGGCGATTAATGGAGACATAAAAGATATGTTTCATCAGGTCATGATAAAAGAAGATGACAGGTGTGCTCAAAGATTCTTATGGCGTGGCTCTGATCGAAACAGGAAGCCAGATGTGTATCAAATGAACGTTATGATTTTTGGTGCCATTTCCTCTCCATCTGTCGCTCAATTTGTCAAGAACCGAAATGCAGAGAATTTTGAGTCGCAATATCCAGGGATTCTGAAGATAATGAGGAAACAACATTACGTCGATGACTATTTGGATTCCTGTGACAGTGAAGAAGAAGCCATCGAGAGAGTAAGGACTGTCATACATGTACACTTGCAGGGCGGGTTCGAAATGACAAAGTGGATCTCTAATTCAGAAAACGTTATTCTATCAGTCCCAGAAGATCTTAGAGCCCCTATTCAAGATAACTTGAAAATTGATTCTCAGCAAATTGAAAGGGTATTAGGTTTATGTTGGTGCCCACGTAATGATGTCTTCATTTTCACCATGAACCTGAAGAATTTACCATCCAAAATCATTGATGGACTCAAGATTCCCACTAAGAGAGAAGTGCTCAGGACAATCATGTCCGTATTCGATCCACTTGGTTTTCTCGCACCTTTGATGATCAAGGCACGACTACTGATGCAGGATATATGGAAAATGAAAATAGATTGGGATATGGAAATTGTTGAAAGTTTGTTTACTTCGTGGAATCTTTGGCTGAACGAGTTGAAATCACATTCTCCAATAACAATTCCGAGATATTATTTTCCCAAACATGTATCCGTAAAAGAGGTCGATCTTCATTTGTTTGCAGATGCAAGTGATAAAGCTTACGCCGTTGTAGCCTATTTGAGATGCGAGGTAAATGGGGCATTCCATATATCTTTCGTTACTTCAAAATTCAAAGTTGCTCCATTAAATCAGCAAACAATTCCGAAACTTGAGCTTCAGGCAACTGTGTTAGCAAGCAGAGTAGCGAAAACAATTCAACAAGAACTGAATTACTACATAAAGAGTATTAATTTCTGGACAGACTCACTAGTGGTGCTGAAGCAGATTCGATCACAATCTCGAAGGTTTCCGATGTTTGTTGCATGTCGGATAGGAGAGATCCAAGAAGATACAGACGTGTCTCAGTGGCATTGGATTCCATCAGAGTTTAATGTAGCGGATCAAGCCACCAAAGTCCTGAAGAATGTCAATTTTGATGCTGAGAGTTCTTGGTTGGTAGGACCAAAATTCTTTCAACAAACTCAGGAGTTTTGGCCTGGGGAACCTCAAGAACACTGTAACCAAATGGAAGAGGAATATGTATGTCTGGTGAAAAACGAGGTTGAGAGAGAGCTTCCTGATATCGAACGTTTTTCAAAGTGGTTAAGATTGGTTCGATCTACTGCCTGGATTTTACATTTAGTTGAAGTAATTCGCCTTCCCAAAAATGAGAGACCACCGCAACCCCTCCTTGATCTGAAATCAATAGATGAAGCTTCCAGTCTTTGGGTTCGAAAAAGTCAAAGTGAGTCGTTTCCAGGAGAGCTGAGTCAATTGAAACAAAAAAGAACAATTCCCAAATGCAGCCGTCTGTTTCAACTAGTAGTATTCTTGGACGAATTGGATATAATAAGACTAGGAGGAAGACTTTCGAATGAAACCAACATTTGCTATGACTCAAGGTTTCCCATAATTTTAGATCCCAAGCATAAATATACGCAGCTTCTGATAAATCATTTTCATGAGGAAGCTGGACATGTAGGTATCGAAACTGTTGTAAATAATTTGCGCCTAAAATATTGGATACTGCATGTTCGAGCCGCAGTGAAGAGAAGTTTCCGAGAATGCCAAACTTGCAGAATCAGACATGCCAAGCCAGTAGCTCCACTGATGGGAAATTTACCTACACAACGAATAGAATCTACAGTGTATCCATTCACATACGTTGGAGTGGATTATTTTGGACCGATGAATGTATCTATTGGTCGCAGGGTTGAAAAGCGATATGGAGTACTATTTACTTGTCTAACAATTCGAGCGGTACATATTGAGTTGGCATCATCTTTGACAACTAGTTCCGCAATAATGGCCATTCGTCGATTTGTATGTAGAAGAGGACAGCCCAAAGAAATTTTCAGTGATAACGGTACCAACTTCGTCGGATCAGAGAGAGAGTTGAGAGAATGGACAAAATCGTTAGATTACCAACAAATCGCTGATAATTTATCTGCCAAGGGAATTATATGGAAATTTAATCCACCTGGGGCAGCAAGTATGGGCGGAGTCTGGGAACGTATGGTGAGATCTTTCAAAACTGCCCTCAAAATAAGCCTGAAATGTGTCAATCCAAAAGAAGAGGTGCTACTCACTTTATTGTACGAGGCAGAGTACATGATAAATTCCAGGCCTCTAACGCACATATCCGTTGATCCTGTAGAACCTGAAGCGATTACACCGAATCATTTCCTCCTTCTAAGACCAGGTGGGGTTACTTCTTACGGCAACAATGTTATTCTTAGCAAGAAGCAATGGAAAATTTCGCAAGCGTTGGCAGACTGTTACTGGAAGAGATGGGTTCGGGAGTACCGACCAACACTTCTAAAGAGGTCCAAGTGGCATTCAGTTACTGATCCAGTCAAAGTCGGTGACATATCCATTATAGTCGATGAGAAACTACCAAGGAATGAGTGGCTGATGGGTCGAATTGAACAAGTTTATCCTGGCAAAGATGGTATCATAAGAGTGGCCCAGGTGAAGACAAAAAAAGGTTTTTATACACGACCTGTTTCAAAGTTGTGTATACTGCCGACATCCCAAACATGATACATGCATATACCGAGTGTGTCCTCGGGGGTGGAGAATGTAGGATCCCTAACGATTTGTATAGTTTTGTTTAACTATTTTTACACTTTGTATAGAGTTTTGTTTTTGTGAATGATTGAAATTGAATATATGTCAATTGAATGAGATATTGTGTCAGTCAGGTTTTATTGAAATAAAATCAATTTTGGAGCGATTTGTGCCTAACTGACTATAAACATATTATATACTCAACATTGAAAATTATAACTAGTTACGCCACTCCCATAATATGTTTTACCAAATGTCCTACTTTAAAGCTGGTCATAGTAAGCTATGAAAAAGTAATACTTGGTTACTTTCTATGGTACTGATGGAACATTTTTCGGCACCTTGAAATCTGTGATTATGGGGTGTACCAAATCAGGATATGGGTTTATTTTTAAGGTAGGAGTATGTGAGCACTATAACTTGAAAAAAAAATTATTATTTCATTTTCAATGAAATACAAGGAAGTGGTACATACTGTATAATTGAGCAGTGGTAAAGAAAGGTTAAATATAATGTATCGATCGAACGAGTTGAAATAACATTAGATGTAATAAGAAGTTACTTTATTGCAATAACACTGTTCTAGCTCCAACAGTGCATGAAAGTAATGCATGGCTTCATGGATACTTCTTCCTTCTCCGCTGCCATAAATATATACGTTTGCTTTATCAACTGCATAAGTACGTACCAACAACAAAGTGCGAACATAATTGAAGACACGAGTGGAGAAGGATTTATGTCACAGAAATTTTATTTTGTGCAAATCGTTTTCAAAGCGATCCATGCAGCATTTCTTTATGTTATAGTGGATAAAAACTCAATCAATTCTGATTTCAATAGATCATTATTAAATACAAAGCTTCAGTATAGGATTGTTTGTTGGAGGAAAGGTCGTCTTTCTCTTGTGAGTTCGATTTTGATAACTGATTATTTGCATTTTCATCAAAATGTACATACAAATATGTAAATTCGTCGATAATATGAACATTATAAACCAACGAATAGTTGAAGTGAAAGTCTTCTGGTTGAATTAGGTGGGATTTATATTTCAGGGAATCTACCTTCAAAAAAGGCTCGAATTCATCAATTGTATTCTTGTATACGTATAACTGCCGTGCTCGTCGATACCTACCCTTGATGCCATCTCATATTGGCTCATTAAAACATTTTTTTCTTTACTGATTTTGTATACAATTGCATTTTCTCAATTTTTTCATCAATATTTTTGAAATGATTTCCATATTGAAAACAGCATTTTTTCCCAGTGGCTGACTTTATTAATATTCACCAGGAGTATAAATGTTTTGATGTTTTCATAGACTTTTCTCAATCTTTCGTATTTGAGTTCAGATAGGAATGACCTACCATAGGAAACTCATGGTCTATTGTCTTGAAACGTCCTTCCAAGATGAAATATTTACAGAGAGTAATAATAACATTAGAATGTTTCTTTTGTTGGACCCATACAATGAAATGCTGAATATAAATAGATCTGAGAGTTGGACAAATGTATGAAGACTACCTGCCTATTTCTAAACTTCCTTTGGAAACGTTTTTAGTCAGGTGAAAAAGAGGTTTATTAGCATATTTTCTCACAGTATGTAGACTCAAGTTATAAACCACAATTACTATAAGTAGAATGCCTTAGAAGCGTTAAATTTTGGCGTATCATTGTCTGTTGTAAGTCCATTGTTGAAAAACCTTATCTTTACCTGATTGAGCCATTGTTCTATATAATTTCCGAGATCATTTCAATGTGTACGACTACAAGTTGTACAAGTAAAAGTGTACAAACGACTTTGAAGTCGCAACGTTGAGGGCACTCTGCTTTGCGTCGAGCCCAAAACTCGTTGCATGTGCTCTAAAGACTCACTTGTACACTTCTACCATAATATACCATTGTATATTCAGCAGAGGCAATGAGTACTGTTTGTCAACTTTTTTATTTCTAGAATAATGGGATTGATCCGCAGGAAATTGTTTAATATAACCTAATATAGAGTTTCCCACTTCTTCAGGGAGTTTGTGAGGTTTATTTGTTGCAACACACCGTTCAAATGCATATTTTGCCTGAATTTTCAAAATTTCCACATACTGTTATCCACACTGTTGTCTACATTGAAGAAAAATCCGCGATTGTTTCTAACTGATAAAGAATTTGAATGCAGGAAAATAACATTAAATGTGGATATAGGATTCATGATCATAAATAAAACGTAACTACATGAATCCTTCATCCAGTATATCTAGTACACAATAAACATAGGTCTTTTATCCACTTGTATCATTCTTAATTTGTACAGTAGGTAGATGCATGGGGACCTTTACCAAAAAAATTCTATGTAGTTGATTCTTATAACCACTGATAAATCTCAATTATCAACAAAATGTCATATAGATCCTTTATCCAGTTGTGTGTTCATGGCACGATTCTAAATTATGTCCTATTTATGTTGTATTTAGAAAAAAACTGAGGTCGTTGATATACTTATCCCCCAATGGTAAAAAAATATTTGTATATACCCAACAAGATACATAGTATGATATCCTTACATCTCAACATGTTCATTCATTAAATTGGTTCTTATGGAAATAGGTCTCATGAAAATTATGAAATGACTAACTTGTGAGATGAAATTCTTCACCACAAAATTGATAATTACATCATTTGTATGTAAATAATTTGGCCATACCTTGCGCCAAGTTTTTTATATTTTTCTTGATTATTACTATTTTCATTGTCGATGGTCTCCTGAAATAATGTCAATAATCAAATCTTATCAGCTTCATTGAGATCAACCCAGCGTGTTCATTCTTCCCACTCGACTGTCACTTTCCTGAATACGATTTGATTCTAGATTTTATTTAACTTGTCGATTAGGTATACTATGTGTTAAAATAAAATTTGGTATACATGTTACTTCAATGACAATGCAATAATATTATATTACTGTTAACGTCGAACCTCTCTCTTTCTTGAAACAAGTTGCAAAAACTCGTAAAAATTAAATTGAAAAAAACCCAAATTAATTTTCATTGACGCTAACAGTAAATATCTGCTGAACTGCTCCGTCTGTTCTTTGAAGGTTATGTTTTTGTTTCTTTGTATAGCTCAGACTTAATTATACAAATGTTTCCGTGGTGGCCGTGGTGGTAGAGCGTTCGCCTTTGGAGCGAAGGGTCGAGGGTTGAAAGCCTCGCATGGTCATCGGTTTCGTGCATGGCATCACACGTTAAAATGCAAGGGCTGCGTCTTCCCTAGCTCACATAAGTCTCTCGAAGACTTTCGAGGGTTGCGAGTAGGGGTGCAATCGGTTGACAGAAATAACAACAATTTTTTTCTGGGGAACAAATGGGGGAAAACTTGTAACGTATTTTCATTGTAACCATCGTTATGCGAGTATATCGGACAATTACATGTCGCTGATATCAGGGATCAAAATTTAAAAAATATGTATGATTTAAAAAGAAATGTTTTAAGTGGTGTATTTCGTTAATAGGCTTCATATAATGTTTTGGACCTGATTGAATTTTAAATATTACATATTTTGCAACGAATCAGAAAATTGACAGGCACCTTTAGATGAAATTATGAAATGGGCTGGTAATTTAGCATTAGAAGAAAATGTTTCACAGAGGCAAGTAGCAAAAGATTTGGATATATATTCATCACGTAGTCCTCAATCGATATAAAAAAAATACGATGGCGAGGTACCAAAAATCCGCACACAACTATTTTGTCACCAATACAAAAGACAGAAAAAAGAGAGATTATTTAATTTTGTATTTTTCTAGGTCTTATTTCGACATTGATACAATTGACCCCCGTACATGTTACAATTGCCCGCTTACGGATACGTTTGTAACACTTACAGCCGTATGCATAGTCAATTCCAACGACTCGCCGGAGTTTCGCCGCTCGCTACACAAGAACTGTAATGCACGGTCGAGCTCCAAAAAAGTGGTACATCGCCAGAGTTTCGCCAAAATGTGACTTATCGCGTAGTTGTCACATTTTTGGAGCTCGACTGTGCATTATAATCCTTGTGTAGCGAATGGCAAAACTCTGGCGAGTCGCTGGCGAATGACTATGCATACGGCTGTTAGTGGGACTGCCAAAATATATATTTTTTCTCAGCTAATCTTATGTTCATTTATAATAATATAATTTGTTGTCAGAAGCTTGAGTCTACGTATTTTTGTTGTTTTTAAAATTTATACAGAAAGCCTAAAAAATTACCTGGTGCATCTAATAAGACAAATAATTAAATGAATTCAAAGCTGAGGCTTTATTTATTCAAGTATTATGACGTTTCACGCCTACTTACAGCTATTAAGGAAATATTAAAAATTTTAAAACGTATTTGTTTTTCATTCAATACAATATTATCATTTACATTTTCAGTTACTAGTATAAAAATAAAAAGCTTTAGCAGTAAATATTTATATTTCAAAGAGCTGTATATGTCGTGGGGGGATTTCCAGAATAACCAAACAGCAAAATAAATACTATCAACTGTCTCTTTCTACATTCTTTTACCTGAAGACTTCAAAAATATATCTTGATCACTCTCACTCGGTATATGCTCAGATGATACAACCACATGAGTATACTGACTTGTATCTATTTCATAACGTGGTCTCTTTCTTTGACCAATATAATATATATATCAATTTGATGCCCAGTAAATTGGGACAAATTTTCACGTCTGCATCAACGTTCACTTGATTTTTCATTATCAAGTTTATCGAAGCATCTTAATCGCATTGACATTCAAGAGTAGAAAGTTCCATCAATTTCAATAATCGGAATTTGCCTCGTGGGTAGTATCTTAGCTTTATTGAACGTGGACCGAAGACAATGTCTCGGTCAAGGGAACCGAGTGTTTTAGTCAGTGACGGAGAACAAAACGACGATTGAGGTTTGGTCTGTACATCAATTCATGGGGTGGTAATTAACGTTCGGTATTTTATTGAATACATTTTTTAAGTTATAAACATTTCAAATACTCCATAAATTCTTTAATGTTCGTTAAAATCTACAATATAGGTAGTACATCACTTGCATAATACCCATTAGTGTGAAGTTATTTAGGATTTCCCAATCACGGTTTATGACGTATACGCAAAATTTACCTGCGATGTAGCTAAACTTCCACATATTTCCTAGCCACATTTGCACACATTTTCGCATAAAGAGTATCACACATAAAGTTCGCAGCATACGGAAGGTTTTTTGTTAATGGATATAATGAAAATTTGACCTCACAGATACTTTTTGCTTGAAAAATGAGTAAAAAACAGCCTCTTTCCTTTTGTCATGTGCTGAAAAATGAGTAAAAAACAGCCTCTTTCCTTTTGTCATGTGCCACTAAATCTGTCAAACGACGCACGAAAACATATGGGGAATTGGCTGATATTTTATTATGTTATAGTGTGACGAGTCAATAGAAAAATGTGAGTTTTAATTATGTTGTATGTGTCGTTTCTGAGATATAAGCGGCCAAAGTTCGTAAAAACGGCATACTTGGGTAGGATCAACAAATTTTTCTATCGACCCATCCCACTATAACATAATAAAATTTCAGCGAATTTGACCGAGGGCCAATTTCCCATATGTTTTCGTGCGGGGCCCTTTGACATTTGTTTCAAAATTCCTCAAAAAAATATGTTTTGCTTCAAAGGACCTCGCACCATTTCAATGGAAAATTGGCTTTCAGTAAATTTGCTCTATACCGGGTGTTTCACAGTGGATTAGAAGTATCTGGATACAGAAAGACAGATCATTTCGAAACTTTGTGGGCGTGGATAATCAAAGTTGCTCTAGCCGTCTAAAATAGTTTCATTAATACAGTGTTGCCGCTTGTATCAGGAAGTAGTAGCTACTTTGTTATTTCAAATGGAACTCGTATATTACATCATTTTTGGAATCCTTATAAGATTCCTCACAACTTTCCCACATAATTCCCTATGCCTATCTATGACGATTTCCGAGATAAAAATTATTTTATCCAGTTTTTGTGCAAAACCTGACCATTGAAAAATATCAATTTTTTCCCAATGCAAATTTACAAAATATTGCAATTTGGGTTCTAGCTGCATAAGATCATTAAGTATTCTGTCGATGAACTGGAACTCAGTTTCAGCATACAGGGAGGCTCAGAAGTGAGTTCCTTCCGGAGACTCATGAAAATGACTGAAACTCCGTTTTTTTAAATGAAACACCTTGAATATTAATACTTATTTGAAAAGCTGTAACATTTTCAATTTAATACCTATCTCGTACAGTTTTTTAGTTATGATCACTTATGTTATGAATTTGTCTTCAATTAAATAAATATTGGATACTGATTTAGATTGGGCTATGAACTTCATTTGAGAAAATTCATTAGATTGAAGAGAAATTTTGAAATGTTTGAAAGTAACAAGAAACTTGCCTAGAGTTGTGACACGTAATGAGGACAACGCAATAAATGTTTTGGCATACTTCCACGGGAATCCTGAAGCTTCCATTCGTAGTGCGGTTCACGATTTAGGTGTGAAACTTTCATCAGTTCATACGATTCTGAAGGAACACGGAATGCATGACTACAAATTTCATAAAGTTCAAGCTCTCAAGCCCCAAGACACTCAGCAAAGGATCGAACTATGTGAAATGTTGATGGTGCGAGTTGGGCTAAAACGGATAACTGAAGCACTGAATATTTCATACGAACGCGTTCATCATATAGTTCACGTCAATTTGGACATGAGAAAAATTGCTGCAAAATGGATCCCCAAATGTTTGAATGTTGACCAAAAGCGTGCAAGGGTATAGTAGCATCGCGTTCGATCTGTGCTCGATTTGAAAACGATGTAGACTTCTTAAACCGAATTGATACTATGGATGAGACTTGGCTACATTTCTAGGATCCAGAAACAAAGCAACAATTGATGGAATGGCGATACTCCGGTTCTTCAAGACCTAAGAAGTTTCGTGTCCAAAAATCTGCTAGAAAAGTTCTTGCTTCAGTTTTTTGGGATTGCCATGGAGTAATTATGATTGACTTTCTGGATAAGGGTAGAACAATAACTGGAGATTACTATTCGACATTACTGACCACTCTACGGGAAAAAATTAAAGAGAAAAGACGCGGAAAGCTATCCAAAGGTGTTTTGTTTTTGCAGGATAACGCCCCTGAACACATATCTCATGTTGCCATGCAAAAAATTCGTGATTTAGGGTTTGAATTACTAGAACACCCCCCTTATTCACCAGATTTGGCTCCGTCCGACTATCGTCTCTTTCCTCAACTGAAAAGAAGTTTAAAAGGTCGTAAATTTTCTTCCAACGAGGAGTTAATAAAAGCTGTGGAGGTCTGGTTTGCAGAGCAAGAGGAAACATTTTTTTTGAAAGGTCTAGAGACGTTGCAGGTTCGCTGTAATAAATGTATCCAATTAAGAGGAGAATATGTTGAGTAATAAAATATTTTGACATTGAAATTTTGTTTGGTTCTATAGTAGGCTAAGAATTTTTCAATATATCCTCGTATTATATAGAACTCGTAATGCTGATAAAATGTCTCCATTGCGCCAAAGCTCTAAATTCAACGGTTTAGATTATACAGGGTGCTGAAGTTGACTTTTCCAAAATTTCAAATGGCCATTCTGAAGACATTTTTACGAATCTATAAACCAAATCAACTATGCATCGATTATTCATACGGTCGAAACAAATCCGCTATAAAGTATAATAATTCCTGCACAGACCCACGATATAGAGGGTGAGTCCAAAGCTAGCAAGTTCACTTGTGATTTCTAAAGAATTGAGAGGTGGAACTTAATTCATTTCCAGATATTTCGTAGGACACAAATATCGAATACAATTGATGATGTTAGCATCTCCTGAATCAGACTGACATATTTTATACAAGATGTTCTGTTGCTCATGAAGCTGAATTCTGCTTGCTTGTTGATATATTCAAATACATGGAATTCCGGATGACTCGGTGATAAACTGGATATTTTATGATGAAAGTTCACCCTGCAGTTACACAAAATATACAGGGTATATCAAAAATATACAAGGCATCAAAGAGGTTCCATTACAGAATGAAGAAGAGAATGTAGAAAATAACAAAAGGAAACGGAAAACATGTTATGGAGTATGTATTCTTGAATTCGGAATTTTTTCCTATTTCAACCTGTACCTCAATTGTTGATGATTTTTTCACAGAACTGAAGCGAATGACAGGAGCAATTGAAAAAAAACTAAAATGTATCGCCGTGGGGGAGACTGGAGAAATTACATTCAACAATTTGTTTTCATTAGGTCGCACAAGCCTTCTGATGACTTCTGAGGATTACGCGTAAAAGAGTGCAGCCGGTTGACGGAAATATCATGAAATATATTTTTTAAAACCTTATGGGTGATGGTACTTCGTTCCTCAACCATAAAGAAGTGAGTTCAAGTCCCAGTACGGTCATCGGTCCCAGATCCTTTTTTTGCTTATATATAAGCACTCAAGAGCTTCTGAGGATTTTCTCTCTGGCGCCTGGAAGATTTGATACAATAAAAAATAAATTTTGTATACAACTGGCACATTTAAACACAATACAATTTGAATGAGGATTGTTTGCTTCATGCTTTTTTATTTATTGGAAGCTGTCAGGACTTTTGTTGACGTTATTCATGAAATATGAGAAAAATTTGGTGAATTTAGATTCTTCAGTCTCCCTACGGTTAAACAAATTCGAAAACATTTTTTCCGATTCCCATTGGGATTTTTTATTTCTGTGAGAAAATCATCACCGAACACGCAAAGTCAAGTGATATATAGAGTAAAATGTAAAAAAAATTGGCGAATTTAATTTCTTCACTCTCTCCTACCGTGTTACATATTCGATCATTTTTATTTCCGATTCCTCTGGCCATTCTCTTCATCTACTCGTAAAAATTATCAACGAACACGCAAAATCCAGTGGGATACAGGGTGAAATGTAAAAAATTGCCGAATTTAATTTATCCAGTCCCCCCTATACAAATTCGATAAAAATCCGATTCTTCTTCCGCCCTCTCCTACGGTGATACGAAAAAAAAAAAAACCGGTTACTCTTGTGATTCTCAATACTTCTGTGACAAAATCATCAATGATCATCAAAATCATCAATAATGATGTGGATTGAAATTGAAGGAATTTGCAATATTTAATTGTCCTTGTCCACCCTGCAAGATATTGTTCTGCGCTTTTTTCAGTACTTCAATCAACTTTAACGGTATTTCCATAAAAGAAAATCCATTTTTTCAAATATCTCTAATGGAACCATACTTATTTTGAGGTCTTGTCTATAGATGAAATGCTATTGAGAGTATTTCAGTGGAGAAAGCAAAAAAAAGATATATGCGAAAATTATGAAAAGCGTGGCTAGGAAATATGTGAAAGTTTGGCAACATCGCACGTAAATTGTGCGTTTACGTCATAAACCGTGGCTGGGAAATCGTGGATAACTTCACACTGACATAATAGCCCAGGCACAAACCTTAAAAAACGAAATGAACGATAACTGAATTTTACTTTCAACTGAAATTTTATTCAAATTGTGACAAATACGCTCGAAGCCAGAATTGGATTAAAAAAATTTGAGAGATGTTAGGTGAGGGTATTTTTTCTTGTTTTCTGGTTACCTGGTTATCTGGTTATCTGGTTACCTTTTTCATCCATTTGATGAACTGTCATATTCTTTTTCATACGCATCATTAGATTTTTGCAAGTATTTATGCTTTCAAAGTGTACCAATAAAAAAAATAGCGTAAAGTATCCGTGGATTCCCCATCGAGCTCGAAAAATCGCTCGTGTTTGAAAGACCTTTTTATCCACTTGTATACTATTTTCTACGGAAGTTATATTGACAAATTGTAGCAATTGTTGAATGTTTTATCTTATGAAGTTTTCAATTATGAAATGATGACTTCCGAGTCAATCTGATGCAAAATACTGTCTTATTGAAAAATGTCTGAACAGTGCGTAAAACATTAGTTTACGCACAGTTGATTTTTTTACGCACTAGTGCTAAAAAGTATCACTTTAAGCACTGTGGACAGTGCGTAAAACCTTAGAAATTTCCCATTATAGAAATGTTTTCATTGGACAAAACGTACATGAATGATTTGAATTGAAAGTTTCTACTCATTAAGAAATATCAACGAATTAAGATAAATATTATTTATGATAATTTACCTCAAACCATGTGACAATGAACTCCTTGCTCGGTCAAGAAATCACATGAATTATATCTGGATATTCTTGATTTAAGACTATATTTTATTATTGAGAAATGTGGAAATAATGTTTTCCGACGAGCCTGCGTAATGTAGTTCTTTTTCGCACTCATTTGCGTCCGTAAAGTTACACTTTTCCGCACCTCGTGCGGGTAAGAGTTTTTTCCACACTTAGTGCGGAAAAGTGAAACTTCTCAAAAATCTCACTGGCATGGAAAATTTATATTTATTTTAGTTGGTGTAGACTATTTCATGCAATATTTGGAGCCGTTGCAAGTGTATTCCCCTTTGCCTTTCAATCGTACTTCCCGATATTTGTATTTAAAAATAAAAAAAAAACCTTGTATAACGATGAATGAATATACACGGTGTTTCCTAAGTACGTGTAGAAAATTTAGGGGCACATTGCTGACGTCAAAATAAGAAGAAAAGTTCATATAAACCTATGCCCGCCAAGTTAACCGTTTCTGAGATACTGAGTGTCAAAGCTCAATTCTTAATTATGTTTTTTGTAAATCAATTCCAAAATGATTGTGATATTCGAGTGAAGTTTGATATTTGGGAGTATTTTTCAATGAAAATATCAAATTTGATGTTAGTTTGTCCCTTTCGTGGGGGGTGGCGTCACCTACATGTCTTTTCAGCCATTCGAATTGTCATCACTATTTTGTACGTAGCTCTAGCAGGTTTTCTTTCATTCTATGGTCCTACAATCAACTACAAATTATTGTTGCTACCTCTTTTATTATTAAATTGGGCTCAATTATTGTTATTGCTATTTGTATGAAATTGTAATGACACCCAATTCCTATTTTAAAATGGAATTGAGGAATAATTATTTCCTTAACTATTTAAGATAATTTCGAATCTGAAGATCTTGTCATTCAAAATCGATTATTTCAGATCCCAATAACTCGAAAGCAGTTGCTCGCAGCGACCTCTACCAGGATTATCTTTTTTAAAAGAAAATGTTCGAAAAATTTAATTTTCGACTAAAAAACGTAATGAAGGTACGCCCAAAAAATGACATTGCAAATGAATGAAAAGACAAGTAGGTGACGCCACTCCCACGAAAGAGAAAACTAACATCACATTTGATTTCATCATTGAAAATCACTCCGAGATACCAAACATTACTCAAATGTCAATATTATTTTGGAATTATTTTCGAAATATAAACATGATGATTCAAATTCGACACTCTGTATCTAGGAAACGAATGACTTGCGGACATGTGCCTATAGGAACTTTTCTTCTCATTTTGACGTCAGCAACATGCTCTTGAATTTTCTACACGTACTTAAGAAACACCCTGTATATAATATTGCCATGCAACAATAAGTGCAGTTGTTAACTTTGACACATGATGTCATATTTTCCTCAGTTTCTGTCAGCATCTACATTCACCAATACTATACTATTCATCGTGTCATATAAAGGATTTTATATTCGTTGCTATCTGATATGAAGCTCGTAAGAAAAATTTTGTTCCTAACACGTGCGCACAGTGCCTGTTCCGCACGCAAAAACCTATACGAACTCCGCTTCGCGTCGTTCGCCTGTCTGTATTTGCGTGCGGAAAAGTAACACTGCGTACTTGTTAGGAAATAGTTATTTTTCTACAACCACAGTCCAAAACATGCTTTTCTGCATAGTTTTACGTTCGCAAACATGATTATTTCTCACAATAATTGAAATTTGACATTAGTGTGCCGCAAAGTGACATTTCTGTTCAACAAAGTGACATTTCTGTGCCAAAATCTTTCAGTACCTAATTTCTAAGCAATACAGTTTTCGTGACAGCAAGGTGAAAGTATATTTTGAAAATTCTGCATTTCGAAGGGATATTCGATCAGGCAACTTCAAGAATGAATAGACAAAGTCTATTGGTTTATATAATATGAGGGAAATTGTCGTACAAATTCATAATATTCTGAACAAAAATCATAGACATCACTACTGCTGTCTCAAATACCCACATACACACTATCCATTGCTAGGCAACGGAGCAACATCTATCGAATCATTTGAATGTCAACAAGCGTCAAGCATAAAATATTCGTAAAATATTCTTGTCCCGTCATTTTTTAATGAGATTGAACTAAAATGGATAGCGACAGTTCTGAAATTGAAAATACTCCGCCAGAACTAAGAGAACAAGTTAATTCATTGTCATTGAATTTACTACCTTCAACTTCAAGAGGAAAATATGAAAATGCATACAAACAGTTTATGAATTGGAAGGAAAAATACAAAACTAAAAGTGTTTCTGAAAATATAATTTTGGCATATTTTGAAGAACTATCCAAATCAAGAAAAGCATCTACTCTCTGGTCAATATATTCAATGCTAAAATCGACTATTAATATTAGAAATATCAGAAAAAACAAGAATGAGAGCGGCTTAAAATCCTCTTCCTCTTCCCTTGCTTCTCTTGGGCATCATAAAGCTAAGAACGAGTCACTGACATTTCATTCCGTCTTATAGTATAGTATTATTTTTAGCAAAAAGGGTGTTGTAGAAAAAGTATAGTGTGTAACACGAGCAGAAATGCAATTTCTCACTCGTTTGAATTGCAGCACTCGCTTGCGCTCGTGCCGCAACTTTTTCAAACTCGTGGGAAATTAGCACTTTTCTGCACTTGTTGCACAATATATTACCTAACAAGTGCAGAAAGTAGTACTTTTCCGCACGCCACGGCAGTTGCACGAACGACGCGGAGCGGAGTTCGGGCAAGCCGTCAAGGGCGGAAAAGACGTTTTCCGCAAGAATTAGGTACAATGTTTTTCCTACGAGTGTTTTTGTCCATCTTATTTATTTAAAAAAAAGGTTTTTATTAAACAAGATTTTATAATAATGCTACAAAATGACACATAAGACAGAATAGTTACATAGATCATTTAGTTAGTCCTAAATATCCTCATTTTCAACAATATAAAAATCTTGCGGAAAAGTAACTTTTCAGCACTAGTGCGGAAAAGTAACTTTTCCGCACGATTTTATCTTTCCGCGAGATTTATAATATGAGATCGAATCTAGTCTATTAACGACTGTTTGATAATAACTTTCCGATATTCCGTAATTTTCATAAAATTAATTTCAAAATATAAAGTAATTAAGACATTATCAAAATAAATAGTGATATTTAAAATTTGACAGGATTTGATATGGTATTTATAGCAATTAAATTAATATCTGAAATAGCACTGTTGGCAAAGTAAGAGAGCAGTCGTTCTACGCTGGTTAATGGTTAATGGGGTAGGTGGTTCGAATCCTGGGGAAGTTAATTTTTTTTTGTTTTTGTTTTGAACTCGATGAGAGTATTTACTGTTCAATTTTTGTTATATTTTACAATATTTGTATATTCAATGACGACATGACTGTTTTTGATAGAATCTGTTATGAAAAAAATAATTCGCTCGTACTACAAAATTTCATATACCTACCTACTCGTGGGAAATGTATGTCATTTCATGCTCATTGTACAATATACTAATCTTGAATTAAAATATTGTGCTTTAAAGAGAAAATCTTGCGTAAAAGTAAAAATCGTGCGGAAAAGTAGAACTTTCAAAACGAAAAATCGTGCGGAAAAGTTACTTTTCCGCACACTCGTAGGAAAATAACAATTTTATCATAGAAGAGACCGTTGTACTATTTATCATAAAAATAAAGCAAAACCGTAAAAGTTACAAGTCATGAAGAGTGAAAAATGTGTCATCAGTACCAATATTATTTCAGACTATCCAGATTTGTGAAGGTATCCTAAGAATTTCGTTTCAGTCAATTAATTAAAGGGGCTTTCGTGGCTATTGAGATTATCTATAGAAATATTTCGAATGTTGACCTGGCCCGTAAATTCCTTTCTAACTCCTAACCGACTATTGTATATAGCAGGTAGTTTGTAGGTAATTCTGTGTTTTTTTGACATTTGGTGCAGCGGTACAGATTTAAAACATTCTTGAAGGCTTACAGATTTTATTTGTTAATGTTTCAGAAATCATTAACTCACATAATAATTCAATAGTATGAATATTCTGGAGTAAGAATTATACCTACCTAATGCAGGGGAAACTTTTCCGTACTAACGCCATAAAGTATTTTTGGGTTTTTGCGGAAAACACAATTATGTTCGTGTCAAACACAATCGTTTTTCTAAGAGCGTAAAAAAGGTTGCACTTGAAATCTTCATAAGTAAAAATGAATGTTAACCTAACTTAATTATGATTTGAAAAAAGCAAACTTGAAAAAGTCTTAATTAAAAATGTTGAAATCATGCTTGAGGCCATTAGGTACAGGTCGTAATTAACGTGGTAATTGTAAATGATGTATGATAAATAATAATATTAAATAACATAAATACACTATTTGTTAACATATTTCCAAAATTCCAGAGAATTGCGGGTGAATACTTCACAGTCACGAAGTTCAAAGGAGTTTTCACTGTATCGTACTTGTACCAGTGAGGTATACATTCGAATTCACTTAAAATTACTTATACAATAACGCTTTATTGTTTTCAAAAATTCTTGTACGCCCAAGCTTGTTGCAAAACTAACTATTTTTCTGGGGACTAACTAGGATACTCATCTTCGAAAAACGGGTGTTCGATACTGCCGCCTGGATAATTTTACTCTATAATTCCGGCTCACCCTAAAAAAAATCTAAACTGACTTATCTTTAAGAAATAGCTTAGTGATTCAAGAATTGAGACGGTGATTCAAAATCAAGTACAGATCTATTCCGTTTTTTTAGAACACAGTACAGATAATGCATTATAATCATGAAACGATTATCAATACGACGAGACGTTCATTTCAACGGCTTCCTCTTTTATTTATAAATATTTAGTTGAGGTCTAGTACAAAACAGGATTACACGATGCCACATGCTGGAAATAAGCGAAACGAACTCACTCATGCAGAGGATAATTAATTTTTTATGGTACGGTTACTTGGTTGGCTAACCAAAGTGAAAAGTGTAGGAAAAAAAGGTAACAAAATTATATCGTAGCAATCGCATCCAATTTAATTTTTTCCCAGAGTTAATACAGATTATGTTGCATTGAATGCATTTTTTGACCATCAACATTACTGAGAATAACATCAGGGTTGGCTTGTGAGATTTATTGAGAACGTACAGTGGTTACCAAAAACGTGTATCATATTGGAATATATTACAAGTATGAAAACTCTGGGGAAGAATGTAGTTACGAATCGAAATTAAAAAAAACATGATTTCATTAAATATTTTGAAAACGCGATTGTCAATTTTTTTTGTCTTCAACATCGAGAAGACCATTGAAAATGCTATCAGTTTGCCCATCCAATCGAATTCGTGGCATCAATAATAACGGAGTTGGTAATGGTGCCGTCCTAATTTGAAACACCCTGCATAAATTGTTTACAGCTGACTTTTTATCACACAATACCAACAGATTGGTTTCCCCTCATCTTAAATCTATGATATTTTCTAAACTATTCATTTAAATGATATATTGTAAAGGGCAATTTTGATCTACATTAAATTCCAGAGGTAACTAACCCATTTTTTTTCTTTGGAGTTTTGGCATCGACTGCTATGGTCATTAGCCACGTGTATTTATCTGGATAATAGGTATTGTAATAATAAACCTTTGATGAACGTTAGGCTTTGATTCGCAAAAACTCTGACATACATGAAATGTCGAAATATCAACATATATGTCATGTCAAACACATGTACAGGGATGTATGAAGGAATGGACAAAACATAAGAAATTTCAACAGTAATATATTACTGAATTGGAGAAAATAGCTTCGCAAATAGCCTAATATTTTCCATAACTATTTAAAAGATAAATATGGTTACTGTAAGTCAATCTTTTAAGATATAGACATATGTAATCGTAGACCTTTCTCTAGGCTTTTTGAAGAACTACAATTATTTGGTACATTATTTTGATGTATCTCATTAGCATTGTCTAAAACTTAGGTTCAGCCAGCGTAAGCCATGTAAGCGCTCGAAAATCCAGTTTTTGACATAACGATTTAATTACAGAACAATAAATTTTCTCTACTATTTAAAAACCTTATTTGAACGCAGTGTATACCCTAACACCTTCCGTAAAAAAATCTCTAAATGATAGTGAAAATCGTACAAAATCCGTTGAGTGGTTAGAAGTGCGGAGAAACAGAAATTATGAGGACAGAGGTAGATTGCGACTTTGTTTTATACTGTTTAGAGATAGAGTTTTCATATATCAGTAACGAGATCGACGAAGCATATTTCAAACTGTCCAACAGTTAGGATCATTTTCACTTTATAATAGTGAAGCTCATCAGGGACGGACCAAAGGCTTATAATGTGGTAGGGGATTTTTTCGCTTTGTGCTACCCAATATCCTGCAGTGAAAATAAGTTGACACAATTGAAAGAAAAAGATTTAGAACTTCCTTACATTCTTTTGTTATATGTATTCATAATATCATCCATTGATGCAACCATGCACTTATTACATAGCTAAAAAAAATGATTTGTTTTGTATTCACCAATCTCACAAGAGAGTCACCCCCCTCATCAACCGATAGGTCCACCCCTGGTAAAGCAAGAACAATTCATTACGCAAAACTCCAGTAATCTTACTGAGTATTCTGAGAACTAATTTATTTGCTATCAAAAATAACTCCTGAATATTTGAAGCTCAGATATCTATAACAGCGTGTTCCAGAATCAACAGGACAAACTTCATTGGTAAATTTATCAAGTCATTATTAACTTATAATCCAAGATGAGTTTTAACTGGGGTACAAAAATTAAAACAAAACAATTGAACGTTCAACTCGAGGGTATGGTACTCAATTCCCCTTTTTTATTTTTTTTCCTCGAAATTCTTCATCATAAAAAACTACCTCAATTATTTAATAGATACTGATTTAGTTTGAGAAAAATTTATAGAAATGTAAATCGATAAAATAACTTCAAAGGAAAGTCCATCTTACTTTAAATACCTAAATGGAATTGGTGTAATTTAATCGACAACATTTGTTCGACGGAAATTTGTTCAACAACAATTGTTCGAACGGAAATTTGGCACCCTGGTAATTTGATGGAGAGGAAAGTTAATCGACTTGCATTTATTCGAACATAAATTTGTTCGACAAATTTTCAAATTTAAGTGAAAATAGTTTTGATAGATAGTAAATGTTACGACTAAATATCCCGCCCAAAAATATCCTGTCAAAAATACCCTGCCAATAATCCCCCGTCCAAAAATATCCTCAGACAATAATAACCTTATGCAAAATTATCCCGTCCAATTATTATTCTGATCTAACCTAAATGAATTAACCTAGCTCGCTTGGAAGTTAAGGTAAAAATTCATCTGATGATAGTATTTCATTAGTCTGATCTAACCTGAACGAACTAACCTAGCTCGCAAATTGGAAGGTTATTATTGTCTTAGATATTATTTAACCTTTCTTTAGTTTGGGTAACTGCTATTTTATAATATTGCTTACTTTGTTGCATTGCAGCTTTTTTTAAATTAAATTCTCAAATTTTCAAAGAAATATAGGTCGAACAAATTTCCGTTCGAACAAGATTCCGTTCGTACAAATATTTTACGAACAAATGCTGTCGAACAAATTTCTGTCGGACAAATGTTGCCGAACAAATTTCCGCATACCAAATAAATGTACATGCTTTTCAAACATTGACTTTTTAAAACAATTACGAAAGGAAGTACACAATGACCTGAAGAGTCAGAAAACAGCATGAAACAAATCGGAATTTATTTAGTACGTAAAGATTAGCATTTTTGTTTTTGTATACTTGTTATTGGCTTGTATTTTTTATATTATGTTTTTTTATTACATTCTCACTTAAGTATTCTTTACCGAAAGTCAACTTCATTGAACACATGTTTTGGAATGTACAGTCAGTCTTATAATTTTTATAACAATTAGGTCACACTGTTATCTCTGAAATTGTCAAAAATAAAACAAAAAGAAATTCTAAAATGGGTTGCGCTGTGAAGGAATTCATAATTCATTGGAAGTAATAGAGCATGACAATTGAATAAGATAGACCTTTTTTGCATGTCTATAGTTATATTATTCAATTATAGAATCGCGTGTATTTCATCATTTTGAATAGTTTATGGTTTTTGTTGATTTCGCGGATGATTTCTTTCGGGAATTGGAGTAACTTTTTCACAACGATGTTATGAAGTCATAATTGATTATATCAGTTACATCAGTTATAAATGTTACATTATATGTTAAAATGCTTCTTCGAACAGAAATTGCGGTCTTGGTCATAATGTGTATTAATCTTGATTTACTTACTGAATCTTTGTATTTAACAAATTTTCAAGTAATTCAAGATAACTTTGACCAGTCGACATTCCATTCATGCAAAATAAAGCAACAATATGGTCACTGCAAATACCTCCACAGGCCTCAAAATTTCTAGGTATTGAGTATGGAATTCTTTTAATTTAATACGTACAGTCAACTGAAAAATACACGTCCCTTCTTGCTACCAATGGTTGTATTTCCATTTTTGATGACACTAGTCCGAGCAGTAATTAATTTTCCAAAGTTTTCAATTTCATTGGCATTTCTATTTTGAAAACGCAAAACCTTCTACCATGCAACCCCTTCAATTCTCGGAAATATTGCCATTGAATAACAATCCCACCTGAGCTATCATTATATACATTATAGTCTGTTGAGTTGTAAGAAATGCTAATGGAATTTCAAGAACTTTTACGCCTGGTTTCATCGAAAGAACACGTATTCGTAAGAAGCCCCTGGGATCAAAGCTCATCCATAAAGTCAATGTTTCATTCCCTTCCGTCATGCCCTCCAGTACGATACTGCAAGTAGCCCTAAACACAGAAGCTGGCGTGCAAAGCAAAGATGGGACTAACTGTCGATAGTAGCGAGAAAGGCTGGGTCCATTCACAAGGAGGAGAAAGGGGTTGAATATCTGGGCGTTATAATCGACATTCTTTCCAGGGCTATAGCGGTAAGATGGACATACCGCTGAGTCTTTGATAAGAAATGGGATCTGATACGGTGGCCAAAGAAGCAATAAACTTCGGCACAAGTCAATCTGCAGAAAGTACAGCAGCTAGCTTGTCTGGAAATCACAGGGGTGATATTTACGTGCCCTACATTAGCGGTAATGTTAAACCTTTCGCTATTGCACGAATGTGTGGTGAAAGAAACAGCAATGAATGCCCTCAGAATGACCCAGAAAGTGAACTTGAAAGCAGGAAACCTGATCGGACATCTGAAAAGCAGCCTGCCTTACCAATGAAGGGACATACACACAATTTACCGGCCCATAATCCTCCTGTGAAGCCCACTTGAAAGAAGAATTCCGACGCCGGCTAACTGATGAAATGAAAACTCTCTGAAGTGCCAGGACAAAGACCAGCAAGAAGGCTGAACTTCTCGACTTGAAATTGGTAACAGGACACTGCCCTCTGAGGTATCACCTCAAAAATGGTCAAGTCAGAGAAATATAGTTGCTGCTACTGCGAGTACTTCGCTGAAACTGTAGAACATTTGCTTTGCAAGAGCCTCAAGTTCCTGGAAGAGGCCTTCTTAAGAAATGATCTCCCAGGAAACTGATAAACTTCATACAAAGTCTCGGAATCCTAGGCCTCGAATAGATTAGAATATGCATAGATTGAGGGTTATGCACAAAAGATCTAATAGCTCGAAGTGCTTGTGAGGCCGTATAGCCTGTTCAATCCCCCCTACAATCTACAATCTCCACAACAAGCACCTGGGATCGAAGATTATACATAAAGTCAATGTTTTATTTCTATCCGCAATGCCTGCAAAGGTGTAAATAATTACAAACAAATCTTCAAAGGAATTTGTCGACGATAAGCATTCCAGAGAATACATCTGACTAACAAAGTCATATTTACGGGGTAATAGGAATAGCCATTTTACCTTGATGAATATATCACTTGAGAAAATGAAAGATAATATTTTTTTCTGAACAAAAAAAGAGGAAGGTATAATGTCGATGAGGAGCTGTTAATACGTAAAAATTAGTCTGCGTCTTTATCCAACTCAATACAAGTGAATTTGCAGTTTAAGGACTTTACGTCACTATTCCGTATATAATAATATGAAATAATGTTTTAATTCAAATTGAGGTTTTTTTCGTATTTCAAATTATTTTCCACCATGCAATGATCTGCTTGTAATCCACCCGCTGAAGATGAAGGATTAATCCTTCGAAACATGTCCTGCTGATATAAGTCTTCCTACTACATCTACAATATGCTGATGTAAGTCCTTCGACTACACCTACATTTGCAATGAAGGAAATGTTTGGGGGAGTCAGACTGTAAGTTTTCTCACCTACCAGTAGTGTCTCACCTGCACTGTTAGAGATGGATCGTCAACGTTGGATATTAAGGGCTGCTTGCGGCCCCTATTCATAGATTTGGACGATTCATTATGAAATTCCTAAGAAATAAAACACGCAAACTTCAAAAGACAATAATTACAAAACCTTTTGCTAATTTCACGATATCTCCCCCACCCTTATGCTATCATGAAATCATTCTCACGATGTTTCCTTTTGTCATGTATGTAAGTTTAGGATCGGTTTTTCAGGCAAAAATGAGATTTTTGTTTCCTACAAATATGTGTCCTAACTTGCTTCGTTTTCAAGATACAGGGGCTTTCGCGCTCTCCTGACTTGACCCCTTTGGATTTTTGTATGAGGTGCAATGAATGTACCTACTCTCTGAGAAGGAATTATTCAAGCAGCACCAGAGATCAGAACATTACAATACCGTGCAGCTGCAGAATCTGTTGTTCGTCGGTGCACACTTTGCATTGAAGAAAATGTTGGTCGTTTCGAGCTGTTTCTGTGAATGTTTTTTTCCAAGTTTTCTAATGAATGAAAATAAATAACTTTGTACTAACCTAATATCAATTACTCAGATATTTTTTTCCTCTTACATGCAAGGAAACGGTTTTCAAATTGTTTGGCAAAAATAAAGCGAGATACGAAAATAATTAATAGTAGAATAATTTGTCATAATATCAATTATATTACCCTTTGGGACGCCACTGTAATTATTACTTTTATTAACAAAAGAAGGTCCTTGTTACTGCAAAAGAGCATGTCAGGTTTTATTAAAAGCAGCAAAAAGGTTTTTAAATAATTGATAAAAAAGTGATTTTTTCTAAAAACGTTGAACACTCTGTATTTCGAAAACGAAGCAAGTTACGATTCTAAACGTTTGGCAAGTTAAACCTGGGTCACCCTGTACATTTATATTTGATGTTACTTCTTTCATGGCGGAGAGCAAGGCAGTCCTGCTTACCAGGCGGCGTAGGGTACCAGGCAAGCACGTCATTATGAACGACAAACAAATTTCCTAGATAGACGAAGCTGTATAGGTACCTAGTATCAATCGATAGGAAGCTCACCTTCCAAGGGCACATCACCAAAGACTTGGAATGGCCAAAACCGCAAGGCAGAAGCTCATAGGACGAAGTAGCAAAATGGCCCTAGAGCTGATAAAGCTGCACCTCATTAGGACCATCCTGATCCCCATCACACTGTACGCACCATCTGCATGCGCGTACACGTATAGAAACAAGATCCAGACGTTCCCAAACGTCTGCTTGAGAATGGCAACCGACGCACCCAGATATGTGCCAAACCGGAATATTCAACAAGACCTCGATATACCAACAGAATAGAAGATCTGATACGTATTCACGCGGCCGTGACAATTATGCCGGTCCCAAACACATCGCGAATATTTGTAAATACGGGCACTTGTGATGTGTGTGGGAGGAGATGCTCGCGAATATTTGCTAATCGCACTAGCACTTGTAGACTACAAGCCCATATAACAGTTTGGGGAGGTCATTTGACCCAGGATGGAACATATTTAGAACGATGCTGCTATATGAAAAAGAACTTTAGGCACTATGCCGTCAATTCTTGGTGGTGCAAAGGACTGTAATAATAATAATGATAATTTTCATCCAAAGATGTGCTCTTCCGACAAAATATTCTTGTACGGCATTCCTCACGTTGGTAGATTATGACATAATAATCTTCTAGAACTTACTGCCGTACAAAAATAATGGGACCGGAATCCAAGAATTTTGTTTTACTTTCGGAAATTGAAATTTTTTTCTGGCTTCCGGTCCCATTATTTTTGTACGGCAGTAGGTTCTAGGAGATTATTATTTCATAATCTACCAACGTGAGGAATACCGTACAAGAATATTTTTGTCGGAAAAGCACATCTTCACCAAGAATTGACGGCCATAGTGCCTAAAGTTATTTTTTCATATAGCAGCATCGTTCTGAATATGTTTCATCCTGGGTCAAATGACCCCCCCAAATTGTTATATGGGCTTGTAGTCTATTGCCCATACTTGCCTATACCCGCGGATTGTCGGTAAATTTGTACCGAGTGAAAGGGAATTCATTCTCGTGATTACTTGGATTTCTAATGGGCGCCTTGCTCCCACACGCATCGTGTCAATTGCGAGTCTATACAAGTATTATAAGGAAGTCAATAAAAAACTTGGTAACTTCCTAGTTGATTTTGAGTTGCGTCAATTTGGAGGTACAACGTACACTAGAAGAAGACCAGGAACTTTGTCAAAAACCTTTGAAATGGTAATCAAAATCATATTTTACTTACGAGGAACGAGTCTTATTCTCATGTGTCTTTTAGCTTTTCGAAGTAGTAGATGTCCGGCAGTTAGCACAACGTATTTACGCAGCATAGATTGCCATAAGATAATTTTCGTTCATGATTTTGGCGTTTTAATATTGTTTCACCGTTCAAGTCTCGTCAATAGTAAACAACTGACCAACCTACTCAGGTAGGGGCGTGTGAGTGCAACTCACGATTATTCGCGAATGAAAAGTTCATGTCGTGTGGGAGCTCCGAAGGCTCGTTGCTCGTACTTGAACATCCTCGAAAATGTTTGTGCTCGTTAGTACTCGCGATGTGTCTGGGACCGGCTTTAGTAGAGTGGAAACCCATGCAAATTCAATCCTGACCGAACTACTTGAAAGACAGACGAGCAAAGAGCGACAGTGACAATAACAACAGACGACCAGTCAACCAGACCGACAACAAAACCCCGGAAAACGTAAGACAAAAGCAAGGGCCTCGGCGGTCTACTTTAACAGGGCTTATATCGATTAACCATACCTTATTATGCTTCAGATCTCTAGGAATCGACGCAACAAAATTAACTAGTCAAACAAGCCAGGGCCATCAGCTCTGGCAATGGGCCTTCATCCAGTTTTTGGGGGGGATCATGCAAAGTAAGTGGGCCGTGGTGGCCGTGCTGGTAGAGCGTTCGCATCTCAAGCGGGGGTTCAAATCCCCGCATGGTCATTGGTCTCGTGCATGGCATCACACGTTGAAAGGTAAGAGCTGCGTCTTCCCTAGCTCATACAAGTCTCGAAGATTTCTGAGGGTTGCGCGTAGGGGTTCAATCGGTTGACGGGAATATCAATTCGATTTTTTATTTAAACAAACTCATTCTATTAAAAGTCATGTTTGGATTTAAGAGAGGTTCGGGCAGGTAAAGGCGGAGCACTCCATACCACGGTCAGATTTCAAACTGTTGATCGCCAATCAACAGGATGAGGATTCCGCTCAGATAGCGTGAGCGGTGGATGGGGAGGGAGGGTGGCTGAGGGTCCGAGCACGTCAAGTTCTGGGGAGTTTCTCCTTCCGGATCTCAACCTCAGAGGATGCATGTTGATTTCTATATTATTATCACTAGTTCAAATGGAAAGGTAAATGAAGTTATTATCACTATACGTGGTGAAGTTAATGAAAAATGACCCAGCTAGTCTCTTCTACCACCATAGGCTTACTAAACAAACTTTTAATTTTTTCATTTGCAATTTATGTGAAATTTATGCGTTTTCCCAATCTTAAATTGACAGGTAATTCAAACCAAAGAGGATATTTCCGAATTGACTAATAAAATGGGAGAAAGAAAGGACGAACACTCCCGACCCACCGGCCACTGAAAGAAATTTGGAAGGTATATTCTTTTAAAAATGTATGGTTCTTAGAGCACTGGGATCATAATATCATAAAAAAAAAGAGATACATGATAGTTATTTGTTTCATTGGTACAGAAAATTAATACTTGTTTTTTGTAGGAATGAAACAAAATTTTGTTCTACACTACAAGTTCAAAAAACAATCTATATTTGAGATTATCTATGTCAAGTGAATGACTTTTGTCAAAGATGGCCTCTTTTCGGTACACAGAAAAAAATTTTGTGTACTGTTGGCATGGGAACTCTGACAACTACCTAAATATCCTTCTTCTGGTATGACATACTACGAAATAATAAGTTTTATTATTGTGGTTGGAAAAAATAGCTATTTATGTAACCATTTACGAAAAGCTTCATTTTGTGAGATGGGTGGATGTTGCGGGATGACCGAAGCGAGTTCCTGCGAAATGATACGAATTACACAAAATATTATTTCGTAACATGTTACATACAAGTCTTTTTTTTTAATATCTGAAAATCCTTTGAACGTAAATAAAATATGAATATGATTTTTTTATTAAAAAATCTGGAAAATCAAGTGGATAACTGTGTTGGTATGTTTCCTTAGTTACCTCTGTTACTGATGATCCTGGTACATAACTTCAATGTCAAAATTGACAAACGTCATTCATTCAATTCCAAAGACGATGATAATTTATTAATACATCAGTTAACCTAACAAACTCCACAAACTGCATTGGCAACGTTTATAATAATAAACTTGTATCGTGTTTTCAATAAAATCCACTTCGCTTTATTTTTCATGATTGTTTTTTTCCTAATTGATGATTTATGAACTTTTCCTAACCAGTTAGGAAAAGTAAGATATTGACTAACTGGTGATGACAAGATGGACGTTATCACATTTACGTCAGTTTTGAAAAGATTCACTTCACCTAATATAATAAAAAACGATGAAGAAATCATATTCCCTCAACTTTCCACATTCGTTTATCATAATATGAGTCAAAATAAGGAAGAACAAGGGAAATTACCAAATGACAGCCTCGGAAAGGTTTCCAGAACGGATTTGATATAAAATCGAGAACAAAGCGTTTCTGCAGATTTTATTAATAATTACAGTCATTTCGCATTTAATATACGATCAAGTTGTATCAAACTTGAAATAATACCTTAGGAAGACATAATGTGCGGGTATGTTTCATAAATGTGCATTCCATGTGCATCACACAGTAGCATGTTGCGTCTAATGATCTATATAAATTATTAGTATTTCAAAGGAATTCATTGCAGTTTATATATTGTAAGAAGTGTCTGTCTTCTATGAAATGGAAACTGATGATTGAGATGCTTGGTTGGTTTCATTCAGTCCATTTAGATGGAAATGGTTTTGAGTATAGATATGATACTAATGAGAAAGTGACAAATGCAGCCCTTCGAACATCTGCCATTTTCATATGAATTACAAATTTCAGTGATATGGAGTGACTGACTATTATGAATATTGAAGGTTCAACGGATCACTCACGATAATTACGTCCACTGAGTAATTTAAAGAGGTGCGTCTTCACTAGCTCGCACAAGTCTCACGAAGACTTCCGAGGGTTGCGCGTAGGAGTGCAACATGTTGACAAAAATAACAATTTTAACAATTTTTTTCTTATTTTTGAAGTTTTAGTTAACGGATATGGCTGCGGTGCAGATTCGGTATCGAGGGAGTGCATAAACTCTCAACTCATTTAGACTGAACAATATCAAATATGCATTACAATAAATGATCGCTCTGTCTGGAGATATGGAGAGCCACCAAACTGTTTTTGCTGATTTAGAAGTATACGTATTATCTCGATAATATGGATATGGCCTAAGAGGTTTCTTAAAAAAAAACTCTGAGGGCAGAAGAATCATCTCGACCGGTTCATGGGAATGGATTTTGGAGATTCTGTATCGAGGAGTCGACCAGTAAGATGGGCTCGCACCAGACCCTGAATAAAGGGGAGCACTACACGAGTGTAATTTTGCGTAGGGCCGATGGAGTGTATTTGGAATATGTGTTTTGAGCATCTTTATTAGTTCATTAGTAATGAACAGTACTATAACTTTCAAAATATGGAGTATTTAACCGAATTACAGTATAGCAAAACCGCACCGATAACTTAATACTCTGTAACAAATGCTGGAATGATCGTAGCTTCCATTTTACAAAATAATAATAGGAAATATGACATATCTAAAACTACATCGTTAAGCCATCTAGCGGTGCTCGTTTCCATTTGAAAAAAATTGTAATTTCAATTTCAAAATTAAATTTAACATAGCACATACATTTTTACCGAAAACAGTACGTTGTACGTGGAGACAAAAGAGGTGAAAATATACTGGGTGTCCCATTTGAAAATCGAAAGTTTATGTCACTTCCGGTCAGAAATTCAATTTTAATTGTGCTGTTAGTAACAATGCCATGGCTATGCTTCACTTTTATGATAATGTAAATGGTTGGTTGAATTATCTGTATTAGTATAATAATCTGATGTAATATCACATGTTTTGGTGAACACTTTATTACATTCGCTATAAATCACTAGTTATACTCAACACGAGCCTTATTGCACTCTTTTAGATGATGCATCTGACAGAGAAGAACTTTAATTTATTTATAGGTATAGATATGCACAGCTTACTAGAAAAATCAAAATTTCAGACAGTTAATATGCAGAATTGGGTGATGGATATAGGGTAATGAATCAGAACTAGGGCTCATTTTGATAATAAAATTGAATAATAAAAAGGAAAAATGGGCTTACATTTGACAAAATTGAGATTCTCAATGTTTCTCATAACTGGACCCACTTCTTTGCGCACCCTGTAAATTATTCAGTTGATGTGATTATGTCGAGTGATCAGTTCAACCTTCAATATTCATTATTCAGTCACTGCAAATAACTAAAAATTATAACTCCCATGAAAATGGCGTATGTTCGATTTGCTGCATTTGTCACTTTTTCTAGAAAAACTAGGATAACTCAAAAAATAGTTCATTTTAGGTATAGGGTACGATCCATGAATTTGAATCTGAATTTTGAGACGAATCCATCCATTTTGTAAAATACAGAGTGTCCTATAACGAAAATATTTTAGTTGGGTTCTCAATGTTTCTTTCGCCGTCTTTACACATTTTCGAATCAAGCTACTTTTGGTTCTCTTATGTACATCGTTTTAACCCATGAAGATATAACCTGTTCCTGTTCATTTATATCGACGAGAACAACTTGAGGCAATTTGATTTAAATCAAATTACCATTTGAAAATAGTAGAAAGTCTACTACCTACATTAAAAAAGATTACCTGACCTGCGACCTATGCATTTCTTCTAGGATGTCTAGCGTTGATTCCGTGAATGTTTATGTAAAACTAAACATTGAAATATCAAGACAAGAAAATCATTCACTAAGAAATGGAAGTAGGCCGGTCAAACCTCGGGGGTACTTACGTGTTGGTTTGATTCGACTGTCTCTTGTCACACTTAACGCAAACTTGGCTATCAACATTCATCCGTGATTATCATTTTTGCGGTTTACAATTGTGAGAATTGTTCGATAAACAAAAACATGATGCATTTTCGAAGATGATAGATAATTCTATGCGTCATAATGGCGGAAAGGAAAGAAGTCGTTGTGGTAGTTTTTCATTTGGCGTCATCAAAGATAAAGAGAAACACCAACCACTGTTTCTTCTTGATAACTACATTGTATTAAAGAAATTAACTCAAATCAATGACGAACTTTCAGTTCTTATCATAACAAATTGAGTTGAAAAGCGGAAATGAGTGTTTTGAAGCATTTTTCATTCATTATCTTTATGAGGAAACTCATTTATTAAATACAAAATGCACAGTGCGGTCTTTGAAATCATACAAGTTGATGCTAGATGCTAACATTCCCAAAGATTCATTTGAATGATAGCAAATAATATGAAAATTTTCTGATGTTGGGGGAATATTTTCTATCAATAAATATGTCAACTCTTTCCGCCGACATTTATATATTGAAACATACGAGGATTTATTGAAAAATTCTTAGCCTACTATAGAACCAAACAAAATTTCAATGTCAAAATATTTTATTACTCAACATATTCTCATATTAATTGGATACATTTATTACAGCGAACCTGCAACGGCTCTAGACCTTTCAAAAAAAAATATTTCTTCTTGCTCTGCAAACCAGACCTCCACAGCTTTTATTACCTCCTCGTTGGAAGAAAATTTATACGACATTTTAAACTTTTTTCCGTTGAGGAAAGAGATGATAGCCGGACGGAGCCAAATCTGGTGAATATGGGGGGTGTTCTAGTAATTCAAACCCTAAATCACGAATTTTTTGCATGGCAACATGAGATTTGTGTGCAAGGGCGCTGTACTGCAAAAACAAAACAACTTTGGATAGCTTTCCGCGTCTTTTCTCTTTAGTTTTTTCTCGTAGAGTGGTCAGTAATGTCGAATAGTAATCTCCAGTTATTGTTCTACCCTTATCCAAAAAATCAATCATGATTACTCCATGGTAATCCCAAAAAACTGAAGCAAGAACTTTTCCAGCAGATTTTTGGACACGAAACTTCTTAGATCTTGGAGAACCGGAGTGTCGCTATTCCATCGATTGTTGCTTCGTTTCTGGATCGTAGAAATGTACCCAAGTCTCATTCATAGTAACAATTCGGTTTAAGAAGTCTACATCGTTTTCAAATCGAGCACATATCGAACGCGATGCTACTACCCTTGCACGCTTTTGTTCAACATTCAAACATTTGGGGATCCATTTTGCAGCAATTTTTCTCATGTCCAAATTGACGTGAACTAACGCGTTCGTATGAAATATTCAGTGCTTCAGATATCCGTTTTAGCCCAGTTAGATGGTCTGTTAAAATCATGTCATGAACTGCAACGATATTTTCGGGGACTGACACAGAAACTGGCTTCTCGATCGGTCATCATCTTCAATGGAAAATTTTTCTCTTTTGAAGCTTGCAGTCCAATTTTCCACGATCGCATACGAATGACATTGATCACCAAGGGTATTAAGCATATCTTCGTAAATCTGCTTACCTCTCAACCCTTTTAAATACAGGTACTTGATGATGACCCGATACTCCAATTTTTCGATTTTAACAATTTCGGTGTATATATATTTTCTTTTAATTTATTGCGTAACTCTGGTTTACTTTTTTGACGTCAAACTATACACTGACACTTCTAATAAGTTATTGTTCGTTGCAATAGTAACGCAATATTTTGTTTATGCAGGGAACTGGTCTAGGATAACTAGATATCAATACATCCTCGTATGTCTATAGTATACCTTCATGCATACAATTGTCACCTTTTCCGGATTTTCAGAAATCTGATTATTTCTTCCTTTGCAAACACCTACGACTTCTTAGGTCTGTAGTACCCCGTGATATCAACATTTTGATAAATTAAAAATTCTGTCTTGAACATTGAGTGATAGCCCCAAAGCGATGAAGGGCTATGTAATTTGCTTAGTTCATTGAAATATACTAATAATTCGTTTTCGTTTGTCATACGAACAACGTCCTTTTCTCTGCACCATTTCTCATACCTATCGTATAATAAACGGTTCTTGTCTCGGTCACGAGATTTGAAATTACCCTTTCAGTCGCATTTTCCTTGTCCGATGGTAGATCAGTAGATCGCTTTATATAATTTGAAGACATTTCCACCCAAAAAACTTATTGATGTTTCTGGGCATCGATCTGATAATTCAATTTTGACATATATGAACCATTGCTATGGTTACAAACATAATCATAGACCACTCGTTTTTCAATTCACAGAAAACTGTCATGAGTACGTTGAAGAGGAATATTAATAAGATGCTTTTATAAATAGCATTCAAAACATTCGTTGAAAACGAAATACACCTATTTTCAAAAACGAAACACTTCAAAATACCCAAAACTGAAACCATATGGAAAAAAACTAGAGTTTGTGAAATAATTTGAAATCCTGGAGATGATTTTTGACGGAAAACTGGAATTGAACGCTCATTTTCGCAACTCAAAAAATAATGGAAGAATGGCCTTAATTTACCGAAGGTGCTATCAAGCCAGTCCTGGAGATCTGAGGATATATAGATCCCTTCTTCGTTCTAAAATTGATTATGGCGCAATAGCTTACTCGACAGGAAGAAGATTCTCACTGAAGCAGTTGGACACTGTTGATTATACTGCAATCATACTTGCACTGGGTGCTTACCGAACTAGTCCTGTTGAAAGTCTATATGTCGAAGCAGAAGTCATTTAATGACTTCACGTAATGCTGCGAAAATCTCTACAGATCGAGACAACCCTTCCAACTCACCTTTTCTAATAACCTTAAATTAATCTTTTGCGAAAACACCAGCGTCAGAGCTTTATTCTTCATAAGAGTTAAAAGAAACGGCATCAACTTCACTGACACCATGTCAAACACCAATACAACTCCGCCACCTTGGCTTGTAGAGACCCCTCCTTGCAATTCATCACTCACCAATTTTTTCAAAAACAATACCTCAGCATTATTCTTTCAGAAATATTGTGAAATTAAAGCTGGGTACAGTGGCTTTAATGGTCTCTACATCGATGCATCTAAAATGCCAGGAGACAAACGTGTAGGAGCAGCAGTTATCTTCAATGAAAGCAGTCGTAGTTCAGCCTACCCCCATCATGTAGCATCTTCACCGGAGAATTGTATGCTATGGCTGAAGCAATATTCATCAACCGATGTCAAAGATAAAAATGCAGTTATCTTCACCGACTCATTGAGTTCCATACAAGGTAGGTATACAAGTTCACCCCAAACCCCCACTACTACGATGCATTAAGAAAAAACTGCAAGAACTGCAGAATTCGGATAGAACGGTCGAACTGGTATGGATCCCATCTCACATTGGTATTAGAAAGCAGACACAGTTGCTAAGAGAGCCAACATGAATCCACATTCCATTATCGTAAGTAAAATTCCATACCCTAGACATGAAGAGCGATATTTTCGTCTACACGAGGAATCTATATGGAGTGGTAGATGGCGTAGCAATGCAAACAAGAAGTTATACTAGTTAAACATCTGACTACCTAGAAAACGAAGAGTGATCATTTCATGAGTTCGCATGGACCATACGAGAATGACACAACAACACCTCATCAAAAAGGACCTTCCCAATATTTACAATACCTGTTGAATGCAACTTATGTGAAGCACATCATGATAGAACGTTCTTTCTACCACCAATAAAGAGATACGGCAGGACCCAGTGATCAACAAACGTTTCTGAGAAATAAAACTATTATTAGCTTACTGACATTCTTATTGAAATTAATCAAGACAACATATGATATTGTTTAAAAAAAAGTCCTTTAACCAGCTGTCGTCTCTACGAACGGCAACCCTCAGGATTAACTAGGTCTTACCTTTTTAAGTACGATTCCTAGCACTTTCACGGGCCATCAGAAAAATGTCTGCAGTCGATAGGGTTAGAACCTTCGACTGGCAGCCAGAGTTATAGGAAAGATCGGCTATCTGGCCTCGTGTGCGTTATGATATAATTTACCCAGCTAATAACCTCAATGGTTGATGCGGAAGAAATTCAATAAAAAAATGAAGACCTTGACAGATGTAGATAAAAGTTTGCACGCAAAGCGTGCGTGCGATAATAATGTATACATATCTATTGTCACCTACATAATTATTAACGAGGGGTGAATCGAGTATGAAATATATACCAAGTTACACATTCATACTTCACAAAAGAATTATGCATGGGATCAGGGGTCAATTTAGAGTCCTGTTGATGGAACAAACCCAATCTCTTCTGTCTTTTGCGATACGAAAAGCAATACGTTATAGGGCAAACCTTCGAGATGGAAGAATTGTTGAATATTGTGAAAATAAAGCTTCCTCAACATTCTTGCTCGAGAAAATATTCTGATCTAATAAAGAAAAAATATTTCTGAACTATTTTGTCAACATTCAATATGTACTTGCGTTACTTTCATTGATGGACTTATGTTTGCACATATAGGGAGAGAGAGAAGACTATAGGGCGCCTTTAATGTCAAAAATAGATGTTACTATTACAGGGTGATTCAAAACTACTTTGACAAACTTCAGGAGGTGATTCCTCACAATATTCTAATATGAATTGCCCAAATAAATATATGTCCAGAAACGCTTCGTTTCCAAGATACAGGGTGTTGAAGTTTTATTTTTATTTTGTTTTTTTTCAAATAACTCTTGAAATACTGAACTTAATTAAACGAAACTTGGTAATAAGAGGTTTTTGAGGTGTCGAATTCGAACCTGATGTTATTATTTCTCTTACTCGTAGGGGGCGCCACCTACACGACTTTTTCTTTTTTGAAGATTCATAACTTTTTTGAGCGTAGTTCTAGCACATTTCTCAGTAAAAAAAATCGATTACTCTGTCATATCTACGTAAAAAAGCTACCCTTGTTAAAAGTCGCTGTAAGCAACCGTTTTCTAAATATTTGTACTTGAAAATTTCAAGTCAATTATTTGATAATCGATGCATGTTGAAGTTATTACCAATATTTTGCATTTTTCACAAGAATGCTTTGGAAAAGAATTTGACGTTTAAGTAAGTAGTTTTGGTAATTACATATTTTGTGACAGTTAAACGTTTAATTAAGTTCAGTATTTCAAAAGTTATTTGAAACAAACGAAAATAAAAATAATACTTCAACACCCTATATCTTGGAAACGAAGCGTTTCCGGACATATATTTATTTGGACAATTCATATTAGAATTTTGTGAGGAATCACCTCTTGAAGATTGTCAAACACCCTGTATACAGGGTGTTTCTTAAGTACGTGTAGAAACTTTAGGAGCATGTTGCTGACGACGAAATGAGAAAAAAGTTCCCATAAACACATGTCCGCAAGTTATTCGTTTCTAAGATACAGAGTGTCAAAGTTTAATAATTATATTTGTTTTTTGTGAATAAATACCAAAATATTTGTGATATTCGAGTAAAGTTTGGTATCTGGGATGATTTTTCAATGACAGAATAAAATATTGTATTAATTGTAAAAAAAACTAATTTGTAACGGAATTTATTTTTATTTAAAAAATCTTGTCATTCAAAATCACTTGCATCGATTATTTCAAATCTCAATAACTCGAAAACAGTTGCTCGCAGTGACCTCTACCAAGAATATATTTTTACAAACTGAATAATAAATATTCCCAGATACCCAAATATCAAAATTACTTTGAAATTATTCAAAAAAAATAAAAATAAGAATAAAACTTTGACACTCTGTATCTCAAAAACGAATAACTTTCGGACATATGTTTATAGAGACTTTTCTTCTTATTTTGATGTCTACAATACGCTCCTAAATTTTCTGCACGTACTTAAGGAACACCCTGTATATATATATTTCATTTCCATCAAGATATATTTGTTCAGGCCTTATATTTATTAGTTGACACCAATATAATATACAGTTTAACTGAAAACGTCATTTTCATAAATATATTGGTAAAAAGTATTAATTATATCACGCTTTACTGCTAATATGTATGGATGATAAATTTATATTTGAATGAACGATCAGTTTCAATATTTATTTAATTATATACACGAGAAATCCCCATTACATGGAATCTATTGAATGATTTATAATCATTTATAATCTTTAAAGTCCTTTCAATTGGAGCATGCTGATGGCCATAATTTCTGTCATGAAATTTTAGCACTCTATGTGGAACATTGAAATAAATAATTTCGAGTAGTTCTGGACAGTTCACAGTTCCATTCAGCAATTTGAATATAAAACTTAAATCTAGCTGAAGTCTTCCAACGCGTAATGAGATCAAATTAAGTTCGTTCATGATATGCAGGTATTCGTGTTTATGAACGTAAATGTTCAATTTGTATGAACAAAACCTCAAAAATTTATTTTGGGTTATTTCAATTTTTGTATTATGAGCCTGGTAAAAAGGAGACCAAACTTAAAGAAGCGTAATTATTCAATTTAGATACAACGAATGAGATGTATACTTTCCTAACAGAATTTACTGAAAATTAAGAGCAATTGCGAAGCACCATTCCTAAAATTTTTGACGATTTTACCGAAATCATGTTGATGTGATCTATACAAATCTCATTTGTTCATCGAAGATTACCCCTAGATCTGTAAGAGATGAGAAGTAGGTCAAAGAACTACTGTCGATGACATATGTGGTATCTAATTTTCTATGCCTTTTGAAAAAGCTAATAAAGCAGCATTTGTTGATATTAAGATACAGGTTACTATTCAAGCAACAATTCAAATCTGCCTGTAAGAGATTTTGATATAATTTTGACTCTATCGTTCGAAACAATTTCAATTCATTTCACTATTTTTAAAACAACTGCCGATATCATTGACGGATATGTTGAATAATGTGGGTGCACAATGGACTCGATTTGAATGAACTCTAACACTCTGTTTACGACCTTTAGCTAGGTAGCCGAGTGGTTGAAGTGACATTGTTTCAATCACTTTGGCTGCCAGTCGGCGATGGTTCAAACCATGGCGACCGCAAACATTTTTCTGATGGCCCAAGAAAGTGCTAGGAATCGCACGTAAAATGGTAAGACCTCGTTAATCCTTGGCTCGCACAAGTTTCGACTTCTGAGGGCTGCCGTTCGTAAGGGGACGACAGCTGGTTAACGGAAAAAACAATTTTAACTATTTTTTTTATGAAACTACATAGCCGCTTCAAGAAGCAATGAGAAAATCCAAATTCTCCTAGTTTGGTCAGAAGAATGGAATGATCCACTCTGTCGAATGCCTTAGAAAAATCTGTGCACATAGCGTCGATTTGACATTTCTTTTCAAGCGCCTCTAATATTCTAATTTCATAAACAAGTGAGTTTGTAACAGTGGACTTGTTTCGTGAGAATCCTTGCTGATTGTTTATTAATAACTCTTTACAAGAGTAATTGAGCTGATAGCAATCAAAGCGTCGAAAAGTTTAGGAATCATAGTTTGGTTACAAACTCCCCGATAGTTCCTAATATTTTCCTTTTCTCCTGATTTGAAAATTGGAAGTATGTAAATACATTTACATGCATCCGGGAATACTCCAGAATCAAGTGAGAGTTTGAATAATAATGCTGGAGTTAGGGAACAAACACAAGATGTCAAGAAAATATTAGGTTTTCCATCTGGGCTAGTACTCCATCTACTTGGCAATTTAGAAATTTTCTCATAAATCATGTAGCAGTTCATATAACTGGATTAGAAATATTGTAATTATTGAACTGCTCGAAACCATCACAATTTGTATTTATTGGTTTTCCATAAACCGTTGAAAAGTACTCTGAAAAGTATTGTTCAATTTGCTCACCGTTCTCTGCAGTTAAATCATCAAGAAATATTGTATTAGGAATTGTATTCGATGCTTCTTTTGTATTCAAGTATTGCCAAAAATATTTGGGGTCATTATTTAAAGAATTATCAATATTGAGGATATAATTATCCTAGCCAATTCGTGATATACATATATTGGAAACAACTGGTAAATCAGAGTAAATCTATTTGCCTGAATAAACATCTTGTAGTGAAAATAAAACGGATTTCAACAACTAGTTTTTACAATAACGGAACCCCAGAGAAGTCAATCAAATATAAATTATTCAAATTAGAATATTATGAACTTTCCTTAAATTTCAAATCAGTACGATCCTGGAAAAGCGAACAACAAAAGATCAACGGTAATCTTACGAAGAAATCAAAAGGAAAGAAAATTTCCATTTCAATTCACTTATAAAGGTAGCTCAACATCTGTAAGTAACTACTTATCATTTGATTTGAATGCTTTCATACTTTGTTTTTGTAATTACCGTTGAGATTTCTTCCCGACAAAGTACCCAGGTTAATTCTCTGAATACTTTACACGCAATTACTTTGTTCACAACAGGAAAATAATAATTCCATCATGATTCAGAAGAAAATAATAGTAAGTATATCAAATTATTTCCAGCACAACATCATAATCTGTGCCCTGGTTTATTTATCGTAAAATTTCATGTATGATAATTTTGAATGCCTCTATTTCCCAGCAAGGAAAAAGTTTCTATATACTGAGAATGTTTACTAATACACTGAAGTTCAATGAGTCTGTATTACTTTATTATTTTAAGTGAGAGTACCAACTATAACTTTTACTCTTCCTGAAGTCTGAATATTTCATTGCTGGTTTATTTTACCAGTTGAATCATGTTCAGAATAAGATTTTTCCATTGGTAAATAGGTATTAATAATAATAATAATAATAATTGTAATAATATTAACGTTACAAGGCCGATATGTAGCAAATGACGGATGAGGTTGAATATTGTAATCCGAGGGCCGCCGAGGGCCACCCTTTCAGTGCCGAGACGTTTCAGTGGCAGGACCTTTCAGTGCCAGGACTTTTCAGTGTCAGGACGTTTCAGTGCAGAGACGTTTCAGTGCTGGATGTTTCAGTGACGGGACCTGTCAGTGCCACAAAGATTGTTTTTATTTAATAAGGATAATTTTTTAAAAAATTAGATTCAAATAAAATTTTATGTATATATAAAGTAGAGAGCCCTCATTTATGGGAACTAAAACTAGCAAGGGTCTTGGGTTCTTAAGTTATTTGACAGGTAGAACGGTGATCCCAGGATTAAGATAATTTTTCAGTCTCGATAATCTTATTCGTCGGAATTAAACAACGCTTTAAAGTCATTATAAGAATATAATCTCATTTTAAAGGATGAAATAATTGCAATTAAAAATGTTCAAAATAATCCATAAATATTCATGGAGTAAAGTAAGGGAAAGGGACTTAAAAGTAATATTTAAAGAAATATTTGACAAATTTTTGTTCATTATTTCGAATAATTTTGAAAGTAGTATTTGCTGTTTATAAAAGTGACAATACCTTTATATTTTACCAACGAGTGTTAAAATGGAGCCCACAATTTTAAGTTCAAGAGGAAAACCAAAATTTACCGATAACGGTTTTGTATATACTTTTGAAAAGTGTTCTAAAAGTAATGAGAGTATTAAATTTTGTCGATGTGAGCAACAAGGGAGATGTAAAGTGCGGATTCATAACGAAGATGGAGAAGATATTAAAGTAATTAATATCCATTCTCATTCCTCCTCGGCAGCAAGTGTGGAAGTTGCAGAAGTTATAACAAAAATCAAACTTCGAACAGAAAATACCGTAGAAGGCACAATAAATGTGATAAGTAATTGCCTAACAAACCTAACTCAAGGTTACGAAGCCTCAATTCCAAATATTGGTGCTTTACGAAAAGTTGTTAGACGTAAAAGGAAGGCAATAAATTCAGCACCTGCAGCAACTGCAACTTTACAGGAACTGGTCTTACCTGAGGAATATACCCAATATTTTCCAGAGCCTAACACAGCAGAAATTGTTTTACTTCGTGATAGTGGGTGGGTCACAGAGTACGGAAATAGAACTCCACTTGAATATTTGAGGTATTTGAGGTATCGCCCACAACTATCAAATGACTGAATAAACTATTAGTTTATTATTATTAAGTTTCATATTTATTGTTTTTGTTTAACTAACAACTAATATTAGTTGGTTTTATGAAATAAAGTTTCAAACAAATAAAAAAAAACAAACTTTAATAAGTATGACTGGCAACTTTATACAACGAATTTTTGTGAATGTGTGCATTCTCATTAGTTTTAATATCGCCAGTAGAATTTCAATTTTTTAATGTATGTCCCGGCACTGAAACGTCCCGGCACTGAAACGTCATAGCACTGAAACGTCCTGGCACTGAAACGTCATGGCACTGAAACGTCCTGGCACTGAAACGTCCTGGCATTGAAACGTCCTGGCACTGAAAGGTCCTGACACTGAAACGGCGGCCCTGAAATGGCAGCGCTGAAATGGCGGCACTGAAACGTTCCATTCTCCAAACCACGTACCTCGTAATTCTACAGAAAAATCGCAACATCGTGTTATCATGGAACAGCTTAACAATATCACAATGATTTTATAAACAACGTCAGTTTTTTGTGTTTGCGAGTTCGTTCTAACAACGACCATGGAGAATCATGTGCAGCGAGTGTTGATTTACTGCCGAAAATAACTCAAGAGCGATATCAAAAAGAATATGAAAATTTTGAGGAGTGGCGAGATAGCAAGAAAGTAAAGGTGGTTAATGAAGATGTATTATTAGCCTAAACGAAAGGAAAATCAGAGGTTTATTCTCCTAACTCGGCCGAGTGGTTAAAGCGACATAGTTTAATCACTTTGGATGCCAGTCGGCGATGGTTCAAACCACGGCGACTGCAGAATTTTTTCTGATGGCCCGAGAAAGTGCTAGGAATCGCACTTAAAAAGGTAAGACCTCGTTAATCCTTGGCTCGCACAAGTTTCGAATTTTGAGGGCTGCCATTCGTAAGGGAACGACAGTTGGTTAACGGAAAAAACAATTTTAACAATTTTAACTCGCTGTGGACCAAGATTTCAATGTTGAAACTTGCTTTGAAAATTTATGACAACATTGAAATTTCAAGGTTAGTTATTTTAAATCGAACACCATATTACAGAAACGGTATATTCAAATTTGGAAAATAATTTTTGTTCTTGAGACGAAAGTCTGATGGATACACACCAAGGGAAGCAAAAATTTTGTCTGAAGAAGAAGTAAGTAAGTTTTTGCTGGAGGCAGATGATCATACATGGTTGTTTGAAAAGGTTGTATTAACGTGTGGTATTTTTGGCGCCTGCAGACGTGACGAACTTGTTAAGCTACCAGAGTTTTGGTTACATTGAGGTAAAGTAAAAACAAAAAGAACAGCGATTCTTCATTGGTTATAGGAATGGTAAATGTGTAAAACAAGTTGTGGGCATTCATTCTATTAGAGCTGTTCCAAAGGAAATAGCAAAATTGGAAAATCCTCAGCTCTACACAGGGCACTCGATTCGCAGATCCTCAGCTACTATGCTTGTAGAAAATGGTGGCGATCTACTATCGGTAAAAGAACTTGGAGGTTGGAACTCCTCTGTGTTGGCGGAGTCGTGTATTGAAAATTCAGTTTCAAAGAGAATGAAGATAACGAGACATCTATTTCATAGTGATGAGGCCACACCAACAACAAGTTCAAATACTGGTGCTTTAGATTGTAAATCTTTCAACGATGTAGTAGAAATTTCAAATAATAGCAATTGTCAAATTACTTTTCAAATGTTAGTATTATTATAATTATTGTTATTGTAAACAGAATAAGTAGAGTTTTGAAAGAAATATTTAAACAAGTGATTTCTTAACAGACGGAGGCTGTTAAAATTAACTTTTCAATTGTCATCTGAATACCGTTAAATCAAAATAACAGTATTAGCTTACGACAATATTCAAACTTTTGACTTTTTCAACTCATATGCCAATAAAATGTGGTTACTAATTTTCTTTGCATTTATTTTCGAAAATATCTGGATGCTTATCACAGAATTACTGATTGGTGACAGAAATAAACACAGACTAACCTAGACTAGTTACCAAGTTCAGAAACTTGATAATACTTGCTAATGCGAATTATAATAAGCGCTCATTGGATTTATAATGACATCCAGAAAAATGTGCAAAAGTTTCAACCCGCACATGCACAGTTGCAAAAGTTATTAACAATTAAATGATTCAAAAAGAGGAGTTAGTATTTTGCAAATAATTCAAAAACTATCACTATTAAATATCAAATCAAATATTTTAAATAATTATGGTGTTCTCTAGACACTTGAAGAAAAATAAATTCAATGTTTTTTTCTATAAAATAAGCCTTTGGTGATTATCCTACTTTTAGAGCTTCCAATTTCATTCCAAGTTGGATATTAATTGAAAAAAAATAATCCTTAGATTATTTCACCTCGTAGAGACGTTTTCACAACTATACTTGATGGGATAATAGCCATTTCAAGTATTTTTAATTGATACAATCTACTAACTTAGAATCATTTGCATAACAAAAAAAAAAATAAAAAAATAGGGCCGAAATATTTTTTCTAACCATTTCATTAATTGTTATCGTTGTTTTAATAAGCTATTACAAAAATTTCAATTTAAATTTTTAACGCCATATGTTCAAATTAATTTTTTAAACAAATGGATTTGTTACATCATCCTTAGGTATGTTTTTTGTCATTTCATGATCTGAAAAAAAACTGAATATTTTGCTATTTGTTTACATTTATTCTTTTATTTTCTTTTGAAAAAATAATGACACCAAAAAAAGTTTTCATAGAAAAATTCATGATTTGTGACTTTACTTAATTCATATTCCACTAGCTTATTGAACAATCAATTGTCGAATATATTTCTATCTTCTAAGATTCCGAAACAATATACTTAACCACATTCAATTATTATACGTGAAAAGATTTTTTTAACTCATCAAAATATAAAAAATATAAACAAATTTGACAATATTCGAGAATTGTTTATAACAAATTGTGTATTTAATAAACGAATTGAATATGGATGCAGTTTTTGCTAGAAAATCGCAAATCATTAATTTCAAATTTTGAGATTAAAACGCTTCCTTGATATATTTTTCAAAAATAAAAAAATTTGTTATAGAAAAAATGAAAGATTTTAAAATCATAATTTTCCATGGCTGATGAAATGGCAAGAAAATATTGTAATTGATCTAGTTGATCGAAAAAATGTTTTTGAGCATATTTAAATCGAATACTTTTTTGTTCATTAAACTGATAACAATAAAGTGTGATGAACATAATATTTCCATCTCTTTTTTTTCAAATTTGTGTGGCTCAAATTATTCCTAATAGACTATAACAATTAAAATTAAGTTGATTATCTCATTAAGCAAAGTTGTGAAAAGGTCTCCAGCTTTTGTTTCATAATCAACCGACTAGGAATGTAAATAAAATCTTAAAAATTTTACCAAAAGACTTATTTTATGAAGAATCTGCAAATTATTGTTTTTCAGAGGAACCTTTTTATTCAACTCTTTAGGAAATACCATAATTTTCTAGAATATATTTATTTGATAGTAAAAAAATTATTGCGCTGACATGAAATTAAAAGTATCAAATAGTCTGAAAAGAGATAAAGTACCGGAAGACAAAATTATTTTTTGGAAGTTTTCTTCCTTTTCAGTTTTTTAACTTCTTTTCTATGAACAGTTTTCGAATTATTTAGTAAACAATACACCCAGTTCCTGAAATCCATAGTTGTTTATAACTTTTACAACTGTTTTTTTTTTCTGGAAATTCTAGTAACTTGATGTATATGAATTCACCGATAAATTGGGGTATAAAAGCAACTACAGAAGGGTGTTGAAAATTCCAGTTGGCGAAGGTAATTTTCAATAATTATATCTGAATATGACAATGAATATTTTATATCGTAAGATACAGGTTTCAGTTCCATGGGTTCAACAATTCTTTGCTATTCAGAGGTCACAATACATTATTGAAATATCTAGGGCGGTTCATACCAGGGCATGTTGCATGACTGCATGGTTTGATTATTCATGTCTCCTGAGATATATTATGGACCAGTCAACTCACAACAGAGGACACACCCACATTTAGTAAGAGTAACACACAAAAATGCAATACATTTTTTAAAGAAAGATCGTTATCTATATCGAATACAAATGTTACTAATATGTCGCAAAGCTTCAACCAAATAAAATTTTGGATAGTGAAGAAAAAATGATTAATTCTATAATAGCAGTAACACAGTTCATAGCAAGCACACCACCTGATTAATACAATGAATACTTTTTTTATAAATTGAAAGTTGATGTACAAATTCAAATAAAAATTATTATATAATCATGAAATTCTCAGTTTCCATAAATAATTCAACGGAAAAATTAATGATGGAACACCTTGTGAAGTGAATGGAGGTCTCGAATCGGTTGTGTAGGCTCGAAAATAAGGAACTCGCTTCTTTCATGATAATAAAAAGCTATGAACCAACTCCGATGAGTAAGTTTCCTGTTGCAATATCGTTTACTAATCACTTTTATTAACATTACTTAATGTGTTGAAATAGGTACAGTCTATAACAACTTGATCGGTTGGCAAAAAAATATAGATATTCTAAGACAGGAAAATAAAAAATGAATTGCAATGGAATTCAAATAACGTATGACCTTACTATTCCGTAGTATTTCATACCAAAAGTAGGCAATTTAGGTAGTTGTCGGAGTTTCGTTGGTAACTGTGCCTGAATAGTTATTTTTGTATCAAGTGCGGAAAATGAGTGTTTTTTTAATGGCACATAAGAGTGTTAATTTATGGCCGATACCACAGGTTGAGGCCAAAAACTCTCTCGATTGTGGGTGGCATGAAAACACGAATTTTATACACGAAATACAAACAACATTTTTTGTACAACTGTGAATGTGAATTTATATCATCTGAAATATATTAAAAATAAATACTTCCGATACATCTTGACGTGTTTCTTTGTCCCGATAAGTTATCGTCTTTAAACGACTTTTGTCTTGGAAATATTATTCAATGTTTTCAGTAAAATCGTATTCAAAATAATGATACTTATCTTTTTCATACAAGTTATCTTTAATGTTATCAATATTTCCATTACAATTTCACAGCATCAGTGGTCTTTCTGTGTCGTTACTGTAGAAACGGTTTGTTGGCATGCCGCGTGTTTGACTGTTTGACTGTGTTTGCTCGTAATTGCTTTATTTTCAAGTTAAATTCAAGAAGATGGATGTTGATTATGATAGTGATACCCCATCAGATATATCTGAGAAAGCAAATGCAATAGTATCTAATATGTTACCAGCCAAATCCAAGTGAATATATGAGAAAACATATGACCAATTTAGTGAATGGTGCGACAAGAAACATATAAAAAAGTTGTCTGAAAATTGTAAAACCTCTTTCGTTATGGGGTGTCTACTCAATGTTGAAAGGTACGTTGAATGTTAAAGAAAATATTGATATAAGGAAGTTTTCAAAATTCATTCATTAAGAACTAAACCGTCGGATACCGAGGAAAGACATCTAAAGTCTCGTCAAGGGATGATATCAATCAATTCATTCAAGATGCTGATAACGAAACAAATTTACTTTACAAGGTTCAGATATAATAATAATTTTGTAAGATTAGTAGTAATTTCAATATATTTTATTTGTAGGTTGTCCTAATTTTGGGTATTAGCGGTGCTTGTCGCCGCGAAGAATTATTACATATAACTATTGATGCTATTGGAGATGCTAGATCCAAATTGATTGTTAAAATACCTGATACGAAGACCTATTATTGCGCAAGAATGTTTACTGTTTTATATTCTGCTTATGGAAAAAAAATCTGTAGGTCACAATGAGCTTATGACATGAGGCATAAGATGTTCGAAGGACTGCTCATTGCTAATATCCTATACAATAGGAAATGTTGGGTCGAAAATCCATCAGAAAACAACTACTTTCCTGGCTAATGCCACGACGAACATTGAATTACATCTGATGAAATTTCCGTGCAGGGTTCCTACAAGGTTATCTCTGCAATTGCTTGTTGCATGGGAATGTTCATCGAAACATTCGGACCACCTATATATCGATTTCGGGGTGTTGCCCCTCATCAGTATATGGTAGGTCTAGCAGTCAATAACGAATGACTGCAACGAATGAATCGACAGTAGTTGTTTTCTGATGGATTTTCGACCCAACTTATCCTATTGTATAGGATATTAGCAATGAGCAGTCCTCCGGACATCTTATGCCTCATATTCTGCTTCTATTGAGATATACCATAAGTAAAGAGCACTACGGCCGCCTCATACAAAAAGTAACAGGTTATTTTTTAAATATTCGAGAGGAAAATCTATAAACCAACAATTCAAAATTGCTTGATTGCAAAATGGCTTGGAAAATACATGTATAAGAGCTACACAGATCGCTGTTTCAGGAGAAGCTCTGTAACTCTTCTGGCCAATGCAAGGGGCAATATTACATCCATGAAACGTCATGGTGACTGGAAATCTGCCTCCGTAGCAGAAGCATATATAGAAGATAGTTAGATTAACAAAATTGAGATTTCTAACAAAATATTGAATTGTCCTTCTTCTTCCAAACAAATTAAAATATCTGATAAAATTGTGGAATCAACTCTTCAAGAAATATCTAACGTTTCTGATCAGCAGCAACATGGAACATCTTCGGGAATTTGTGTTGGAAGTAATTGTTCAAACTTTACTATCAATTATTATTCCAATAAATGAAATTGTTTTATGATGAATAATCAATTAATAATTGGAATAATTGATAGTGAAGTTTGAACAATTACTTCCAACATAAATTCACGAAGATGTTCCATTGTTGCTGCTGATCAGAAACGTCAGATATTTCTTGAAAAGTTGATTCCACAATTTTATCAGATACTTTAATTTGTTTGGAAGAAGATGGTGAATTCACTATTTTGTTAGAAATATCAATATTTTATTCAAACAATCTTCTATATATGCTTATTTCTGCTACGGAAGCAGATTTCCAGCCACAGTGACGTTTTATGGATGTAATGTTGCCCCTTGCATTGGCCAGACGCGTTACAGAGCTTCTTCTGAAACAGTGACCTGTGTAGCTCTTATACATGTCTTTTCCAAGCCATTTTGCAATCGAGCTGGAAATTTCTCCTATTTTATTTATCCCCACATGTTGGTCAATACATTTTCCTCTCGAGTATTTCAAAAATAATCTGTTACTTTTTGTATAAGGCGGCCGTAGTGCTCTATACTTGCGCTATATCTCAATATAATCAGAATTTGAAACAGTAAACGTTCTTGCGCAATAGGTCTTCGTATCAGGTATTTTAACAATCAATATAAATTCAGCATCTTCAATGGCATCAATAGTTATATGCAATAATTCTTCACGGCGACAAGCACCGCTGATACCCAAAATTAGGACAACCTAAAAACAAAAAATATTGAAATTACCACTAATTTACAAAATTATATTATATCTGTACCTTATAAAGTAAATTTGAATCCTTATCAGCATCTTGAATAAATTTATTGATATCATCCCTTGATGAAACTTTACATTTCTTTCCTCGGTATCCGACGCTGTTGTTCTTAATGAGCAGGACCAATTTTGAAAACTTCCTTATATCGATATTTTCACTGTACTTCAATGTACTTTTCAACATTGAGTAGACACTCTGTAACGTAGGATGTTTTATAATTATTGACTTTTCCTCAGAATAGCATATGAGCACATTTTCAGAAACCTTTTTTACATGTTTCTTGTCGCACCATTCACGAAATTGGTCGTATGTTTTCTCATATATTAACTTGGATTTGGCCGGTAACATATTAGAAACTATTGCATTTGCTCTCTCAGATATATCTGATGGGGTATTACTACCACTATCATAATCAACATCCATCTTCTTAAAAATAACTTGAAATTGAAGCAACTACGAGCAAACACAGTCAAAGAGTCAAACACGCGGCGTGCCAACCGTTTCTATAGTAACGACACAAGAAAGATCACTGGATGCTGAGGAATAGTATTGGAAGTATTGATAACATTAAAGATAACATTAAAGATAACGACAATTTTTTAATACGATTTTACTGAAAACTGAATGATATTTTCAAGACAACAGTCGTTTAAAAGCGATAACTTATCGGGACAAAAAACCACGTCAAGATGTATTGGAAGTATTTATTTTTAATATATTTCATACGATGTAAATTCACATTCGCAGTTGTACACATTTTTTTTGTATTTCGTGTATAAAATTCGTGTTTTCATGGCACATTCGAGAGAATTTTTGGCCTCGACCTGCGGTCTCGGCAAAAAATTAAGACTCTCATGTGCCATTGAAAAAACACTAATTTTACGCACTTAATACAAAAATCACTATTTTCTACGACTGTGCGTAAACTTAGGTTTTAAATAAAATCATCAAATGTTTTACGAACTGTTCGTACATTTTTCAGAAACACAATTTTTCACGTCAGATTGTACACAGAAGCCATCATTTGATAATTAGTCCAAGGAACGAGGAAGCGGCCCAATGTTAAATGTGCAAAAATTAATATCCGAAAAATAAAAATATGAGCGTATAGGAAATTAAAATTCAGGATGAGTTTCTATTTCATGCGACTCGATCCTGATTACCGAACATAACCTTAAAAATTGGCAAAGTTGCGACAAGCGGTTTTTTGTTGATAACTAAAAAACAACAGCTCCGATCAGAAAAAGTTGAATTAGGAAATTGTAGGTATTGGAAAGATCTATCAATTGAATAACTTATAATTTTTTGATATCATTGATACAAGTTATATCAGAAAAACCGTAAAAAATCGGGTTTTCTATAACTCGTTTATTGTAAGGTATTGAAAATTGTTATTTACAGTTTTGTGTAGCCTATGGCAAGCCAATAAAAGTCTTTTTGAAAAAACTAAGCCATGAATCGTTACTGTAGCATCATTCCTCGAGCAAGAGTAGCCATATTGAGACAGCATCTTTTTTGAGAAAACTTCATATATTTTGAAAAATAATCAATATTTATCAATTTTTCAAAGTAATACTATTTTGGCTTGTCATAGGCTACACATAACGGTAAGTAACAAGTTTGAATACCTTACAGTTAACGAGTTATACAAAACCCGATTTTTCACGGTTTTTCCGATATAACTCGAAAAGTATCAAGGATATCGGAAAACTATAGGTGATTCAATTGATAGATCTTTTTTATACCTACAATTTTCTAGTTTGACTTTTTTCGATCGGAGCTGTAGTTTTTTAGTTATCAACATAAAACCGCTTTTCGCAACTTTGACAATTTTTTAGGTTATGTTCGGTAATCACGATCGAGTCGCATGAAATAGAAACTCATGCTGAATTTCAATTTCCTATACGCCCATATTTTTTGTTTTCGGATATCAATTTTTGCACTTTTCCCTATTGCTTGGACTAAATACGAAGAAAATTGAAAACGCAACAGGATAAAACATTCAACAATTGCTACAATTTGAGAATAAAATCACTGTCGTAGAAAAAAATGTACATGATGAATACTCGGTAAGGGCTTTTTTGTACTCGAGTATTTTGTTGAACTCTGCTTCGGCTCATTCAACAAACTTCACGCCCATACAAAAAAGTCCTACTTTACGAACTTTTATCATAAATAACTATTTTATACGTACGGAAAATTCGCCCCGAAAGCAGTACTTTTGTAACGAAAATTTTAAATTAGGCAAGCCTCATGAGTTCGTAGCAGTTTTCTATAGAAAAAAGATTTTTACAAAGACAAATAAGATTTGTATGGTTTATATTTGCTTCGTCCACCAATTTATCTCACTCGTGTAAAGAATCGTTTTCAAACCTTGTTGAATAATGTACTATTTTGTACGACTGCAATGGCTCTCAAAACTATTTTCTTAAGTCAGATTAAGAAAAGGAGGGGTAGCACTCTGATAATAATGAAGAACGCATTTTTTGAGATACCTAGCAGATCCCGAAATTCTGGCTGAAATAGGCAAATACTACTGCCTCAAGAACCATTGAGAAATTTTGATTTGTGTAAAATTATCAATGGCAAAAGAGATGCTGCCATCGATACTGCCAAGAACTAGTAGCTTAACGAATTTCTCGACAAACTTTGGATTTGGATTACTCGTCAGACATGATGAGTATAAAGCCAAATGGATTCTGGGAAACTATGAACTTTTCCAGATCATGGAAAATAATAGGAAAAGGAGATACTGACTCTTTGGCTGCTGAATAACAGTAATTAAAATGTCTGTTTACCTGAAAAAAGTTACCAAATAACGTTATTTGGGATAAATCAGATATTTCCGACTATAACTAGTGGTATGATTATTTCGATATTATTAGTGGAGTTGAGCAGGAGATTTAACGAACTCAACATATCAGATGATTAAACGTACTACGGATTATATTATATGTACGAAAGTGTAGAAGGACAACAAAGAATTTAAAAAAATAATTTTTCTAATTCCGACTTCACAACTCGGAATTAGTATAATTCCGACTTTACAACTCGGAATTAGTATAATTCCGACTTTACAACTCGGAATTAGCCTAATTTTGACTTTGCAACTCGGAATTAGTATAATTTCGACTTCACAACTCGGAATTAGCCTAATTCCGACTTCGCAATTCGGAATTAGTATAATTCGGACTTCACAACTCGGAATTAGCCTAATTCCGACCTCGCAACTCGGAATTAGTATAATTCCGACTTCACAACTCGGAATTAGTATAATTCCGACTTTACAACTCGGAATTAGTGTAATCATTGCGATTCCATTGAAATTATAGTGAAAGTTCAAACATTGATCCCTAACGTTAATTACTTAATATTATTAGAACGTATCTTTCCCGCACGCCACATCGGCAGTAAAGTATAACTTTCCGCACTTGTTAAGTATTTTTATTGGAAAAGAGCATACTTTATTTAGAGAAAATCGTAAGAAAAGTACTAGTTTTATGCTTAGCAACTTTTCTACTTAGCGACACGTTTATTTTATTGATCATTACATTATTTCATCCTGCCAATCTGAGAGATTTTTCTTTTAATAATTGATGCGTTTCCATTGAAAAAAACACGTGTTCAATTCTTATGCCGGGTCCACATCAAACCAACAATACAGAAATAAAAAATTAACTCAATGTTTTTCAACCATTCAACAATAAATCTGAAACTTTTCATCATCAAAACGTGTTGTGTTTTTTATGCAACAAACTTTTCGCGTTCCCGTTTCCATTAAAAAAGGTCAAAAACAAGTTTTCAACTATGCCGTGTCAACATCAAACTAAAAAAACAACGTTAACGTAAACGTAACGTAAACGTAACTCAATGTTTTTCTTCAATTTAACAACAAAACTGAAAAAGTTCTTCAATAAAACGCGCCTGTTGTGTTTTTGGTTGCAACAAACTCTCCGCGTTCCCGTTTCCATAAGAAAAAGGAAAAAACACGTTTCCAACTCTTATGCCGTATCCACATCAAACCAACAAAACAGAAACAAAACATATTCTTCAACAATTTAACAACAAATCTGAAATTTTTCATCAATAAAATGTGTTGTGTTGCAACAACTTTTCGCGGTCCTGTTGGAAGGCGCTAAACATCAAAGGGTTTCTGTTTTGTTGTCATTGTTGGTAACATTGTCGGTGCTGTGTGAACCTAATTGAAGAACTAAGAAAAACAAAATCCCCTCCAGTATGTCTTTGGGGACTCCTAGGTGTTGTGAATGATGTCACAAAATAAATATGCAGTATGTCTGGTGAACTGGTACATCAAGCTATGATTAAAATCTACAATTTCCAAAAATCTTAGTGGTCCGCCAAGCGTTCAACCACACGGCATAACTAAAATTGGTGTATTTTTTTCATAACAACAACAACAAAATGTTGGACTTGGTACTTTCAAATACGGACTATATAAAATCTGTAATACACTCAAACAATCCTCTTGTGATGGAAGATATCCACCACCCTGCACTGGAAATAATTGTTAACTTAGATACTGCGAAACATCTTAGACAAAATATAAATGCTACATTCAATTTTTATAAGGCAGATTATATAGAAATTAACAGAGAATTAGCCAACATTTCATGGGAAACTTTACTGAATGGATTGGACGTAGACGATGCACTAAATATTTTTTATAAAAAACTTAATTCTCTTATAGCAACACATGTACCTCAAAAAAGAAATAATAAAAAAATTTCAATTTACTTTAAAACAGATACTATAAAATGTATATGGCGATCAAAATCAATACAATATTTTTTCCTACTTGAGAAAGAGATCTAAAGAACTCATAAAAAGAGACTACTTGAACTATATCTCGAGCATCGAAACTGAAATCACAACTAATCAGAAATCATTTTTTAAATTCATAAATAACAAGAAAAAATGCCATAGTAATATTCCCCAAGATATGTTTTATGAAAATATTCAGGCTACCGAAGGAATTAAAATTTGTAATCTATTTGCTGACTATTTCAAAACTGTGTATAACCCTCAGAGTAATATAATCAATAATCAACCGAGTATTGTGAAACTCTATTAGGATTTCTCCGAATGAGATCAAAATTATAATACAATGCCTCGATATAAAAAAATGCCCAGGACCAGACAAAATACCACCTCTTTTCATAAGAAACTGCTGTGAAAACTTGCTATTACCATTATCAATTATATACAACTCATCACTTGAAACACTTAAATTTCCATCTTTCTGGAAAGAAACCCACGTTGTTCCTATCTACAAAAATGGAGATAAACATAATGTAAAAAACTATCGTCCAATTAGTAAAATATGCGTATTTGGAAAAATATTTGAAAAACTCATACAAAACTTCATTTTTTCTGTAAAAATTAAAATAATAGAGGAACAGCCTGGATTTTTTCCAAAAAGATCTATAGAAACCAACTTAAATATCTATACCGAATACATCAGTGAAGCAATAGAGGAAAAAGTTCAGGTTGATTCAGTGTATACCGACTTCAGCAAGGCCTTCGATAAAATTGATCATTCAATCCTTCTGAAAAAACTTTCTGAAGTCGGTATACATGCAGGTCTCATAGAGTGGATAGCTTCATATATACAGGGTAGCACTCAAGTAGTAACTATACATGGTTTTTACTCCAATAAATTTTCAGTGACGTCAGGAGTACCTCAGGGTAGTCACCTTGGTCCTCTGCTCTTTGTCATATATATCAATGACGTAAAACGATGTTTTTTGAATAGGAACATATTGCTATATGCAGATGACATAAATTTTTTTAAAAGAGTTGAGGATCAGAAGGATTGCGATGAGCTCCAAGATGATCTGAATAGATTTTTTTTGTATTGTCAGTGTAATAGTTTGTTCCTGAATATATCCAAATGCCATAATATTTCGTTCACTAATAATAAGAATAAAATTCTAAACTTATACCTTATCAACAATAACACAATAGAGAAAGTTGAGGAATAAAAAGATTTGGGCCTTATATTTACGAGCAATCTAAATTTCAACAAACATATTGATAAATTAGTGAATGAATCGAGACGAATGCTTGGTTTCATAATAAGAAATACCAAACACTTCAAAAATAGTTAAGTTATTATATCATTGTACAATTCATATGTGCTCAGTAAACTCAGTTTTGCATCATCAATTTGGAATCCTCAATATGCAGTTCACATTAGTCGCATAGAAAGTGTTCAAAATAAATTCTTACGGTATCTGTCGTTTAAAAGTAACACACCAATTACAAATAGTAATTACAAATATATCCGAAATAAATTTGGGATTCTAAGCTTGACTGGTCGCAGGAAAATGAGCGACATAAATCTAGTATTCAAAATTACTAAAAATTATATCGATTCACCAAAGCTGTTATCCGGTATAAAATTTTCCGTTCCATCACGCCCACTTCGACAACATCAAGTATTCAATATTCCTTTTAGAAGAACTGTAGTGGGGTATAACTCTCTCTTCTAAGAGCTCAGAGAGATTTTAACCAATATATAGACACAGATACAGAAAATATGATCCTAGTTTCTTTAAAAAAATATTTGAAAACCAAGTTCTTAGTACTGTTCAATTAGGATTATGCCCATAACTTACATTGTAATTTTTTCTATTATCAATATTATTGAGAGCTTACAAATTTAGATAGTACTTGTTAGTATAGTAATTATATTAATTTCTGGAAATATTAAAAACATTGATATTGTATACTTATCATCATAGTAGGTACTTATTTCTTTTTATTTCTATAATTATAGTTATTAACATTATGTATGTTGATACAGTTCAATTATTTTATCTTTACCCGTGCGTCATCATTGTAATGCATATGAAATAAGTCGAGAAATTTTAGTCAAAACAAAGTCTAAATGTATAACGACGTGGCTGATATCCCGATAAAAATTACAACGTGTAGACAATGAGATAAGATAATGAATTATTAAATTAACTAAATTAACATTTTCAAATTCATGGAAATGGCGAAAATATATTGTGAATGTTTTTGGTCTTTATTTATAGAATTAGGTAAGGTTTTTTTCTCAACAGGGTTTCCACCCTCTGAATTACTGTTGTGTGAATATCCCGGTAATACGGAATTACAGTCACATATATCAATTGTGGGGTTAGAAATTTCAAAGATTATTTGTGAAAAAAACACATTGTATTGTACTTACTTTGAAATTAATGATTGTAAGAGACGTTTAGTTTTGAAAAAAACTGTTTTTATAATGTGTCTGACTGCAAAACGAAGTAAAAGTGGTGACAAACAATCCCCAATGACAGAAAATAATGACGTGATTGATGGTACTGCTCTAGTCAATACACTATTTGGCAAGTTTAGTTGAAATGTAAAAACACTGTCAGCTTTATGGCTATCTCTTTTCACTGTTTTGAGTTTCAATGGATCATCACAATACCATAATTCTTTGCTTAGAAGACAAATGTTAACGAATTTTGATTCGCTGATAGCGGTTGATAGACAGGGATGTTACATAGAGGGTATGTTATTTCTTAGATCATAAATTGATGACGCATGGGTAAAGATAAAATAATTCAACTGTACACCTCGAAGGTAAAAGTATTACGTGGATACTGTTTTTGGAATCTTCATTCTGTTTGTATCCCTTATTTCTGAATAAATAAATAAAATAAATAAATAAATCAATAGATCTTAGGGCCAACCATCAGCTGTATTAAATCTTCAAAGTTCTCGCTGGATGGTCCAAGTTTACATTTTCACATAACTTCAATTCCAACTCGTGGAATCGTAATGATTACACTAATTCCGAGTTGTGAAGTCGGAATTATACTAATTCCGAGTTGCGAAGTCGGAATTAGGCTAATCCCGAGTTGTGAAGTCAGAATTATACTAATTCCGAATTGTAAAGTCGGAATTATACTAATTCCGAGTTGTTAAGTCGGACGTAGGCTAATTCCGAGTTGTGAAGTCGGAATTATAAATTTTTTATTTTATGTGGCCCTTCTACGCTTTCGTATATATGAGACAATATAATGAATAAAATACTTTTTGGGTAATTTGCGAAAGGCTGGATTATTTATTAACCCATTTTCATTTGATGAAATTAAATAGTTACTATTATTGCTCATTATCGTTCCAGCCAATTATTGAAGTACTACAAATCTCGGATAGTCGTTGATCCATTCATTGCGAAAGATCTTGAGTAACATTATGTCTTTAATTGGCGTCGTTGAAATTCCTCATTAATAACGGTGTCTTTTGGAATGGTCTTTCTCATTTTATCATTAGTTCTTTAATTTCATCGTTTGTTTGACTCTCATCACTGCTAGTTGCCATTTTAAGACTTTTTCGCAGATGAAAACTATTTAATAGTTCAGTTGTCAATCCTAAAAGTTTTTTTAACGTTTTTCCTACGTTCATGCAAAAACAAAAGTCTATTTTATATTCAACGAAGAATCTTGTTCGTTCTTGCACTAGAGCAATAAAATATGTATTGCACTCATCTGTCAGTCTACTACTCACGGCGTTTCGTGATTAGAACGAACATAAAATTCAAATCGACGACATATTTAGTCCTTTTTCAGGTATAATATCCCAAGGACATTGAAACTTACCTAACGAAATAATTTTATCAGTTTTTGAAAGCACTGCCTGTTTTCTAAACTAACGTGCTTGGGGAAGTTGTGATAAAATGATGAGTTATTTATCAATGTTCGAGGGATATTCGGCAAGAAATTTTTTTCAATTAATTAAATGTCAAAGACTTTGTGTCAATCTAATGACGTTAGTGATAACTTACTAACCGTGAAAACTATCCATGGGTAGTTATCAGTAGTAATATCCCGACAAAATGCTGAATTTTCGTAGCTGATGACCATAGCAGTCGATGCCAAGACACCAAAGAAAAAAAATGCTGAATTTTCAAAAAATACTTTCACTTTGCTGTCACGAAAACTGTGTTGCTTAGAAACACCACGAGAGCTTGCTCGAGTGATGTTTTATACAGCAACACAGTTTGAGCGACAGGCAAGGTGAAAGTATTTTGAAAATTCTGCATTTTGAAGGGATATTCGATCAGACAATTTCACAAATACATTATATTATTATGGACTAAATGCGAATTGCAGGAACGGTTCATCTTGTGTCATTAATGTCAGTTGAAGAGTTGAACCGTCAAACTGACGTTTCTAAATTTACAGTGATTGTTGTAACTATGGAAACGTATAAGTAAGGAAGAGGCGAAACACCGATTTGAAAATACCACGGGCTGGAGACAGTGTTTTCGAAAAGTCCATTTCTCATTGGTTTGATTTCAAAAAATGATGGCATTTGGTTGGTTTATATAATATGAGGGAAATTGTAAGTCTAATGTTGATTTCATTAGTTATTTGGGTACACATGGCTAGAAATAGACAAATTTCATAGGATGTTTATTTAAGCAAAAAATTTTCTTTGAGATTGTATTACGTATTAAACAATTGCATAATTTGTATAATTTTCAAACATATTTATGATATTTAGGATTACGAAATTTTTTTCATATTAAATTAGTTTTCTTTGAATATCAGGAAGTGGAAGGAAGGAAGAGGCTCTAATTCAGCTTTCAAGATTTGCACCCATCTAACGCAAAAACGTACACACAGCAAGTTAAATGAAAGCTTTTAATTAATAAAATAAAAATAGAAGATGATGAAAAAGAATTTGTTGTGACACCACCAGAAGGCAGTGAAATCGCAAATACAGCGTCATTAAATTTATTACCTAGTAAAACAAGAAATCGATATAAACAAAGTAATAGGAAATCGTTCTAAAGAGTGGTCCTTCGATAGAAAAGTTGTAAATTTTACAGAAACTGTGCTTCTTAATTCTGAAACATTCAATAACGTTAGAACTGAATTCCAAAATGTTTTTTTTTGTCATGAAATCAACGGTGAACTTTTTAACAAAATAATAGTTATTTATAATTTTTTAATACAATGTTTCGAACAAATTATTTATACCTTTTGAACGGCAAGCCGATTTTGACAAATGAAGTGGCGTAGAACAAACAGATAATAGAAAATCGTTCAAAAGAGGGTATCACAAGATCCACGTTTTTATAATATTCTGCATTTCGTAGCACATATGCGTAATCAAAATCATCGTAACCTAAGGATAAATCATCAGACAATGACTTTCGTCATCCTCGTGGCACAAAAGGAACACCTCAAGGTTCAACTGGTTTCGATGAAGCCGCTCAAGGTAGGTAATTGTTTTAATAGTTGGTACGTGGAATGAATTTGTTGAGCATCTGCATAAAACAAATATGAAATGAATAGCACACCGATTCAGCTCGAAATAACCAGTGCCCAATTAAAAGAAGTCTTTCAATTTTCCGTCATCCAAATTTTGAACGGGTCACTTCTGGGAACGACGCATTCGTGATCAGTAAGTCAAGTTTATCCCCTTATGAGCGGTAGGTCCTAGACGCAATTGGAAAACTTTTAGTATATTATTTGATTACAATAAAGTATGAAACTGCTCTTACGTAGAAGACTGAAGGATCAGTTAGTTTTAACTTACGATCCTAATTTTTTTTATTATGATAGTAACTATTTGTTTCAGCAATTTTTTCCGCTCATAATAATTAGGTACTCCTATTTGAATCAGGTAATATATGAGATTGTCAAAAAATTATTATTAAAATTGTTGTTTCCGTCAACCGATTGCACTCGCGCAACCCTTAGGAGTCTTCGAGAGACTTGTGTGAGCTAGGGAAGACGCAGTCCTTACCATTTAATGTATGTGAGTCCATGCACGAGACCGATGACTATGCGAGTATTTCAACCATCGACCCGTCGCTTGAGAGGCGAACGCTCTACCAGCACGGCCATCTTGGCCCACAAATCTCTATTAGTAGAATAAGTAGAATACATTCCAGCATATGATAGGATGACAGAGGGAGTCGAGTGGTAAATAGTTACGGAGAATAAAGATATAACTGAGATCCAAATTGGATATTTATTGATCTGAGATCATTTCATAGGAATGATAAATTATTAGGTCCGATTCATAAAAAATTTAGTTCAATTATGTAACCACCAAATAGATTGCTATGCAAAAATGTTCCATTCAAACGGTTTGAGGAATGTGAACGTGCATTTTTGGAAGCAAAGGAAGCTTTTCAAAGAAAATAATGTTTGGCTCATCACGATACACAACTTCCTTTGGTTTTATGCACAGATGCGAGTTCCTATAGAGTCGGTGGTGTTTTGTCACATATCTATCCAGATGGGTCAGAACGTGTAATACAGTATTCATTGCAAACACTGACTGATACACAAAAAAGTACGGTCAGATTCATTAAGAAGCACATGCCATTATATTTACAATAAAAAAAATTTCATCAGTATCTTTACGGAAATAAATTCACTTTGTATACAGATCACAGGCCTTTGATACATATTTTCTCACCAGATGAATGCTTACCACTTTACAGTGCAATGCGAATGCAACATTACGCACTTTTCCTTAGGGGATTCAATTTTGAAATTAAATACTAAAATTCAAAACAGAATTCAAATGCAGATTGTTATAGTCCCGCTTGTTTCACTTTCATCATTATTTCTAATTTTGTAGGTAGTACGAGCTTTATCTTAGGATGACTCCTTTTTGTTTGGTAAAATCCTTTCCTGTCCAACTATAATGAGGAATAATTTGATGTCAGTTTTTTAATACATCAGAAAAACGCATCTAATATTCTCATTTGCCTTTTTAAACGAAAGGTATCATACTATTCTACGCTTGCAAATCATAAAATCATGAAAGTATTTTCAGTATCTTTTTTACAAATCGATTAGTGAAACCTTGTGGTCCAAGAGCCCGCTGCAAAAAAGCTGGACTATCAAGTTTCCGGATGATCATTCTTTTCAATTTAAGTGCTTACTAGGACCATTATGAAACTCATATCCTGTCAGTCCAGAAATGCTGCAAAAGACATGACATTTGGTGTGCCCAGGTTTTTTAAACTAAGAATTAGAATGCCAATCAAAACATGTGAAAAAATAGGTTTCCTCTGGAAATGAAAATGTTGGTACCGACTTTTGGTACACCCTGTACACCCTGGCAGGATATAATTTTTACATTACATTAAAAAAATTACTCATCTGGTAACTCGATAGGCCAGATTTTTGCAGAGGATTGGCCCGCAAGGTCACCAGATTATAGCCCGTTAGATTTTTTCTTAAGGGACACTTCCATCGGGCCATCATCCACGCAGCAGGCCATAAACGCCTACTTTACGCCCTTGATACATAAATAACTATTACAATGCGGTTTTATACGTTATACAGCGGATATTAGTGGTGGAGTGTTTGATTAAAAATTTCTGCAGAAATCCACCGAAAGGTAGGGAAGAATTTTATAATCGGTTTGCGAAGTGTCAAGATGTTCGTGGTGCTCATTTTGAACAATCTGTTATTAAGATGTTTATGTTCTGAACGTTCCTTCAACCCCCAAACTACCCAGATTTCACAAGAATTTATGAAAATTACGATGGTCGCAAGGAGATAAGAAACGCCTTCAAAATAAGGAGTCGTTGACCTCACGTTGTGTTTAAATTTCGAGTAGATTGGCGTAATAACATTCTTCCTTTAGCGTCAACAATGAGCTTTCAAGAAAATAAAATAATATTTTTATTATGTCAACCTACTTTTGTCGCATCCCTAGGTATGAAAGGGTGAATTTATGGATGAAATCTCGATCAACTGAATTTCTCCATCTCGTAAGTGTAAAGAAGCTTCAAACGTTAATACTAAAAATTACTGGTTGATTAAATCCCAAACAAACTAATTTTCCTTCCATTGGCACCATTTTGAACAGCAAACGATAAAAATCGAGCGCTAAACTTTCGATTAGATGATACACGTTCAAATATTTTTTAATAGACTACTTGCGCAGCTCATAGAAATGCAGTTATTACTTTATCAACAAGCTAATCTAGGTCAGATTCATTATATTCAAGTAATTAATGGGAAAGCTGAACACACAAATAATGAAAGCTAACTTAATTTCATTCCATATTGCATAGTTCAGTCATTTAAAAATGTGTATACGTAACAATTACGGCAACGTAAAAGTTGTAACATATACGTGGGTTATGTAGGTGCTTAGACTTGCTTTGAATCATGAGTGCATTTCTGTATTTGCATTCAGGGTGGATACACATAGCAGAAGAAAGTCTTTGTCTGGGTTCCGATGACTCACCCTCGGCAATTATTTTTAATATTTATTTCTAGAATGGTAGCAAATTTTTTGAAGAAAATGTGTTGTTGCCAGACCTTGAGAAAACGTTACAATTGACTGACGAAATGAAAAATCTTTTTTATTTAACCTTTATGACGCAGGTTTTCAAATGCACTAAAGAAGGTGCGAAATCTTCAAGATTGAGACACGCCGTGCTAGAAAGATTGTTGGTAGGTAACAACGCCAAGTTCTCAGTTTTATCATTTGAAATGTCGAATAAGTTAAAATGCCAACAATAAGTGACATCATATGTTCATTACCTACTGGATTAGAGGTAGTAAAATAAAAGGAATATTATCCTGATTTATGAATAATTTCCAGCATTGTTTATGAAGTCACGATTCATGCATGATGAGAATAGCATATGATACACGTGTACAAGTACTCTCAAAGCACTCGCAACGTTCAAGATCACTCCGCTTCGCGTCGTGACCTTGAACTCGTTGCGCATGCTCACTTGTGCACTATTTCACACGCAAATCAGCATTTTTAGGAGTCATAACATATAAATGATAGTTGATGAGGAGTAAAATGAATATCAACCAGTAGCGGAGGCGCAAACTATATTTTTTCCAAAAACTACAAAGAAATCCTATGTTCCCCTGAGTGTTTGACAAATATTTTCCGAAACCGTCGTTCCTACAGAAAAAAACTAACGAGACCAAAAAAAAACCTGTTCAATTCTATCTCAATAATGAACAATCAAGTATGTATCTAATTGCTACCTCAACCTCACAGATGGCGTTAATAAATAAGGGTAAAGAAGCTAAGTAAAACTCGAAGTCTTCTCCACAGTATACATTTCACCCCAATGGGAAAAACTTGTCAACAGATTTGCATCAGAAGTAAATCAGTAAATCAAAAACATGTTTTAGAGCATAGTAGTATTCATCTTCAGTTGAAATGAACATGAGTTAAAATGGCATGAAAACGTGGATGAATATAAAACAAAATTATATTTAAATTGAATTATGTGAGGTGAACATTAGGGCATACATCTTGGTGTGAAGGTGGAAGTCGTCGAAGCCCGATACGATACGGGATGAACCCAGAAGTGCTCATTCAGCATAGGAAACATAGCTACGATATTCGAAGCAAAAGTATATGCCATTGAAATGTGTGCAAGTGAGCTGAAAAATCGGCATCACACACGGAAAACAATGAACATATACCCAGTCAGTACTGAAATACTGAAAGCGCTTGAATCCATCTAATATAAATCCAGAGACGCATGGACCTGTGAAACACCTTCAACAGGCTAGCTCCTAGTCTGGATACCAGGTCACACTGAAATACAAAAAAACGATATAGCACTGGCAAAAGGGGGGAATGAAACAATGTTCACTGGACCAAAACCGGTAATAGGTTTACCACATTGCCATTGCCAAGAATGTAACAACAGCCTAGGCAGATAATAAAAAACTTGACTAACCTATTCCAAATCATTGTTCGCTGCCAAATTCCATAAGCGACTATAGTGTTTGACTTCATTTTTATTGAAATTTGAATGAATTGCTGAAGATGTCGAAAGTTTAAATAAGTTATGAGACATTTTCATATACGAAGACATTGCTACGTCTTGCATAATTCTTTGTTATTGATCGGAAAATACTGTGAAGAAACTATGTCGGTAGAACTATTTATAATGCATGCACCATGGGAAACTGAGCAAATACGCCTAGTAATTGAACGTTTGACTTCTTTTGCCATTTCAAGTTGACTTGTTCTGAAACTATAAACACTAAAGAACATCTCTAAACTCAATATGTTGATCAAAAATCGAAATAATGCAAAAAGAGTTAACATAAGTATAGTTTTTTGTGGAATATTGGAATATATAGAGTGATTTACCACCACTTTCACAATATTTGTGAGTGTGCTCTTCCCGCCAAAAGAAGTTGAAAACCAAGAGGAATTTCACAAATGGAACCATAAAATTACCTGAAAAATTTGTAGGAACGCGCCGCCACAGAATAGAAACTGCCCACATTGAACCGAGCAGCCTCACTTTCCCTCCCCCTTCATCAGACTTACAGCAGAGCTGGTAGGGTCAAAAGTGAGATTGGGATGTTACTCGCATTACAAAATGGTAAAAATAAATAGAATGTTTTTGCAAATCACATAACACAGCACAACAGAATTGCATGTTATCATGTTAAAGCAATTGTTCGAATGTTGCTCAACTACGCCATACCATAGTTTGCGTTAAACCAAGTCTCCGACTAATCACACGGGTGCTTGTTCATGGATCTTTGTCGAGGAGTTGAAGAACTGCTTCATCATCAACAGCAGCATGATTCACTGCACGTTCGACGTGAGTTGGAAAACATGACCCAGAATCACGAAGTCTTTGCTCTGCAATCAAAATTGTTCGTAAGTTTGGATGGAGTCTATTTGGAAATTTTCTCGCGTATTCTCGAACGTAAGCCCAGACATTCGCATTTACTTCACCGTATGTAACAATCATATCACAATATTTGATAGAAGAACACTGGTATATTGAACAGAACCGATTTATGAAACACGTCAAAATACGATCACTGTTGCAATTCAAACTGACGATGTTTTGTCTGGTGACATACCAGTGCCAAGTTTCTAATTTCTGTATTTAGAACTACTACGGTTCATAATTGAATTATCTGGAGAAAACGGGTTATGTCGGGAGATGATTTTGGTTTTTCTACATACGCCGTGGGTAGTCGTTCTGTAATACGTAAGCTAAGACAAATCGGGGACAAGTAGACAACGCCTATCAGCGATTTTGCAGTCAGAGATAGTAACATTGCAACACTGCAATGCTTCAGTTCTCATGACATCTTTCACAAAAGTACGATTATTTTTTCACTTAGACGGTTTCTAAAATTATATGATACAGTGGCGTACCCACTGCGGTTGACGTAAAAAAAAATTGGTTGAAACGTCACGCACAGCTCTCAAATTTTACAGATGGTTCCGCACATGATAGACCAGTATCCCGTACAATTATGTGTAAGAGGTGGTAAATCACCTTGTAACCCATTTCTTATTATTACTAGAAGAAGCTTTAATGAAACGAAAGAAACACACTTTTGTCTTATTTCCACTAGTTTTTTATATTTTCACGACCGGTTTCGGGTTTTATCCCATTATCAAGTATAAAACTAACTAATTAGTTAGACAAAAGTGTGTTTCTTTCTTTTCATTAAATAAACAACATGTCATCAATTACACAAATTAGAAGAAGCGACTGGAAATTTGTAATGATACTGAATTTGGTATAGTACTTGCTTTCAAAAAGTCACATAGAAACTCACCGTTCGCATTCATGTCTGACGTAACTGGAAGAAAATCTCTCTCCCGTCAGTTTTAACATGTTTGAAATGGAAAGGTACCCTCTTCAAAATCGATTAATGAATTAACACTGGATGGTTAGATTGGCTCAACTTTCGTTTAGCTGAATTCAGTTACAGAAAAACTGTTGCCAAGGCTACCATTGCTAGGTTAGGGAGAATATAAAAAAACCGATTCCCATGGTGCGGATATGCGTGGTTGCCAAGTTATCTACTTTAGTTTAGCTGAAATCACTTATGGAAAACAGGTTACCATGGTGACCATTGTTAGGGTAGAAACTAAACAAAAATGCCTTTCCCGTTTTGCGGAAATGCATGGTTGCCAAGTTGGGCCATTTATACTTCAGCTAAAATCAGTTAAGGAAAAACTGTTGCCATAGAAACCGTTCCTATGATCACAAGTAAACAAAAACCCTATTCCCATGGTGCGAAAATGCATAGTTGCCAAGTTATTTTCTTAACTTCAGCTCAAATTTGTTATGCAAGAAATGTTGCCATGATAGTCGTTATGGTGAAGAGTGAACAGAGTGTTTAGCGGAAATGGGAGATTGTCAAGTTGGGAAAGTTATAGTTTAGCAGAAATCGGTTATGGAAAAACTGGTAAATAAAATCAAAATAAATATTGTTAAATTGTTAAAAATTGTTAAAATTGTTTTTCCGTTAACCAGCTGTCGTTCCCTTACGAACGGCAGCCCTCAAAAGTCGAAACTTGTGCGAGCTAAGGATTAACGAGGTCTTACCTTTTTACGTGCGATTCCTAACACTTTCTCGGGCCATCAGAAAAAATTCTGCAGTCGCCGTGGTTTGAACCATCGCCGACTGGCATCCAAAGTGATTAAACCATGTCGCTTTAACCACTCGGCTACCTGGCCTAATCTGTTGGTATGATTTCAATTTTACGAAAATTTACTAAGGTTAAGTTGGCTCGTTAGACTCGACACCACTGGGACTCTGAAGCTGCATCGTTCAAAAAGATTGGTTAGGTATGTAAGTATTTACTGTCAATCTTAGTTTCATCACAAATGAGCAAAGTAATCGCTTGCCCCACAGGCCACATAATGTAAATGATAAAAAATTTCCATAAATTTGAGAATTTGGACAAAGTAGTAACATGAAGGCGAGCGGGTCCGGCCGACATTTTACAAATCCGCGCGCCGGCCGACATTTTACAAATCTGCGCGCGCACGCGGATTTGCGAAATGTCGGCCGGACCCGCTCGCTTCGCTCGCGTGTCTTGTAATGAAGTTCTAATATTTCAAATAACCGTATATTTTCACAATGAATTCAATATATGACCAAATTATAAATATATACTTCACCGTGAACTCGTCTCTTCCGAAACAATTCCAACATCAAGATTGAGTTTAGTTGGTTCGGGACAGTTAAGGTTGGGTGAATATATCTTCTTTTCGAATATTTTTTGTGCATCATTTCACTTTGAAGTGTTCATATTACTTGGAGGAAATTGACAAAGTAGTAACATGAACGCAAGTGCGCCCGGCTGACATTTCGCAAATCCGCTTGGTTAGTTCAATATAGTTCAATGTTCAGTATGAAAAGTAGTTTTTCCTGGTAGATATTAGAAGAAACAGCTTCATTTAATTTCACTTTAGGATTTTTTCTTTCGAGTTAGTGTCTTTTCACAATATCTATCAGATGTAGTTCAATGTTCAGCGTGGCCTTAGCCGGGGAAATAGTTGTTTTCGGTTAGATATTACAAAAAATGGGTTAATTTTTATCGCAGGTTCTTTCCATTTCCAGAGGAGTCATGTTTTTTCTATTGAGAAAGTTTCCCTTTTCGAATGTAATTTATTTTCAAATTGATAATTTGGCAACCACGCATTTTGGCACAATGGAAATCGAGATTTTCAATCATCCCAGCAACGGTTACCTCGGCATCTAGGTACTTTTTATCAACTAATTTCAGATAAACTAAAGCAGACAATTTGGCAATCACGCGTTTCCGTACCATGGGAATTGCGGTTTGGTTTACTTGTTATCAAAGAGACGGTTGTTATGGCAACAGTTTTTCCATAACTGATTTCATCTAAACTATAACTGGCCCAACTTGGCAACCATGCGTTTCCGCAAAACGGGAATAGCCTTTTTGTTTACTCTTCACCCTAACAACGGTTACCATGGTTACCTTTTTTCCATAACTGATTTCAGCTAAAGTAGACAACTTGGCAACCACGCATTTCCGCACCATTGGAATCGGTTCTCTATATTTTTGTTACCATAGCAACGGTTGCCATGGCAACAGATTTTTCATAACTGATTTCAGCTAAACGAAAGTTGACCCGTTAGATTTGGATAATTCATACAAGAATTGTACTTAACAAACTTTTCTTTTAGATTAACTTAAATTCATTTGTAGGTTATTTCTGTTATTCATTCAGCTATGAGAATACCTTACTTCGAGGAACTGAAAATATACATCTTGTATAAAAAGTACTGATATGTAATCATGATATCATTTTCTTTTATTTCATATCTTCTTTTTGATGGAAAAATAAAAGTGCTGTAATTTTGTCGATTTTGAAATGGATTATTTCAATTAGGTTACAGCTATTATGAATATTCCCTAATAAAACTAAATTCGAAAGAACGGTATTATATCAAAAAATTGAAATTGAAAAGGTATATAAGCAAGAATTAAAGCAAAGTTCAGACGCAGCCAGTAGTTTAGGCAAGTGGACCAGTAATTCAGTGACTTGACCCATTTGAACACATTTGTTTTAGTCAAGCTCACTGACAGTCGTGTACACGGTCGAGTTTAGAAAATAGAACTAACTCTATTCTATTTTTTTGGTCGAGTAGCAGCTCCAACCACACAGAAAATCCGATAAGCGTGCCGACTAGACAAGTCTGGACAGGCCAGGCAAGTAGTGTAGTCACTTCGAGTTTAGTTTCTCTGAAGATTTGGTTGTGGTGAATATTTTAATTCATACAATTAAATTTGGCAAAATGGGAGGAAAATACTCCTTTAAAATTATTGAACATGTGTGCCAGTGGGATATTCGAAATGAACTATACAAAAATAAACAAGAACGGCAAGCAGCATACTTGAAAATACAAGAAGTAATGTTTTGGCCAAAAAGAAACTGCCCAAAAGATTAAAAACATTATGTCAACATATTCTCCAGAGAGAAAAAAAGTGAGCGAATAAAAAAACTCAGGCGTTGACATTTCCGATTTGTTTACCCCGTCGTTGAAACGGCTTATAAGTTTAGATAGTTCTTTGAACTTTTCGATTCATATCACTATTTTCAATAGAAATTACACAATGTTTATATACCTATTTCGAGGTTAATTTTCAGCCGCGACACTCGACTTTGTGCTAATAACTCGCCTAAAACACTGGCTTTATGTAGATCGACTTGATTTAATAAACTCTACTAATTTACTTGACTCGTGTGAACAGAACACTCACTTAACTATATTACTTTACTCTACTAAACCACAGGCTGCGTCTAAATCAGCCTTAACAAACCCAAACGCACAATAACTTCGTAAGAGGAATTCTCTTATAAATATTAATTTCTGCAGCAAAAGATCAATAAGTATGACACATACAAACAACATAGCAACTGTTATTCATAAAGATTCACGAGCCCAGAAGTACTGTTGCCTTGACATAATCTTGTTTGTAAAAAGAGTTTTATTCGGAAGCCTGTCAAACTAGTTTTGAGACACGATAACAATGCAATTCGCACGGCATAAGGCACAGAGGTATTTATTTATTCGACCATATATATGAACTGTTCTTAGCGAATTTCACAATATCAATAAATCTGTTCGTGGTTAGTAAACTCACATTTGTTTCAGACCCTTAATTATACAGAGATATCTACTTACGTTGGCTTGTTCCAAATGATTTTGAAAAAGTCATTTTCTTCTAATATTTTTATTTTCGCAAAAAATGCTTTTTTACTCTTTTATTCCAGTTGACATTCCTTTACTCAAAACTAAATGTGGTATTGACGGTGCTCCAGAAAAAATTTGGCGCTGTATTGTAAATTCAGTAACTTCAAAACGCGTAAGTCATATAAAACTTGAATCTGTATTGTCCGTATCCAATTCCATTGTAAAATTAATGAAAGACGAAGAAAGTTTTTGAAATTGTGAAAATTCAATTGTCTTTGTAGGAAACATTATCCACATTGATTGATCATGAGTTTTTAAATTTAAATTTCTTTCAATATTAAAGTAGGGCTCAATAAACTGTGAGTTGGGAGATTTTTTAAAACTGGTTTATTTTTATATTTACAAACCGGAATTGAAGTGACAAGTTATTTGATTTGTACCTACCGTTGTTCAGAACGACACAACGTACGCAACTGCATATTTTGCCTGAAAATCATAAAATCCAGATTTATCTTGTCAACATACATACTAGTGGAACAAAAAACGAAACAAAAGTTAAGTGGAATAGTTGGTCATAAAATCCTATTATACAGGGTGTCCCAGAATAAAGGGGACAAACTCTTATGGTAGAATTTTCACTTCATTATAAAGCTATAAGTTCCAATAAACATATACCCTAAGATGAATAATAACCGAGTTACAGGGTGATGAAAATGACAAAAAAAATTATGTTTTCCAGAATAACTCCATAACGGCTCATCTTTTCTTGATGAAATTTGTCACATGACAGCCTCCAGTTCCAAATTTCAATGTAAATCATGAGTTTTTAACTTCGAACAGCATTACCTACTTACTAAGTATTAGCTACCCATAAAACTGTAGTACCGAAAAAAATTTGAAATTTAAAAAAATCTCATTTCTGAAAGGATGGTATAACTATTTATAACAATATAACCAACAAAGAGATTTCACACCATGCAATGAGTAAAAATTCAAATATTTCGAAAATTGTTGACATTTATGAGGGATCTTTACACAAAAAATTTCCGATATTTGAAACAAATTACATAGCAACTTCTAACAAAACAATCAACAATGAGTTTCTGAATCACATACGCACGCACTTATTCAACTTCGAATATCCTCAAAACCGTTGACAGTTTTTATAACGAAACCTAACTCTATTTTGTATAAGTATAAAATATCGAGAATTAAGAAAAAGAAGACGAAATAGATATTAATCCAGTGGCGTGAAAGTTGGGGAGGGGCGATTTTAGTTACAAACATGTGATTTGCATTGAAATTTGGAACTGAATGCTATCATGTGACTCACCAAATTTCATTAGGAAAAGTTGAGCTATTATAGAGTTACTCCTGAAAACATATTTTTTCTGTCACTTTCAACACCCTGTATCTCAGTTAATATTCACTTTAGAGTATATGTTTATTGGAACTTTAAGCCTTGAAATGAAGTGAGGATTTCACCGCCGGGGTTTGTCCCTGGGACACCCTGTATATCCGGTATCAAGCTCATTGATGCTCCTCAGCTCTGCTAATAGGATCAACATTGCTGTAGAACATTGTTAGTTGTCAAGCAAGCCCAAATATATCTGATATGTTTAATATCCTTGATAAAATATATGTATTTCAGTTGAAGCAATAAAAGACACCTGAGCCTCAAAACAACTTGGGGAACTTAGGAATGCTTTATCATTAAAAAATGTATCGAAGACTAGGTGGACAGCTAGAGCTGAAAGTCTCCAGGCTGTAAATATAGTTTATAAAAAAATAACGGCAACATGACACTGAAAATCACCCTAATATAGATCGCGTGACAAAAAGGAAAGCCTATGGCTTATGGAATCGTCAAACTTGAACATTATGGACAGAAGAAGTGTTGCACCCAGAAAAATTGATGAATCAAGCGAAAACTCTGTTGAATTGGACATAAATCAGGAACCCCCCCGCACTTTTTATAGGTAAAATGGTTCTCGGTGAAATTGTCTGAATTTTTAGTATATTGTAGTATTCACTGTACTGATTGAACATGCAGATTCGCAAAGTTCGTTGATGGACAGATTTTGAAATACAGGGTTCAAGTTAAAAATCAGTAATTTTTATTTAATTATTTTCTCGGGATTTGAAAGTGACAACTGCATTTTTTTCTGTTCTTATCATCAACGTACCTTCATATTACTAAATATCATTCAGACGAGGCAGATTATATTATTATGTACAGAGTGAAAAATAATAACATTTTAGTAATGTCTAAAAATTCGATGTAATAATGAAACATTGATAAAATTATATTGGCATTCAATATACTTTACTTATTCCATCATTAATCACAATTTATACATTTTGTACAGGGTGATTTAAAAAATTGGTGAAATATATGGCCGGTTATTTGGTACATATCCTGTATATTCAAGTGAATTATCATCCTCCGAAGATAGCTAATTCCGTATAAACATGATTTTGTTGGGATATATCGGGTGATCATGAAATTTTTCGATGATAAAAATGACAAAATATCAACGTTTCAGAAATCACCCTGTAATTCACGATTAACTAGGTGAAATTCTTTTATTATTATTCAGTATATTCATCATTCTCTCCTCAACACTGTCCCAAAATTTCAGTTTACTACTATAACTAGTTTCATAGTTATTAATTGAGAAACTTATTACCATTTGCATGACGAGTTGAAGGAACTTGTTCACACGTACATTCTACTAGTGGCCAAGATTTTTCACAAATAGTGAAACGTGGGAATGTGGAGATCAAAATAAATATAATATTATATGCAGGGTGATGACCAATGACGGTCCATCCAATTCCATCCACCATTTAGGAACTGACTGAATATACGACACATAGTTACGACTTACAACTCAGGCATGAGCCAGATAAAATTCCTAATGCTTGGATAGTTTGACTCGCCCAATCGTGTATGAGGCCCCGGTACGAGAAATCACTTATCACTGAAGGTGACAAGGAACAGCCTTAACCGAATCCACCTCCCACGTAGCAGCGCTACGTTCCCCGTTACAACAAGAAAACCCTGTCGGCAATCCGGTATATTTTGATTCTGTCGTTGACGGAAAGTGAATGAAAAAGAAAAATCAATTAGTTCGCTCAGTGTTAATTATTATTACCTTTACATATTGAATTATCTATATTGATGAAATATAATAGATGTCTATATTTTTCTATTGATATCCAGCAAATATAAAAATCATGGAAACCTCTATCCGAGTGAAACTCGCATTGGAAAAAACCGTCGCTGTCCAGATTCAAATTCTCCTATTAGAAATAAAAGCGTTCTATATCATTCATTGTCACTTTTCCCATATAGTTTGTTTTTTATTCCGACAAAGCTTAAACCAACAAAATTCACATAACTATTTGTACCATACATTATTGAATTCATATATCTGATGTGATTGTTATCTTTAAGCTTCACCCTCTTTTACATTTATTTTGATCTCCACATTCTCACATTTTACTATTTTTGAAAAATCTTTGCCACTAGTAGAATGTACGCGTGAACAGGTTTCTTCAACTCGTAATGCAATTGGTAATAAGTTACTCAATTAATAACTATATAAAACTAGTCATAGTAGGATACCTAATTTCTGGGACAGTGTTGAGGAGAGAATGATGAATATATTGAATAATAATAAAGGAATTTCACGGAGATAATCGTGAATTACAGGGTGATTTCTGAAACGTTGATATTTTGTCATTTTTATCATCGAAAATGTCCATGATCACCCTATATATCCCAACGAAATCATGTTTATACGGCATCAGCTATCTTCGGAGGATGATAATTCACTTGAATATACAGGATATGTACGAAAGAACCGGCCATATATTTCACCAATTTTTCAAATCACCCAGTACGAAATGTATAAATTGTGATTAATGATGGAATAAGAATAGTATATTGCATGCCAAAATAATTTTATCAATATTTCATTATTACCTACATCGAATTTTCAGACATTACCAAAATGTTTTTATTTTTCACTCTGTACATAATGATATAACCTGCACCATCTGAATGATATTTAGTAATATGAAGGTACGTTGATGATAAGAACGAAAAAAAAAATGCAGTAGTCACTTTCAAATCCCGAGAAAATAATTAAATAAAAATTACTGATTTTTAACTTGAATGCCCCGTATTTCAAAAGGTATACATCAACGAACTTTGCGATTCTGCACGTTCAATCAGTACATTGAATATCACAATATACTAAAAATTCAGACAATTTCACCGAGAACCATTTTACCTATAAAAAGTGCGGGGTCCTTTTTAAGAAAATAGTTTATAACTGGTTTGGATACGGGAATTACATTTTTGCAAAATAATCTCAAAAATGTAATAAGTAATATGCTACCTATAATGAAATTGATTTCTCTACTGTTGTCCAGTTACCTGCTCACTATTCAAAACATTAAATCTGTTATTGAATTATACCCTCCTGGTGAAAAACCCGATATTTATGCTCTTCAGCGAGAACTTGAAGTTTTTTTCATATGTCATGTATTAATAGCAACGTTGCATCAATGGATGATATTCCGAAAGAAGGTTGTTCTGAAGCTTTCCTTTCGACTGTGTTAGCTTATTTTCACTGCAGGGTATTCGGTAGCAAAAAACGAAAGGTCGCATGGTTTGCTAAAGTTTGTTAAAAATGAGCTACGTTCACTGATGGGCAACAAGAGATTAGATTCGCTCATGTTAATTAAATCTGAAAAAGATCTTTGTGACTTGTGGATATTCAAAAGTTGATAAATGGGTAGACTGAGTTAAAATCACGAGGAATAAAAAATTTACAGTGAAATGATTTGTTTTGTTTTTTGAACAATGTATTTTATAACAATTATATTGTTAAAATTATTAATTCCGTCAACCGATTGCACCCCTACGCGCAACCCTCAGAAGTATTCGAGAGACTTGTGTGGGCTAGGGAAGACGAAGCCCTTACCTTTTAACGTGTGATGCCATTCACGATACCGGTGAATCGGTGGATCGAACCCACGACCCCACGCATGCGATGCGAACGCACTACCAGCCGACCACCACGGCCCATGATTTCTTCGGTTTTTAATGGTAGAGTTTATTTTTAGTTTCATTTCAGAAAAGTCAAATTAAACGTGTTTTTTTTGTAAATATAAAAGTTATCTTTCATTGTATATTGATTTTTGTTTATAGCAATGAGTACCTGCTGATAGTTGAAAAAATCGCCTATAGAATCCCCCCTCAATAATATGCCTTCCGTCCCTGGTTCAAATCTATTACCAAAACGTCAGAGGATTCAGTGGTAAATGTAATGAATGCTTTCCACAGGCAATGTCTGGAGAATGATTTCGATATAATTGTTGCAGTTGAAACATGGTTACAGGAGTTAATGAAGGATGGAAGAATTGTGTCTACCAGAATCCTATAATTTGATAAGAGTCAATAGAGATCTTGCAGTCGCATGTAAAACTACAGGAGTATTTATTAATGGCAATTAAGAAGGAATATCGGATAATACAAAGAGTACTTATCTTGAAGCAATAATCGCAAGAGTAAAAGTTAGTGGTGAACAGTTTAGTTTTTGTTGTGTATACATTTCACCAAATCATCATAATAATCTGCGATAGATTGGAGAATGGTATCACCAAACTTTAAATATTTATATTGAGTTTCATTCTTCTAGAAAATCTAAGATTGATTATTTACCAGAGAATAAGTACAATTTCAAAATGGCAAACTTCATTTTGCTAAGTGAGAGAATCAGAGATAAAAATTGCAACATCTTTAATAAAACTAATTTGAACCATGCTTTAGATATTATTATTATATATACGCTGCCACTTATAACAGTTTATTACTATAGCAAAGTGCACCCGTAATTTTATTTCTGTTTCATTATTGGTTCCTGTAATTCCGCTTTTTAATGGTGGCGTCGTAACAGCTTTAAACAGGCAATAAAAGTTCTGATCACAATGGGGCATTGATAAGCTTTAACCAGAAAGTAACATATACGAATATGCATGCTAATTGCTCGGGTCAACGCGCCTATTTTTTGTGGTGTATTCTTATCAGCACACTCATTGTTCCAAGATAACATTGCAACGACAGTGGCGGAGAGACGGATCCATCACTAACTTGAATTTGAAAACGTAAAAGTATGGCAGAAAATTAACTGAAACTGAAGTTTTTTGCTACAGCTTTGGCGAAAGATCAAAATGAACGAGTTTCCTTAGGGTATTCAGCAAGTTTCATTTCTACAAGCAGGATTTTTCCATTAAAGGTACTGAACAGTTCGCAAAGTTTTTCCTCTCATTCCTCTCAAATGAATCGAGCAGTTTTTTTTGTGACACACAATCGAAAGCTCGACTGAGATTGCAGAATACTCCAGTTGGAGTTTTTCCAGATTCAATAAATTTTATGTTTCCATAAAAAGAGTGAAATACAGTAAGTTGTTTACGTTTAAAAAGTTTAGAAGAGAAAGTCAAGAAACCACAGAATATTCAAACATTTTCAAGAGTACGGGTGCCACTGTGATTCGCCGATAATTTTCTAATTCATGCGGATCGAAAATTGAGGAGACTAGAGCATTCTTCGAACTGGTAGGATACAACCCTGTCGAAAAGATATAGTTACTACATGGGTGAGGGGTTCGAAGATATAATCAGCAATTGTTTTCATCAGATAACCTGATATTCCAGCAGGACAGCAGGGCCGCAGGAATGTTTTTGCATTACTCTATATTTTATGATGTTCAAAATTTGTTTTTCTGTAACATTCTATACAAAAATTCTGTTAGGTATATTTCTTTGAGAAGTGCGTGGAGATTTCCCATTTATGTCTATTTTATTGATGATATCAAAAGGGGCCTCTATAAAATAGTTATTGAAGGCTTCTGATATTATTTGTGGGTCCTCAGTTTCTTCATCATTTAATTGAAGATAAATGTTTTTATTCGTGGAGGATCTTCCAATCAACTTTCATTATTGTTGAAGTATATATTTTGTTATGGCTTTGTGTTGTCGGGTTTTGATAAAAATGATATGTACATCAGTTCGTTGTGAAATTGGTTGAATATTTTGCTGAGTACAGGTCTATTAACGTTTCATTTTTTAATTCTGATATGACATTGTTGATATTTTGATCATTTTATATTCCCTTCGAAGTGTTTGAGGTATTATTTTCAAAAACAGCAGTGATACGGTCTATAGAACGCCTAAAAATGTCTAATTCTCGCAGTGTATGCTGTTGACCCGCATTTGAAGATGCATCGATGAGACGTAATCTAAGAGTGATAGCGAAGGCTTGACGATCTGCTTCATCTGTTTAATTAGAAAAAATCAACGACTCCATTGTCTGATAACACGACGGGTATCAACCCTTCACCTCATCAACTTTTGTTTTTTCGAGGAAAAAGTACTTGAATCCTATTTTAACGTAAACATATCGAAAAAGTCTATTTGTAGAAACGACTTGGATTTTTAGAAAAAATGCTGTGTGCTATGTAATGAATTACCGGCACAACAGAATAATAATTTTACGCACAGGTGATTTTTTACGCACTTGTGCAATGTCAGCAGTCATGTCAGTAGCCAGTGTATTTGAATCTGAATATCTTCTTGTAGGATTTTTTGTTGCTCCTTTTTTTCTTTTCCCTTCTTACAGTTGCTAAAGGTTTTCACTTGAAGATTTCAGTTTCTAATTCTGAAATTTTGGGATGCAAATCTTTAGAACCAGAAAATTGTATTTCAATTTCAGGTCCTCTCAGATTACCTTCTCTAGTAATTTCATTGAGATTCAATAGATAAAATGTTTTTTTTTGTGTGGAAAACGAAAGCCCATCTAGGTATCGAATGTCCTTGTGAAGCCACTGGCAAATGCAACTATTGTCGTTTTTTAACATTGTCGCGGTGACTTACTTTGAAAGGATATACTGCATGACCGGATATGTTTATTTAATCTATACCCATCTTTATCGCCAAGCAGTCGTTTATCTTCATGCTCTAGTTGTATATTTTTGAGCAATAAGTAACGATGTGGTTTAAAGAAATATATTACCAGTCTATACCAAATCGTTGGTTAGTCCAGTGAGGGACTATCATAAAAACAATTGTTGTTGTTTTTGTTGGGAACTATATACGAGAAGAGTTTTCATATGAAAAGACATGTTACAGTCAAAACACATAATTTTTTAAATATGTGCCTGCACCAGTTTGTTTTATACCACCAATTATATCTCAGTATTTTTTTATGAGCGACGAAGACATATTACTCAACAATATACCTGCAGTATTTTAGAATTGACACTGTCAATTTATGGAATAAAAGAAATAACCGTTTTGCAACAGCTGACGTCTGATTTTACGGCACTAAGTTATCTAATTTTAACTTGAAACCATCATTGCCATTATCATTCTGGTTACGCCCACAAACAATATTATGCTTTATTTTTCAATTCTGTTTTGAATCCTGCATCATTTCCAAAATGGTAAAACTAATTACATAAATCAGTGACTGTGTATGAGGCTTTAGCAAACACAATAACTAAATTTTACCTATGACGGTAAGATACAGATTTCGAGAAATATCAACTTTTAGTATTCTGTATTATTGAGTCAGTACTTATAACTGAGTTTTCTTAGTGTTGAAAAATTGGTCGCTGAATCTACTGCAGCGAGATATAATTTTCCTCAATACGTTAAAAGAGCGGTATTCGTTAAGCTTGTCGATTTTCTTTGAAGAATTCAGAAAACTGAAACGCCCTTTGATTCTATCAATGATTACTATTATTGTTCGGCGATGCTGGCCATCGGGCGGATTGTATTTATTTCTGCGTATAATCTTTCTGCTCCTCGCTGTCATCTTTATCTCGTGAGTACTCCGGATCTCCTGATGAAGTTCTGAAGATTTCTCACGAGGTTTTCCTACAGTGTCTGAAGATAGCCATCCTCTTATGAGAGCTTCTCATTCAAACATTATGTGTGTGGTTGTTTCGTCTTCCTTATCACTGAACCTGCAAAATGTGGAGTCTTGGTGTGTCCCCAGCAGATGCAATGTTTTCTTAGGTGGCAGTACCCTGTTAGGAGTCATACCACATCCTTGAGAGTGTTCCGACTCAGACCGCATGACTGTGATGATAGCCGATCGGTTGACCCAATCATCACCATTTTCCCGTGACTATTATGAGACATCTTCCGAGGAACATTGATAATTGTTCTTAACTCATTTCTTCGAGATTCCACAGACCGTTTTTGGTCCAATAAGAGTTGTTGCTGTCCCGACTCATCTTGCTAGGCCATATACGCCTTTTTTTTAACTTGCTAGGCGATCTGCGCTCTTATTACTATGGATGCCACTGTGATCTGGCACCCAAACAAGTTTTACCATGTTCTGTGCTCCTAGGTCGTTGAGCTTTTTGTGCGAACCCAAACTAATTGGGAAGAAAACCCGCATGATGTCAGGGTCTTTATTGCCGTCTGACTGTCAAAAAAAATACTATGGGTTAATTTCTACTACCCCTCCTCAAAATCTCTCACCTGCAAATGGAAATAGCTATCGCACAGCATGGAATATGGGGCTTGTCTTAGATCCATCCTTATATCGGATTTGTCCTCTTGACAGCATTGGTAGGAGTTAATTTGTCCGACGACATCTCAGATGTGTTGATTCTTGTGAACTCTATTATGTTAGAGTGGCCTAGGTTTTTGCCCCTCTGTTGGCCCAGGCACTTTAGTCTAGATGTTTGTAAACCCGCCTCAGCTACAACATGCAAATGCAGAGAAGTGGGGCTCAGGATCATCTCCAGGCTGATCGTTGATGTGTAGGACATTGCACTAGTGACCTCGAGCAGGGCCAGTATGTGAACTTCTGTCCACCTCAGCAGGGCTCCATGTTATTGAAGGCATCACTATCGCTGTGTATAGCCAAAGCGATTGTTTGGGTCCTAGTCCCCGTGTTCTGCCAAAGGAACGCCTGGCTAACATTAGTGATGTCTTTGCCTTTGTTAGCATTTTTTTCACTGTTTACAGATGCTTGTCCTAGATGAGCAATGAGTCTAGGTTCACACCCAAGTATTTCGACTCCTGACATCTGTAGGCTTTCACCAAAGAAGAGCTAAGTTTGTTTCTAGGTTGCTTGTTCTGGTGGAAGGAACATTCGCAGTTTTTTGGGGGTTTAACTTGAGGTTCTTCATGCACGTCTATATGTCTGTGAGGGCTGATTGCATCAGATCTACACAGACCCGCATATACTAACATACTTCCCGTTAACTATGGTTTAGTTATGGGATAGTACTTCCCCTTGAAGGCAGCCTCTCCCTTACAATTACAACTGAGCATAGCTGATATCCACTGGTTCAGAGCTGGAGTAACTTTTCTTTTCCTGAGGGCTGACGTGAAAGATGCATATGATGTGATATCAAACGCCTCTTCTACGCCAAGAAAGGCCGGAGTAATTATTCAATTCTGCAGACTAGGCTGTGGAGCATTTCCAGCGTTTTAAGCATGAACGATGAAAGGCAAATTAGTCTGAATGCGTCAGTCTGGGGGTAGGATGGTTTCCCCGGCTTCGGTATGAAGACCTCCTTGGACCTTCACCAGGTGTAAGGTACGTACTTGTAGAACAGGCTCGCCCTGAATAGCTTCACCAGGTAGGAAATCAGTAGGTCTTCTCGCTCTAGTAGTAAAGGTTAGATTTCATCTTGCCCCGCTAATTTTAGTGGATTAAAGGTTGCTATAGCCCATTCTACCTTCCTTTGATGATCTCTTTAGCTGTGTCCCAGGTTTCCCTTGTGTGCTACTCAATGTACGAAACGCCTTCAACTCCCTCGAATGCGGGGAGATAATGGTGTCCTTGGCAGAAAGTCGTAGCTCCGACGACATTCTGAATGTAGTGGGGAACTAACTGAGAGAGAGAAGACTGGTTGTGGAGAAAGATGTGGAGGTGAATGTAACCGCTGGTGTACCACAGGGTTCTGTCCTAGGTCCTACGTTGTGGAATCTGGCGTACGACGGTGTACTTCGATGTGAGTACCCGGAGGGTTGCAAGCCCTTTGCATTCGTGGATGATCTCGCTGTCTGATAGCGGCTGGGGGGCTAGAGGAGCTCATATACCGGACGATGGTAACACGCGACAGAGTGTCTAAGTGGATGAGGGACCACGGTCTTCAACTGGCAACGTAGATAGAGGCCCTCATCTTGAAGAGTCAAAGAAAGAGAGAGGATGTAAGGATTGAGTGCGAGGGGAAAACGATTGTGCCCAAGAAACACGTCAAGTATCTGGGCATAATCCTGCATGGGTCAGAGAGCTATAGAGAGCATAGGTTGGGGGCGACAAGAGGGCCGCGGAAAGATCGGCGGCGCTAGGGAAGTTGATGCCCAGCATTGGTGGATCCAATTCTGAAAGGAGAAGGGTATTGCACGGTGTTGTACAATCAATCATGCCGGTGCGCCGGTATGGTATGAGATAGCGAGTGTGCAGGGAGCTGATTTTGCGAATGGATAGACCGTGTCTTATCCGCAGCATCTGCGCGTACCTTAAGCGCTGACCGCGGCATTATAATGCCATAGCGGGTGTCGTGCCACATACCTTTTAGCGCTAATCCCGGACCTCAGAAGGTGGATGGCCTGTGAGCACAGAGTAGGAAACTATACAGAGACGACAGAAATAGGTGGATTCTTTGATCTTTCATTCCGTAATTTTCGTTACCTTGGAATACCAGTTGAGTAAACACTGAGAAATTGTACTCTTCAATTGGTATAATATTATACACTGAGATAAATGTATATGGGGAGCATAATTCACTGGGCGTATGATTTATTGAAGTATATTAAATGAATATAAAAATATTCCTTCATTCGATATTTGGTTTTTGGCATAATACACTCGCAACGCAGGCAAAACTAAACTGTGACTATGCAAAAAGTGATGTTGACGAATATACCAGTTATTTAACGCATGCGCATACACATTTCATTTTCGTTTTTTGACAGGCCTTCGCCTCTGTATAGTTCCATACTCTGTGCTTTTGGCACAGGCGGGAGGATTATTTCCTTACGCAGGTGCTCACCGATAGAGGATTCCTGTTTATATTGCGGCGACACGGACACTGTGATACACAAGTTCTTGGTGTTTCCTCGCTGGGTTCGGAAAAAGAACGATTCTGTACGGTAGGTTGAATAGTCGAGGTCTTGGTAGAGCACATGGTGAGGAACAAAAGCTACTGGAAGGTGGGGAGTCGGTTCGTGAGGAATGTGCTGCGAAAGAAAGAGGAAGAAGAACGAGACATGGACTCTACGGAGGTGGTCCCGGGCTGATTGCAAGAAACCTCGAGGGTTTTAGTTGGTAAGAGTCCGACATTTCCGAACGCGATTGACAGCTAAGCGTTCGGTGCCCATTGAGGTTTTTTTTCCTGAAATAAAAAAGGTTTCCGTTGTGGGCCTAGCCTCAACTGTTTGTGCTCTCTGGGGCGCGACTAGGTTGTTTGTTCCCCTTGAGTCAAGAAAGTGAGTGTCGAACAGTATCTTTACAAATTATCACCCTGGTTCTGTCACTTAATTGCTACGTAAATTTATGCAAGGAAAATATCAATCTCTTCTTTCAAGAAATAAATTAAACCTACTCAAAAATATCTGCACAATGAACTTTACAATCCAAAACATGAAGAACAAATTAGTAAGCATGAAAAGCCAAACCTAACTTGGCATGAAATGTTATAATATACTGATCGTTTGTGTCCTTCACACGTTAATTCTGATAATAATTATTGTCGACAACAATATGCCGTAACATCTGCTCCTGCTTATACCAAATTAAACTGCAGAAACAATTAAAACTAATTCTACATGGCAACTAGGGGAAATGATGAAATGAGGGTTAATGTGTTTTGAGTTTGTTAGTCATTTGCTTTAAGTGAACTGAATGAGTGTCTGAGAATTATTATTCTTGAGATGGAAAGTAACAATGAAGATACAATAATAAAATTAGGCAATTATTTTGAAATGATGTGTTTCGAATATAGCTTCCGACTTTCTATCTCCATCTTCGAAGAACTCTTCATATGCAGTTTGAGAATGAGATTAATTCCTCTTGTCCAAATCCTTTCAACTAATTGATTGAGTATTTAATATCTTATTTTCTGTAATTCAACAGAAGGTTGCTTTAAATTCCTGACTTTTAAATGCCATTCGGTAAAATTTCCAGAAGTTTTCAGACATTACTGAAGAACTAACGGTTGTTGAAATGAATCACTCTGAATTCACGAGTATATGCTAATTACATATCTCCAAACATTTTATATTATGTTAATATACGAATTCAGCATACATACTGATGGTACGCTCTTTCAGACTTGAAATAAAAAATTGCGTATGTCTCCTTAATATTGTTATTCGTCAATGTCTTCGAGTTTAACATGTAAAGTTTGCGTGAAAACCCACTCTTTTTTATAAATAAACAATTATTCATTTGTTTACTTGCAAGCAGACTTGAAGAAACTTGTATTTGCAATTAAACTACTTCAATTAAGATAATCTTTATTGCGATACTGTTGTTTTATATGATCAAAAAAGACAAGGAGACGCCCGACACAGCAAAACAAATGATAACATTCATCGAAGGGGAAGTTCAGTGGTAAGCATAAGGCTTCTATTATCTGTGACTCGAATGGCATGGATTTATTTGCCACCACCAGCAACAAATTGTCATTTGTTTTTCATGACCACAATATGTGGTTGTGGAATCCATTTCACTAGGTGTAGTTCCCTGTCATCGGTGACATTTAACAGGATATCAGGGGAACTTCCAGGAGTTGCTGAGGTATTTAAATATTTAGCGGCAGAACGACGGACTTTCGTGAGTCTGCTCACATTCTGTGGTGGCCGGTTGCTCAGCGGTTCGATGTATCGGCCGTTGAAGCTTCCACTATCAACTGACTCGGTTCGAATCCGGAGAATGAAGGAATTTTTCTCAAGTACATCGGTATCGATAGGCGACCGCATTCCTTTAAAGCGAGTGCGATGTAAGTTGCCTGGATGCCAATCCCGACGTCTGGTGTTTGCTTAAAGTGTGCACCGACCACCCGAGGTGGTACTGTAGGTTTTCCAGGTTTTCTTGCAGCTGAAAAGTGAATACGCTACCAAAAATTTGTAAGTCGCCCAGAGCGCCACGGCAAATAATCATAACAGCCATCCTCTTCCCGCACAGGCTATGCGTTTGGGTATGCTCTCCGAGTGTTTGTGAGGTATTATTATTATTCTTTTTACCATATTCCTGTCAAATATGACTTTATAATTGCGCTTTGGCGAGCATATCTCCAATGAGGAAAATAGTACCCACATGTTTCTTTCGTTGCAATTTTCGAAACTGTTGTTAAACATGAATAGTGAATGTATTCCTTTGAAACCTTGTCAGAACCAATTTGTGAAGAAAGGGTCATTAGGTAGATTCTTCAGTACAATAATATGCTAAAAATAATAATAAAATTTTCAGAGAAATGAAATGGGAGATATCTCATTATCTAATGCTAAGGGTATGACAAATAGCGGCATTTTGCCTGAGTCACTCTGTATTTTCCATAATTGGTTGATTCTGAATGATTCTGAATGATTCATTCGTTTCACTAAATAATTGCAATACATGATGGAATGCAAATAATACCATCCTGTGATAAACAATAATTGAGTTGAGTAGATGGCATCGAAAACTTTTACCCACCAGTCCAGTAGTAAAATACAGATGACAAAGCAATAATATTTTACCATCTTCCCCCCTTTTCGAAAACAGGTGCAAAAAATCGCAAAACTACAATCGGAAAACTCCTCAAAGATAGTGAAAAACATCAGACAGTCGCATAATTCATTTGCAAAAAATTTACTCCCCTGCCCCCCTGAATGCAAGATAGAGAGCGCGTAAGACGTGGAAAATTACAATAAAAATTATCGAATATAAAAATGAAAAATCCCGTAAAAATAGTGAAAAACATCAGACCGATGCTTGATTCAATTTCAGATGATTTAACTACCCCCTGCCCACCTGAAAGTGTAAAATTACGACAAAAATGGCAGTTGGGGTGCTCGGACCCGCTCATTCTAGAAAAAATAGCTAAAACTCAGGAAATTTTTTTTTGGAAGATTCCGGAAAAACATGGTAGTCGGATGATTTTGTAGTTTGACCTGTATGTGAGTATGTATGTATCCACTTAGGTTGGGTACGAGCCAAGAAGCTGAATGGATACCACTGCGTTCCACTTGATGCACTTTTGAGACATATATGTAATTTAACAAATTCTACTGCTAAAAACTACAAAATAAAATTAACAACAAACATTTAAAACAACTTTTCATTTATACGAGGATATATTGAAAAATTCTTAGCCTACTATAGAACCAAACAAAATTTCAATGTCAAAATATTTTATTACTCAACATATTCTCCTCCTAATTGGATACATTTATTACAGCGGTCCTGCAACGTCTCTAGACCTTTCAAAAAAAATGTTTCTTCTTGCTCTGCAAACCAGACCTACACAGCTTTTATTTCCTCCTCGTTGGAAGAAAATTTACGACCTTTTAAACTTTTTTTCAGTTTAGGAAAGAGATGATAGTCGGCCGGAGCCAAATCTGGTGAATAAAGGGGTGCTCTAATAATTCAAACCCTAAATCATGAATTTTTTGCATGGTAACATGAGATTTGTGTGCAGGGGCGTTGTCCTGCAAAAACAAAACACCTTTGGATAGCTTTCCGCGTCTTTTCTCTTTAATTTTTTCCCGTAGAGTGGTCAGTAATGTCGAATAGTAATCTCCAGTTATTGTTCTACTCCTATCCAAAAATTCAATCATGATTACTCCATGGCAATCCCAAAAAACTGAAGCAAGAACTTTTCCAGCAGATTTTTGGACACGAAACTCCTTAGGTCTTGGAGAACCGGAGTGTCGCCATTCCATCGACTATTGCTTTGTTTCTTGATCGTAGAAATGTACCCAAGTCTCATCCATAGTAACAATTCGGTTTAAGAAGTCTACATCGTTTTCAAATCGAGCACAGATCGAACGCGATGCTACTACCCTTGCACGCTTTTGGTCAACATTAAAACATTTGGGGATCCATTTTGCAGCAATTTTTCTCATGTCCAAATTTACGGGAACTATATGATGAACGCATTCGTATGAAATATCCAGTGCTTCAGATATCCGTTTTAGCCCAATTCGACGGTCTGTTAAAATCATGCCATGATCGATCATGTTGATATTTTCGGGGACTGACACAGAAACTGGCCTTCCCGATCGGTCATCATCTTCAATGGATAATTTACCTCTTTTGAAGCTTGCAGTCCAATTTTTCATGGTCGCATACGAAGGACATTGATCACCAAGGGTATTAAGCATATCTTCGTAAATCTGCTTACCTCTTAACCCTTTTAAATACAGGTACTTGCATGATGATGGCTCTATACTCCAATTTTTCGATTTTCACAATTTCGGTGGACATATTTTTTCTTATAATTCATTGCGTAACTCTGGTTTATTTTTTTGACGTCAAACTTCACACTGACACTTCTAATAAGTTATTGTTCGTTGCTATGGTAACGCAATATTTTGTTTATGCAGGGAACTGGTCTAGGCTAACTAGATATCAATACATCCTCGTAAACTGGCGAACTGAAACGTAAAAAGTAATATGGATTGTATGAAAAACAAAGTTTGACTAAAAAAATATATATATTATTTTCACGCCTCCAGCTTATGAGACAATTAGAGACAATTTTTCCTTTATCATACAATGCATATTATTTTTTATATTTTGTTATTGTTTTAGTTCTCTAGCATATAAATAAAAGCTTTTTTTATATTTTTTTATTGAAAATTGTTTCTCGTATTGTAATCTAATAATTTTTCATATTTATGTTTTGGTTTTCTGAAACCACTCAGTAAGGATTCTGTTTTTTCAAATTGTGTTCTTGCTAGTTACAGTAGTTGAAGATACATTTCCGCAATTCTCCAATGTCAAAATAATATAACAGTTTTATTATATCTCTCTTTTCCTTTACGTTAATAATGACTTTGAATTCATGATATCTATCGTGACAGTGAATGATGTAACACCAAATAGATTTGTTCAACAAGGGTTATTTGACGGAGTCAGGGCAGACTTGAAGATTGCAGTTTTTTTGAAATATTTGAGGTTGCGAAATACCAAAATATAAGATGCAAAATACCGAAAAATGTTATTGAAAAAAGTTTTTTGCGATTGGATGATATTCCTAGTTTAGTTTACTAATTTGATTTTTTTAAAGAATCCTGGCTTTATTTCATCATCTTAGATTACTGTTTTTTTACTCGTATTTTATTATTATTAAACAGTTATTAAAATTAGTTAGTGGTAGACTAAACTGGATAACTGTGAATAGGTATCATTCAATTGCAAACAACTTTTTTCGATATTATTTTTCGACATTTTGCGTAGTAATGTCACTTTACGCTGTAGTGAATTTAGAATGGACGATTCCCGCTTAGCCGCACGCCACTGATAATAACGGCTATGTGCTTATTCTGTCTAATTGAATCCACCTTTTAAAAAGAATTACATTTTCTTAGAAACTAATAATAAAAAACTTTCCCATATGATTCCAAGATTTTGGAGGTATATACATGTTTGAAGTCAAAATGAAAAATTCTTTTAGAATTTGTGACAATCCTATATGTATAGCGCATGTAAGCAAAAATAAGGTTGATGATGGTGACCAAGAGACGAAACGAACGGTAAATGTAAGTGCATGATTCATTTCGATATTCTTCATCAAATAATATAACAAATTATTACTCATAATTTCGATTTTTTCGTATATTTTCGGAATTACTCTCAAAACTTTCTGAACGCCATATTGGTAGTCACAATCTAATCAAAAATCTATTTATCTGATCGTGAATAAAAAGTAAATGTTGAGGGTATAATTGGATAGCGTTTAACCATCTATATAAAGGTACCAAGCGCCAACTCGTCAAATTTGAGGTGAGTGTACTACACGACTCAGCAAACACCATTTCGTAATTTTTCATGAACCTTCCTATACAGATCATAATTGTGCACCTATGCTTACCTATATAAAATATCAGCATACAATATAGTATGATATACTATGAAAATAACAACTATATTATGTTTGTTTAGTGTCGTTTCTTTAATGAAATAATGGGTTGCAGTAGTGAGGAAAAGAAAGCTCGAATATTTATACAAAAATATATTAATTTAGGAACATGATGACTCATAAAAGATGTACAATGTTTCCACCATTGAGGCCAATGCATAATTGATAACGTCTTCGTACATACATAATAGACCTTTACATTTACAAAAAATAAATTGCAAAACTCGTATAAATCGATAGTTTCTAGTCTGAAACGTCCAAGAGTTCCACAATATTTTTTTCATTTTGAAAAAATATCACATTTGAAAGTGTGCCGCTGACTTCACGTTCATCGGAAACACCCCCCACCATAATCCACGTTCCTAAACAGGCAATACCGTTCTCCTTAAAAATGTAGCTGTTAGCTTAATATAAGCCATTGAGAAATAATTAAAACTTTGTCACTTGATCAACTCAGAGAAAAAAATCCACATACCTATTATCTATTTTAATTGTATTTATAGCTTTCAAATTTTCTAAACGGACCTTCCTTTTGATGAAACAAGCAATGGCAATACCGCAATGCATAATAACTTTTTATTATTCATCGGTTAAAATCAAATCAATCAATCAATGATCAATCAAAGTATATTTTTCTGAATCTTTATAGACCGGGGGATAGTGACAGATTTTGGGACACGATTTTACTCAGTATGCCTTTTGGAGGGCAGTACTGTCCGTATATCCTTGTGATAATAATGCATGAATCAAAGAGTCGTCGTTGGTTCTTCATATTGAAAAATAATAATATTTTCGAAAAATTATGTGTTTCGGTACGATTCCAATCAGGTTGTCATGTGTTTTGTAATAAAGTAATAGACGTAAAATACTCGAAAAACCACTAGCATACCTCAGGATGGGCGGAGAATTCCTTTTTCCAAATACAATTTCACGTGACCATACCAGCCATTCGGACCCAACCTAACGGCCTGCCAATAGTTTTTCGAGTATTTTAGTTTTATTATTTCATCACGAAACACATGGCAGTCTGATTAAAATCGCACCCGAATAATAATAATAATTGAAATTTTTATTATTATATTTTAATATGAAGAACCTACGACGTCTCTTTGATTCATGCATTATTATCATGAGGATATACTGACAATAATGTCAACAGGAAATGTGTTGGACAAATGGACAACTGTTGAAGAAACATGAAATAGAGATGAAAAAAAACAACAAAATGATTTCAAACTGAAATTTATAGATTGTAAATAAATAGATTATAAGGTAGAGATACGTATGTGAACTAAAAGAAATTAAAAGAAAATAAGCAAAAATAATAATAACACAAAGCATAAAAACATCTAAGAAGAAAAGTAGAGCAGTTAAGAAGAAATAAATGAATAAGAGAAATACAAATAACCAAAGAAATCTGAAATTAAAGGAAAGTATTTACCAGAGAAAGCATAATAATTCAAATAAGCACTAAGCAGCTAGAATCCAGAGGAAATTCCAACGTATTTATAAATCCGTTCATTTGTATCCTGAGTTAGGCGGATTCGTGTAGCAGAATTGCAGCCACATATTTTAAATAAAAAATTTGAATTATTAACTTCCGAACATTTCAATAGAAACCACAAACTTCATATAAAGCTTTTTGAACTATTTCATTTTAAGTTATAAGTATTTTAACAACAAAGAACATTAATTATACAATAAAGTCCATCATTTTCTATAAACTGAAGCCATCTAGTGGACAATTGCCAAACTTGTATAGATTTTGTTTAGTAAATAATAATTTACTTAATAGAGGGTGCTAAGGTCATATTTCAGAACAAAGTTAGAAATTGTGGGTATTTTTAAGGAAGTAGGGATTTTAGTAATAACAGATGATAAAAATTGAGCATTTCAGTGTTTGAAAACATTTATTTGGAGTTTAAGATTGTTAATTATTATTGAAATTTATAAACAAAATTGGTATATCATTTCTATGTCATAAAATTTCACATTTCTTGCTAGAATTATATCCAGGTGTCCAACGTCCTTTGAACCCAACTGAGAGTTTTCTTTGCTGCCGGTTGAATTGTGAAGTAGTGGAGAAATAGGCAGAGAGAGGGTAAAACAGGTAAAAAGGTTTTGAGCTATGACTTTTTATTCCTCACTGTGAACCATTTTGATTATTTCATCAAAGAAATATCACTAAACAAACATATTTACATAGCTTTCTTGAAAAATGTTAATTTTCATAGGATATGTATTTAGAGTGAAAACTAGTTAGTTAGTGTAATGTAGTGCTTCCATATGATCTAATATGTTGATTCCTCGCTAACTCATGTATTTTTGTATCTCCCATAGTTTCCGAGATTTCAATGGTGGCACCCAAATTTGAATTACCCGGTATATCACACGATTTATTAGCGATCTTGACTCATTTGCGTCATATCCGAGAAAACAAGAGAAGCTGGTACATAATAAAATTAAAGCATGCATTGTTTGGTTAATTCGTTACTCATCGCAAATAATAAAGATTGAGCAATGATGTGGTACAAGCTGTGTTGAATACAAACGCAATTCAACTGTCTGTAAGTTTGCCGAATTAAGTATATTAAAGAGTTTATTTTTGCCTGCCTCGACCATGGACGATTTACATGAACAAAGCACAAACATGGCCTAAATTTACATTAAACAAAGTGAAAAAGCTAGTAAAAATTCAGATACATAGTCAATTCAAATTCTGATGTGAGTTTGCTGAATTATATCGAAGAATATATTTTTGCATGCTCTTGACAATGGATGATTTACATGAACAAAGAACAAACATGGCCAAAATTAACATTCCACAAAGTGAAAAAGCTAGTAAAAATTCAGATACCTACTCAATTCAAATTATGTTTTAGGACAATGAAACTAAGATACAAAGTTCTCAATTATATGACTTATAACACTATGGAAAGATCATTATGTAATAGGAAATTTTTGTATTTTTTTCAAAAACTTGTTTTCCAATTTTATAAAGCATGAAGAATCTATTGGTTGAAATAATTATAGAAATGGAATAGAATAACTTTAATTTCCTCCATCCTTTTCAATCCCAGATATCGGATCTTCTCTGTATGTACGGTCATACTTCATTATTATTCTGATGCCATCATTATTCTGATGCGCCTGTGGTAAAATAAGGAAATGGAATGTAAATAACAATAATTATTCATTGCTGAAACAATTATTCTACATGGTCAAAGAGGTTGATGAGGACACCCAAATTCATCGGCGAAAATAATCAATAGTAAATCATCGATAGATTCAGATTTGATTTTCGTATGTCACCTCTAAAAATATCCCTGATATTGAAGAGGTCAATTTTTTGAGCATTTACTGTGAGATAAATCCCTAATCCTTGAACTATAAAATCGCCATCATATTATTGATAATGATACACAACGTTTGGGCAGTACTAAAATGTTTTACCCAGAGGGTGCTGTTTTCATATTCGTTCGATCTCAGATAGAAGCGTTGTGGACATCTATTTTAAATTATACAGCGACCGGCAAATTTTTATTTTGAATTTTCAGAAAATTCAATACTTCTTATAACATTTTATGCATCTCTAACTAAACTCAAACTAAAAATATTACGTCTACTTTGACTACAATTTTTTAAATTTTTTGTTTCCACATAAAGGAAAATCCTGTAATGTTCAGAGAAGTACTTTTGGCAATAGACCTCACACAGCTTTCCCATGAAAGGATCTGCTGATGATAATCAATATCGAGCACCGAAATTGAGGACTACGTGCGTATGGAACCTCTTGACATGATTAGATTGGCCACTGTGAGATCATCCTTTCGTGAGAAGCGCCATACAATCTAGAATTTTAGTCCATATTTAAATCGTTCACGTTCCTTCTCCGTTCTCTTTTATTTTCTTTTGGTTTCACGGACTGATAACGGAACTGTTCGGGTTCTCACTGATCTTTTGTTGATTTGGATTCATCCTGTATTTTATTCATATTCTGACTCGTGAAATATATAAAATATAATTGACAAGTTGTTGAAAAATAAAAAGTCTTATTATTCTCTCCATTGAACTGCCTCATTACATTATATTTTAAATAATTCTCTATTAAACGAACGTATTGAAGTATCTGCTAGGTATTTGTACGTAGTGTTATTGGCAAGCGTGACAGGACACATCTGAGACATGGAGAATTGTAGACGTCTGCTAGAGATTCAACGGCTATCGTTTTCACAAATTTATGAAGCTACAATGGGGACATTACAGCTAACTAATCACGACATTGAAAAAATACAAGGTAATTTGGTTCTTCTCAAACAGATAAAGGAATTAAGCGATTTTTTGTTGAAATTGCAACCGTCAACCAGCTGCATCCCTACGCGAAACCCTTAGAAGTCCTCGAGAGACTGGTAATCGAACCCACGACCATATGATTGAGAGGCGTCCGCTCTACCATCACGACCAACACGGCACTCCGGCAAACAGATGCTGAATTTTCTGTAAGGGTGGATTAATGCAGCAGTCATAAAACATAAGATATTCGACAATGATTGGTTGGAATAAACGGTTCAACCAATCATTGACGAATATTCTTCCTTATGACTTATGCATAAATCCACCATAAGAATCACTGAAGAAGATGTTGACTTTCAAGTTGCTGTAGCAGACGATTTGATGGCCAAATTTAATAAAATTAAGTTTACTGTAGAGCAAATTCTTGAAAAAAACGAGCCTCTAGCTTGTAAAAATGTGGTGATATTGGTTCATTCTTACACTACACAAGGTAAAATGAAATTCTCAAGATAGAATTTCAAAAGTTCGGTGGAGGAATAAGAGACTGGCTTTCATTTTGGTCGCAGCTAAGCAGAATTGTACAGATGTATCTATATACAGGGTGCCCCTGTACTTCCTCTTTTCCTCTCGGGAATGTATAGATGGGGTCAAAATATCACCAGTACTTCACATAACTTTTTTTCCTAAAACCCTTCGTTACCAAGTTACGGGTCCTCAAAGTTACAAAATAAAAAATGTTTGTCGTTGATAACTTTTCAAGTAAATATTCAAAAGCAACCAAATTTTGGTGATTGACTAAACAAATAAATTGCTTTGATGAAGTTTCATGCAGAAGTCAGGTGTTTGGCTACAAAGTCAGGAACGGACGACCCCCGATGGTCCACACCCCAAAACTTTGAAATGACTGGGATTTGTCAATATGTTTTAACAAAACAAGGTTACCTGGACAATTTCCTGAATAAAAGTACTCGTGTGGAAAATCGATCGGAGCAACTGTTTTTGATAAAATTACATTTTTGTTCGACGACATCCAACCTGAGATGTCTACCTTTATTCGAAAAGATTAATTTGTAACAAAAATAAAAATGATAGGTAAAATGTTCATAACGAACTTTTACAATGCAAATACGTTTACCTAACAAAACTCATGGTGTAAATATCAATCGCAAGCCTCAAGAGCAAACAAAAATGCAAAATCCGCTACAAAGACTGCTCGATAGAACCCCCTTCTCTCTCAATACATTTTCTTAGTCAGCGAAGACACCCTCTCTGTATGCCAGGGTCGTTTCGTATGGCTTCACAATGTAATGTTATTCTATTCAACAAGGCATCTCCTGTGTGAATAGGTGTAGCGTAAATAAGGCTTTTTAGATGCACCCGCAGAAATAAATCCAGATTTAAACTTGGTGACCGCGGTGGCCATGAACATGGCACACCTCTACCAATCCAATCTTCAAAATATCCTATAGAATATTGACAATACAATGACAACGAACCACTCAACAAAACAAATTCGCATTCCAGTTTGTCATTTTTTATCAAAACTAATTGTATTTCTTTCTACAAGGTATTTTTGTCAACATCTGTGGAAGAAAAGAAACATTATTATTCACCGGATATGTTTCACCTATTCATGTGCTGCCGTTTTTGTAATTTATCCGTTTGCTTTTTATTAGTTATTCAATTCTTCCGATGTGCGTTTTTTCAGCTCAATTTACATTCGTGTTAAATATTTTCTCCAATGAAATTATACTTATCAGTGAAACTCCTCAACATTTAAACTGTGAATACGAATTTCAACATTCAAATATTGAGTTTCATGAGATTCAGATAACACAACACGAAACGTGCTTATTCCACACGTAAATACAAAATATGGACTGAATTCGATATTTCATTGTGGAGTAGCTTGTTAGTTCAAAAACACCACGAATCTGCAGAACTTGATATTTCATTTGAAAAAATATCTGCATTGTGTGTTCAACTAGGTACTGTACTTTTTGTTTGCGACTTTATTTTAGCATATTTTGTATTATCCCTGTTATAAAATGTTGTTTAACATTCGCGTTATCATTTCTGCTGTGAAAATTTTGAATTTCATATAACGGTGGACTGCATTTTTATTAAGAATCGTTGCTCCGATCGACGTTCTACACGAGTACTTTTATTAAAAAAATTGTCTACGTAACGTTATTTTGTTAAAAAAATTGAAAAATATCTGTCATTTCAAAGTTTTGGGGAATGGACCATGACTTTGTAGCAAAACAACTGTCTTCTGCATGAACGCTCATGGAAGGAATTCATAAACCTTCCGCCATTGCACCTATGTGTAATGAAAGAAGCAGCAAACAGTGCCTTCAGACTGAGGCAGACAAAAAACTTAAAAGCGGGAAATCTGATTGGATACTTGAAGATATTGGAACACATTCCCCTAGAAGCCATGTCTAAATTGACATATTTCATGCCAGTTAGGTACGACTTCGAAATGCAGTTTGGAGTGGTCATAAACAGCCACCAAATATGCACAGAGAACGGACCTCAACTGGGAAGGGATGCATCAGTGTGGTACACAGATGGATCTAAGATGGATGTGCGTTACAGGACCAAATTTTAGGCTCTCAAAACCCCTTGGTAACACCCCAACCATCTTCCTAGCAGAAGTACATGCTATAGAATTATGTGCCCAGGAATGCCTTGAAAGAGGCACTCGAAGGGCAGAAATCTATATATTATCAGATAGCCAAGCAGCACGAAAAGCTCTGAGGTCATACACCTGTGAGTCTAAGCTGACTTGGGACTGTAAAAAATCCCTGAGACAACTGGCAACAAACAATCAGGTCACCCTGATGTGGGTGCCAGATCACAAAGGAATTAAAGGTAACGAAGAAGCAGATTGCCTTGCCAAAGAAGGGGCAATCACACAATTTCCCGGCTCAGAACCCTTCTGTGGACTCTCCAAAGCCCACTTGAAAGAGGAGTTCCGAAGTTGGGAAACCGATGAAATGAAATCTCACTGGAATAAAGTGCCAGGACAAAGACAAGCGAAAAGACTAGTGTGCCTATCGCCAAAGAAAGCTAAACAGCTTCTCGAGTTAGACAAGAAAGACTTGCAGATGGTAACGGGACTCTCCACTGGACACTGACCTCTGGGATACCACCTCAAAAAGATGAGTAAATCAGAGAGTGATAGTTGCCGCTACTGCGAGAACTTCGCGGAAACTGCAGAACATTTGCTTTGCGAATGCCCAGCGCTTTTCTGCAAGAGGCTTAAGTTCCTGGAAGGGGCCTTTTTAACACAATCCGACATCAGGAACTTAGCTCCCAGGAAACTGATAAACTTCATAAGAAGTCTCGGAATCCCGGGCATCGAATAGACGAAGGGTCACGCACAAAAGAACTTATAGGTCGAAGTGCATGTGAGGCTGCACGCCTGTACGACTCCCATACAATCTACAATCTACAACGTTAACTGTGTTCAAAAATTATAGCCAGATAGATAATTAATTTTCCTTTGAATGTTACAATAGGTAGTCAGGTACAGTACATAATGGAAATCTTCAAAATATGATGGACAGTACAAGTTCGTCTAATCAAGAGAAAACAAAGAAAACTATAACATGCCTACTTGATAATAATACTCACTCATAAAATCTGTCAAACTGATGAACAATATAATGTCCAGTAAATTCAAAACGTAGAGGTTACGACACAAATTTTAATGAGAAGTTGTTCAGAATAGAACCAAAAAAGCTACTACAAGTTTCACTCAAGTTTTCACGATTTAGAAATGATAAAATAGTCACTAATAATCAAATAAGTAGGTGTCACAACAAGCGGAACTACTGTCGTCATAACGTTTCGCACAGGAATGTGCAGTCATATTTCTTCATCATATTATTATCAGCTAATAGGCCAGTATGCGCCGTTGAGGGTCAGGAAGGTATTCTGCGGGTACCAGCTGGTATTGTTGTTTATAGATAATTCAAATTGCAAATATCTGGTAGCCCGGATCAATTATAAGTTCGGTTAGAAAAGTAAGCTACCTAAATAGCTGACATTCTTTGTACGGGTATCGGACATAAAGTCAAAGAAACTACCCGGAAAGGGCAATATTACCAACTGAATAATTTCGACCAAGAACCTTCATTATAGCGACACGTATGGCTAAGATTATAATGATTAATAATTTCAATATTTTATCTCATTTATTAGTGATCAAATTAGGAACTGTCTGAATAAATTTATTGTCAATTTAGGGTTTTACATAATTTGCGAGTCTTTGAATATACCAGACGACCGCGGAAGGTGGCTCATCGCTAACCAATTTTTGTTTTTGAAAATAATGAAGTGAAATTTAGATGATCTGTGCCTATACGATATAAACAGTGAGCTAAACTTTCGATTTGAAACACCTGAGACCCATGGCATCTTTTTACTTTTTTTGCCTCCATATGACGTTCTGAATATAACCATGTATCACTTGCCACTTTTTGTAACCAACATTTTTATCTATTTTGATTTTTTTTTCAATTTAAAGGGTAATGGATACGTTAAAATCACTAATTTCAGTAATGAAATTTTGGGGCGGATCCAACTCTACTTACTGTTTTCTTTCAAAATTTATCTGCTACGTAAAATATTTAATTTATATGAAGTACTATTTTTTACATTTTATTACGATTAATTTGATACCGTACACTATTAGGTTTCAAACAAACTTCGCCAAAAAACTTGAAAAGATTAAGTCAGGTCTTTCTCAATAAAAAGTTGTACTGAGGTTAAAATAATATTTAAATGCATCTAGTAATCTGCCACCAACACAACTGATAAAACAAAATCATTAATCCAACATCTAATGAGATAGGTATCCCTTTTTTTAATCGATGTAACCGATACTGGATGAAAATCCATGTTGAAGTTTATATTTACACTTTCATGTTGATTTTCACAAAAGGACCCTGCAAACTCCTTATGGAATTTGGGTCCCAGTGGAATTTTTATAAATTTTGTTATGATGAAGTCCAAGTTATTCTCAACAAAAAAATCTCAAAAAAATTACACAATTGTTCAGCATAATCTAAACTGAAATACGTAGAGATATTGTTTTCGTGTATTCTGAGCAAGGAATGATTTCAACGCCCCCTAACAACAAAACCATTAATTTTTTGGGTTTGTCACCCAATTTATTTCTATTCAAAATAACTGGAACTGCATCATATCAAAAATTCAGAAAAATCCACCAACCTTTTTTCGTTTTGTGCCCTTCGGGAAGAAGAGGGATAATCATAAAAAACTGCTATTTCCCTTATTCAAGCATATTTAAATATTCGAAGATCCATTTAAAAGCACTCGAAAAATATTTTGTTGCGTTTCGTAATAGGAGTTGGGGGGAAGAAGGGGAAGGTGAGTTTTTTGTATTAAACAGCACAATATTGTTCAACATGAGCAACAATGAAATTGGTGAAAATATTGTTACTTACCTGATTCAAAAATAAACAGTCTAATCTGCGCAAGGGGTGATTTCAACGCCCCCCTAGCAGCAAAACTGTTCCATTTTTAGATTGGCGCTTTGGTAACATTGGTTGAGAATAACATGGTCTCCATCATACCAAAAATTAACATAATCAACATTGCAATTTTATTATGAACGGTACGTGAATACTTCCTTGGCTAAATATTATTATCAATATTATTTTTCAAACACTAACTTACACAATACGATGGCACAAGCGAGGTAAAATAAGATGAGGACAAATACATTTTTTTCATGAGAACTTAATTATTCTGTTTTATCAGTTCTGGTGGCACAGGTTAATCAATGCAAATCTTATTTCAAAAGATGCTTTAATTTAAAAAAGATCTAACGAATTTTTCCACAAATGATTGTTTGAAACCTAATAGTGTGCGTATTGATAGTAATGAAATACTCTAACCGACGAGCCACTGAGAATAGAAATAAAAAAATTTAATTTTACGTATCAGATACATTTTGACAGAAAACAGTGAAGTTGTATTTTTCCAAAATTTTTAGACTAAAATTAGTGATTTAAACGTATCCATGGCACTCTAAGTAGATTGAAAAATAAAAGTGGCAAGTGATACATGGTTGTTTTCCGAATGTCTTAAGGAGACAAAAGAAGTAAAAATATACCAAGGGTCCAATCTAAAAATCGAAAGGTCAGGTCACTTCGGGTGAAACTGGACATATATAGCTGAGTCACTTGTCGTAAAATGCAGTTTTACAGATCCTCCAAATATCATATAATTTTAATCGGAAATAAAAAAGTTATAGGGGCGAGCCACCTTCCGCAGACACCCGGTATTGATACGGGATATCTTTTACGACTTAGGAAGGCATTGAGCAAGAGAAAAGGATCTGACCAATATGGCCGTGCTGCATTATGTCTTGGTCATTCGAAATCATAATAAAAATGTATGAGAAATATTACAATGAGCTACTACCGGTTTGATAATAAGAATAGCGTTTCAAGTTTAATTTACGATAAGTAGGTTAACTTTCGTCATATTCCATATCGGTGAAGCGAAAATATTAATTCGTGAAGATACAATGTGAGTCAAAAGTATAGAAACGGAAACTTGTGAGCGGCAGAAGTGAATACATTCGGATATAGGCGCACAGGGGGGTATTTTTAGCTAACTATTTCCTTCGGTTTAGTTCTTCAAATTTCCGTTTACTATTGGTATGTTGGACGTGGAAGTGAACAATGTGCAACCGTGAAAGCAAGATTCATATATTATAATGTGTGCATATGCGCAAGTGTTCGCAATATTTTTCAAATGAGAACCACTTTCTTGATTTTTAATAACGCACCTAGCGTGCGCCATGGATGCATTGCAATATGGGGCATTTTCTCGAATAAAACAGAAGAAACATGGTTTTTATGTTATTTTCAGCTACCTACATACATTAATGCTTCAGAATTTTTTGAAAGATCAATAATTTCTCGAAACAATTTGATTTGGGTCTGAAAACTCTATCTTCAGAGTCAGCGGTTACTAGCGGCTAATTTTTGCAGAGTTATTAACTAGATGAGTACTTCAAACATTGAACACTCACTTAAAAAAAACTCTTTCGGGACTTATCGGAAAGAATGAAAGGTACTTTATCGAATATTGACATAAGCAATAAAAATAGACAAAAATTAACGTTGTACCTTTTTCATCTCTTATCTCAAATAAGCTATTTCATGTTACTAAAAACTTACATCTCTGGCAATTCACTGAAATGTGCACTCACAAACTAAATTTTTCTATTAAACGTAATACATTTTCTTCTTCAAACAAATAAAGACATGTTTGACTCGACCAGGATCACATTATCTTGTTTCCCCAACTATTTGAGTTCGGTTTTGGTTATATAAATTTTTCCCACCTCTACTGTGTTTGGAAAACCGACTTTTGGCCAGCTAGATTGGAGCGATCCCCCTATGTGTGGCGACGTTGTTGATACGTGTACAGTTTTTATGAGTACTCACTTTCTGATGTTATATGGCGGACAATATAACTCAGTTCTACTCCTGAATCTTTTTTTATAATAAATTCATCCAAACCCGGTTGGTTGTATCAATTGTTCTGGAATGACAATGACCTGTGAAATATTTTTAGGTGGTCAAATATTTCAATTATTATCGATTCACTATTCAGTAATATGACCTACGATTTTGGACATTATCTGAAATAGTATAATAAATATAGTATTCTTATTTCTATGAACAATTTCAATTCTGTTCCGAATATCCTTCAAACTATTTGAATGACTTTTTGAGCATTGCTGAAAACTTCCGGAATTATAAATGCAAACCAACAAGTACCTCCAAAAATTTTGGTTTTCTGTTTCGTGCCCTATTTTCATCTGGACTTCAATTACTTCTCTCCCATTTCTGATTTGATCGACGAGATCTTCAAATTTGTTGCTTTTTTTACAAATTTCCCAGGTTATCGGAAGAAACCCCTCAAAAACAGAGCTTGTGCGAGAAAGGAACCTGTCTTTTGAGAAAATGGAAACCACCGTGAAAAGTCATAACATTTCTACGTCAATATCGTTTCCTCGCCAGTTGAGTTTGCGAGAACAGCTGTTATTTTGACAATATCTAATACCAGATAGCCTGGCAGTATAACGATAACAAAAGGAGTAGATGGGATTACGTGATGATAATGAAATGATAAGGCGTATTAATAGAAAGGTGTAGGCAGATACAACTGATACCAGTAATGAAATATCAAATAATCGCAATTACCTAGTACCTCATAACTAACACCGATGAGCGCAAATTCCTATAGGTATACATCGCATTGCCAAGAAAATCCCAAGCGTGATCTGTCTGTTCACCTTTCTTAGAGAATGGAATATCTACGGCTTTGGATCTTATCAAAATTATTACAACGGCATAACTTATTACTCCTGACTTCCCGGTGACTTCCGCATACCATCGATTAACATAGACTCGTACTTTATTCGATTTGAATGAGTGTAGTAATAGTGAATCTTTTCTTCCTGACATCTCTATATTAGTATTTGCAAACGGTCTTGGCAATCAGAGCATTTCGAATGTTTACAAATAAGTTCAATGTCGATACTACCTACTGATCTTTTAACGAGTTAACAAAAACAAAATAGAAAATTGGTGTTATTGAAATTTACCAACTGATATTTGAACAATGCTACCGATTCGATGAATTTAGTCAATCATCTAAGTAGTCAATCAATCATCAAAACTTTTCATTAAGAAGAACTAATAAGAAGAATGTGCTATCTTGACAATAACTCACATTAGACTGTTAAATCATTGTTCATAAGTATATTGCCAGTTTTGAACAAAACCCTTTATTTTTTTCAATTATGGTATTTCCGAGGGTATTTCATAGGATTTGAGTTCAAAATTGTATATGCAAACATTTATCACAAAACAATTTTGGCTAGTAAAAAAATCCTAAATCAATAATCTTATTATTAAACTTATTTACACACTGACTTCTTTCAATAATGAAAAAACTGAATAGAGGAAAGTCATAACGACCCTTATGAAAAAATTAAAAATATATTTCATTTCGTATAAGCTCATACTCAACTTGCCGTATTAGTATGTCGTCAAACCTTGTACTTAACTGAATTTTAGACCAGTTCCTTTTCCCCCCAACCAATTGCGCTGAAATTTTATACACATATGTAACTTCGATGGCAATACAATAATAAACTAAGATGGAGGTCGGACTCCCATAATTTTTGAAAAATGTTGCAATAATCCGCAAAAATTGTGAAAAATATCGCCTAATTTTATTGCCAAAATTGTTAATCCCTTTCACCCCTGAAGGCTTGATAGAGAGCACGTAAGACGTGAAAAATTGCTGCAAAACTCTCCAAAGTAAAATCGGAAAATCCCGTAGAAATAGTGAATAACATCAGACCTTCGCATAACTTCATATCAAATAATTATATTCCCCTGCCCACCTGAAGGCTAAAGATAACGCGTAAGAATTCGAAAAAATTTACGACGGTTTCGGAAGTAAAAATTTACGGAAAAATGTCGTCTCATTATAGAAAACAACTCACACGAAAAGAAATTTGAAAAAATCTGCAAAAATTTTTGAAATAAATCGGTCAGTAGAATAATCATCGTTGTTTGACCTGTATGTCTATGTATCCATCAAGGTTGTGTATGAGCTAAGAAGATGGATGGCAAGGGGTAGAAATTATACGCAACAAACCAACCCATGGGACCTGGTGCACTTATTAAGATAGATAAATGAAAAAATTCTAACGTTCAAAGGTACAAAAAAATAAGCCAACACAAAATAAATGTTTTAGAAAACAAGCTTCTATTTATGAACTAGAGAACTAAAAAATTATACGAAATGGAATATAAAAAGTTTGGGGGACGCTCCAGGTTTCATTTCAAGTATAATGAAGTTTCACGCCTCAATCTTTCTGAAAAATATTAAAATTTTCAAAATCTTTTTGGTTCTCATACAATATTATGTATTTTACTTTTTACGTTTAAGTTCCCTTTTAGAACTGAAAGCTTGTTTTTAAAAAGTTTTTTAAAATTTAATATTGTTATTTTTACGCAATATGAAAAAATCGAATTTCAAGGCAGAGAACATAAGTAAATGGACAAAACAAGCGACTTTGATCGAGTTGAAGAGATCAACAAGTCTTAACATTTCGAAAATTATTCACAAATTACTTTTATCCACAATCACTTTATAATTGAAGTTTTATCCACACTTATGAACCGTATAAAGTATACACTTTATCCACTAGTGGAATAATGAAATTACTTTATTCCACTAGTGGAATAATGAAAAATACAATCTTGAAAATCAATCACATTTTACTTATTTTCACCAACTTCACAAATTTTTACAAATGGAGTCGATAAACAATCGAAAATACATAGCAACCATTCAACACCTCCCGATATTTTTGTATGTTATTTCAATGATTTTTGAGGAGGTGACAGCCACTGTCAGAGCAAGATGTCAAATCATTTTGTGATGAAAAATTTCCGCGATTCTGATTCTAAATGAATGTGATTGTGAATAAAACATTGTATTGCATGCGTGTTTTAGATACATTTTATTTGCTTAAGAAATTTAAACGCTCGAGCTTCGCTCTCGCGTTTAAATATTATTGCGCAAATGAAATGATATCTAAAACACTTATACAATAAATACCTAACTATTATTTGTTTCATACATTTTTCATTATTCCCTATTTTTTCTTTTAAGTGAAAATATCAGACTGTGAAATTAAATATGATTTTAAATACATTGGAGACTTTTTCTGAATGAGGTACGTTACTTTATTTAGACAAGCCACAGATGGACTGTTTCATGTTAACTATAGAGACTAGTAGTGCCACATATATTACTATACCGGGTGTCAACGATTTCTTTAGACAAGTCATGGTTTCAAGAGTTCCAAGGCTATGCGATTTAAACTTGACAGGAGTTTTAGATTTAGGAATTGAAAAATTCTCCAATACTTCATACTCCTACATCTCTTCAGGTTTCACCGGAAACGACCCCAACTTGGTTACCTTCTCGGTTACCTTATTAATGATGAAATATTCATGGTTCGAAGTTTCTCGTCTCAATTGGTTCTCTACAGTTGGGAAATATTGAAAAAACAAGGATGATGTCTGTTGGTATAACTTTTAGCATAAAAAATTAAAAGCATTTCCACTTTTTCATCTCTTGTTTGTTGAAAAATGTATTGACCTGAAGCACACTTACTTGGTATACGAATCTATTAAGTTACTGATGTAAGTACACTAATTTACTTGTCAAAGTAATTTTTGTTTCCATAGCACACTGTTAATTTACCAAAAGTCAGAATTCTATGATGCGAACGGGAATAAATATGAGTTGACCTACATGCATTTCTTTGTGGTACAGAAAAAAGTACCATTAAACAGACTGTTTCATCAAGAATTTCAAAGTTTGATTCCGTTACGAGCGAATACCTACTTAAGGTGCTTTCGAAATGTTTGATTTATTTAACGCTTGATCAATTTTTTCAATAATGTAAAGTTCTTGTTTTGATGGTAAAATTGGAGTTATGAATTTGGTTTCGTTCAATTTTGTATCCACAGTATACTTGATAAGCGGATTACCACATAAACCCAAATAATTAGCGTATTAGGATTAATTGTTATCCATCCATTTTGAGTGGATTCGTTATGATTAGAATCTAAGAAATGCCTATCTAAAAGATGTGATTTGACTTTTTCAACAATACTTAATGAGTGGTATGGGAAATTTCAAACCGCCATAGGTCGTCAACGAGGCGGATAAAACTGTGTACAATATTTTTTACTCAACGCTCATGACCAACACATTGGTTGAGGTGCGTCTAACGTCCTCGAGATGCAATTTTTTTTCTGATAAATCTGACAAATCAAGTGCATACAATTTTTATCTCAAAACTAACTAAGTATGTGATCCAAAAAAGATAACGTATACAGTGTGTTCCGTTTGGAATTCCCACGTTGGAGTCGTTTCCGGTAAAACCGGAAGTGAAGGAGGAGTATGAGATAGTGAAAAGTTTTCCAATTCTTGAATCCAATACCTACCTCACGTTTGAAACTCGTACCCTTGTAACTCTGGAAACCATGTCTTGTCCAAAAATGTTGACACCCGTTATATTATTAGCTCTCCACTTTTTTTTTGGTGCACTCAGCGACAAGAAACAATGAAAGCATTTGAACTTTCCTAGTAGGTACCTATTATTTGTTCATATGCATGTTCGTGGAGGTATTTTGTAATATATCTGGGCATGAGATCACGCGTTAAAAAGTAATGGCCCCGTCTCTCCTAGCTCGCACAAGTCTCCCGAAGACTTCGGAGGATTGTCGTAAGTGAGCAGCCGATTAACGAAAAAAACAAACGAAAAATGAATCCATAACAATATTTTAGGAATTCTTCTTTTCAACCAGTTTAAGTTTCTGTTTTTTATGAACTATTCTGGGTACTTTATTATTATCCTCTGTCACCTCTGAATCCATTCAGCAGCTGTCCAATGGGCTTTATAAAATAAGAAATATAAGACTGCAGCAGCTGCGCATATAATTCAATAGAAGGGTAGTTGTCGTCGAAAATAGAGTTAAAGAAGTTCTTGTCATGTATGTTGTCTTTTACTGTTTACTTATTATGTTCATATATTTATGTTACATCTGTGTGAATCTTCTATTCTTTATAGACAATGAAAATTCATTCATTCAATTTTATAATGTAGACAATGTAGTTGTAATCTGGAGGAAGTTGCGAAAGGGGAAATCGGTACCAACAACAAACTATTTTTGTTATGATAGATACAGAGTAGGTACCTAAGGTACCAAATACGAATGAATGAATTGTTCGAGATAGCTTTCAAATTCAAATCATACATAAGTATAGCATATGAGGCAAGGTTTTACAAAGTAGAACATTCCTACTTCCTATCACGTAGACAAATCTTTCCTACCAACAAACAAATACCCTGGTAATGCATTTTGGACATTCCAAGGGTCATTTGACCCACTTCAACCTACTTATTTCAAACAACTGACCATAATCATAATAAAGCTATGAATTAGTTTGATTTACAATCAAGGTAGGTACCTACTTATATATTATGTGTATGTAGGTATATATTTTTTTTTACTCTCATAATCTCATATTTCATTTTTATATTGAAACTTTTAGGTATTATCAGAATACCTATTCGTTAGAAGTACATTTTCCGAACGACATTTCAATGAACTAACTTCTCGATATTTTACTGTCCCGCCAATAAAACCAGTTGCGAGGCAAAAATCGAAAAGTTGCATTCTTGTGAAGAAGAAATATTCAAAGAATTTACCTTGTTAGGTGATATATCCATATCTGCATAAATTGTCAGGGTTGACTTCTTTCCTTCGCTTGCCAGACTGCTCGTACCTATCGTGTTGTATTTCATTTTGCATAACAGTTAAATCCAAAAATACAAATAGGTACCGGGCACCCCGAAGTCCACTTTTATCTTAAGCAAACACAACTACGCATCATGAATGAATTTCCTAAATAATTTTTCTCATGTATTTCAACAGTCTTTCTTTCGTGAACGGTCGTTAAAATCTTCCTGTCCTGTCCAGTACAGCCTCCGTTAAAAGGTCACAAAATCGTATACGACACAGTACGTACGGTCCAATCAGACTCCGAATAGTTCGACTCACACAAACTTGTTGAATGCCTACTAGATAAAGCACGAGACTGGTCTACGGACTAAGCAACTTTGGTTGGTAATATGATTGTGTGACTGTGCGAGGACTATGGAATGTCAAGCTTCGACTACGCGAAGTTGATTGTTCGGCGCTGTTGTCAGATGTATCATAACTAGTCACTTTATTGGAAATCGTCATGAATTGAGAGGGTAATTATTTGTGATAGGTATTATGTTCTTATAAAGATACGTTCAAAACTCTGCAGTTTTCGAGAATGAATGATAAACCATGTAGGGAAAAGTGGGGTACATTCTGCACTGGGGTAGATTCGTCTAAATATAAAAGACGGAGTATTTTAAAAAATTTCGCCAAAATCGTCATGAAATGTCTTCCGGCACAACCAAAGCCATATTTTCTCGAATGAGGATTTTGAAATTATTTTGAAACTTTTTTTACTACGTCATCGATTTTGTTGTCGCGAAAATGAATATTTTCGAAAGAATTACGTCATAACTTCAGTTGTCACATCGAGCAATAACGAATAACAACCACAAACCACATTGAATTCAAATAATTATGGACATGTTATTATTATCAACACAGCAGAAGGGTTCTCAAATAACCCTTTTGATTATTGATTTGATTCAACAGTGGCATGAAGAAGATGAGGAATTCGTCAATTATGTATTTTTACTTTTTAATCCCAGCCCAAGTAGTCCCATCAGGAACGAGATTTGGATTACAAATTTTACAGACTATGAATTTTTCATACACTTCCGGGTATAATTTGCAGTTGCATTGTCTGCTGTTAATATGAGATCTTCCAGCTGGATTTGCACGATACCCCCCATTTCACAAACTTTTAATATCTCTGGACGATTCAGAAAAAAAAGTAATTTTTTCTGTGACGGGAAAATTTTTTTACATTTTATCTCTGTTGCCAGGTAACAAAATATAACTTTTCATGAAATAACTTTTTTCCCGGACATATTTACATAGATAAAGGAAGATACTTAAGTTTAGAATATTTTACTGAACATAAGTTACATTTCCTTTATATTAAAAGTACAATTATTGAATGTGCATTGCATGAATGACATGTTCCTTGAACTATTCGGTACAACAGTCGGATTTTCTTGTGTTCAAATAACATTTTTTCTGACATGGACACAACTGCCGTTGATGTACCTGGACACAAATCGGGTTTTATTTCAGCACTGCCACACGTTCTGAACACTTTATTAGCAATTTCTGTCCTGTGTGCCACCGATTCATCAACATAGCCCTCAGCGACCGTTGATGACTTCCAACCGCCATGTTTCTTCAGTGTCATCAAATCTCCTCTAGATTCAACTAAAAGTGTAGCAGACGATCTTCGAAATGAATGACCTGTATATGAGCTAGCATTTTCTAGTTGAAGAAAATTAGCTACTGTTTCAGGTACCTTATAAAACTGATTTTTACCCACAACCTGATTGATACACTTTCCATTGCGATATGCATAAAACAGGCGGCGATCCTTTGCTGCTGCTGGACGAAGGGCTATGTACATTCGGTACAATTTAATATATTCTTCTGTTTACATCGTTCTTTGTTTGCTTCAGTTTCACAACTAATAACTTTCCCGAATCTTCGATATCATCCAATGTTACCTGGCTGATTTCACAAATTCTACAAGCTCCTGCAATCCCAAATACAACAACAACCTTGGCCATTAAATAAACTTCATCGGGTGCATTATTTGAAAAATCACTAATTTGTGTACTCGTAAAAATCGCAGCTTTCTTGGGCGTGTAACCTTTCCCATTTTGTTTCAGAAATGTTATCAGCTTGAAATATTTTGAAATGTCTACATTACTATTGGATCGTAATATGCTTCTAATCATTGAATAATTCGACCACACTGTTGATGGCTTTTGTTGTTGTGCCAGTAACACCGTCTCCGAGAAAGAACTGCATGTCTTTCTCATCTTCCATTCCATAAATCTTGAATACGCGGTTTCGTAAATTTTCCGCGATTTAGCTGGCAATAATTTTCGTGACGCTACTTTCGCTGCTTCTACCAACTCTGGTTGAGTCAGAGAAAACTCGGAATCAGACATTTTTCAACTTTATATTATTCAAAATAACTATTAAACAATTACTGAGTTCGCAATTTTCAAATCAAATCATAGAATTAAACTGACAGATGTTTGATCACTTTGAAGTTTTCCTTAGCAACGCTGGTCTAATTGTTGCTATACGTACAACAGCTTACTAGTTTAAAAATTCAAATTTCTTCTGACTTCAATATATTGTGATAATATGTTTTTCTCACTATTGATTCGTCGTTTTTCCCGCCACAGAAAAAAATAATGTATTATACAGGGGAAAAATATTAGATTTTAGCTCTTGGTTTTTGTCTCCCTCCGCTTCGCGTCGGGAGACAACATAACCTCGAGCTAAAATCTAATACTTTTTTCCCTTGTATAATAAATAACTATTTATTTTCCTTGTTTGTCGTCAAACTAAAAATTGACAGCTGACGAGCGTCATACTGTTTTGAAACATTGGCTGTGTCCATGAGAGAAAAGCGGAAAGCGCTTCGCTGGATGAAGCATAAAAGCGCTTCACAAGTCTACTAGTTGGTCCATAATATGTCAAATTACAGGCCGCTGAACCGCTTCAAATAAATCCAGCGGAAAATAAAGCGCTTTATTTATCTACAGCGGCTGCAAGAGCTGTCAGCCATCTATCACGTGAAGAGTAAAAGCGGCTGCAACCGCTGCACGCTGTTAGACGCGCCCATTCTCTCGATATGATTTTGAAATACTTTCAATACTTGACAGTTGTGACGTCATGGTTCGAAATAATTCCATCGAGAAAATAGAATGTTTTGAAATTATTTGAAATACTTCCCCGAAAAAATATGGCTCAAGTCAAAATCAAAATCAAAAAGAGTTTATTAACATTAAATTTACAATATAAAATAATATAGAACATTACAACACACAAATATATAAAATGACAATGTTAAAACCATCACTTGCCACAGAGGGGTTGGGATGGGGTAGCATTGCATTTTTGAGGTGTTGGGTTTCATCCTGTCCTTGGTGGGATACCAGAGTGCGGGCAAAACCGGCACACATCCGCCCTAGGGCGAATCCTACGGTGTTGGTAGGCTACTAGATGCTGTAGGTCTAAGTCTCTTTGATGTTGTTTATCCCTGCCTCCTCCTTGTTATGCAGGGGGACTTAGTGGTTTATAAGTAAATCATCAGGTTATCTTGGACAGTTATTTTCATCATTGAGTTTTTCGTGGACGCCCGGAAAAGCATCGAAAAAACCGGGTTTGAACATTCATCGGCTCATGAGAAGGTGTTACACGTCCTCTGGATTTTAATGGAAAATATCCAATGCCTGGTAAATTAGCCCACTATGCTTTTTTGGCCTGTTATTGTGGGCTCTGATTGCTGTTATATCCCTAGTAAGCGAACTTCCAAGGATAAAGTGTCTGTAGAAATTATCAGACTGTTGTTTGATAGATTCTTCGATGGATGGAATATCGGCTAGCTCCCTCAATGCGTCTAACCGAATGTATCTATCACTATCTGTGATGATACGGAGTGCTTTGTTCTGCATCCTCTTCAGTCTCATCATCTGAGACTTGGGGAGGCTGCAGAAAACTGGACAAGCATATGTCATCGTTGGTCTGATAACCTGCTTGTAGATCAACACCTTGTTCTCCATGGCCAGCCTGGAACTCCTGGCTATCAACGGGTATGTCCTTTTATAGCAGCCGCAGCTCGTTGAATTGCCAAGAATTGTCAATCTGGTTACCCAGAGCCCTGAATCCTCCAGAGAGTTCCACGCATACAGGTTTCCTTCTCTTGGTGAATATCATGAGCTCTGTCTTGGCCGGATTCAACACTATTTTGTTACTCGCTAGATACGGCACGACCTTCCTTTGCAGATGTGCTTTTAACCGAGCCGCGGCTGCATTGCATGTATATGCCTTGGCATATATTGCTGTGTCATCTGCATATACAGCCGTGCTCGTGTTACTAAACATCGAAAAGTCATGCGTATGTAGCGAGTACAAAAGTGGTGACAGGCTCGATCCTTGCGGCACTCCTGCTCCGGCCTTCTTCATTGCGGAGCTGGTGTCATTCACTTTAACCCTGAAAGTCCTGCCGGCAAGGTATGAGTCCATTAACTTTACCATGTGATCAGGCATGCCTGCTCGTAACATTTTCATGACGAGACCCTCTATCCAGACGGTATCGAATGCCTTCTGGATATCCAGCAGGATCATAACTGTGCTGAGTTCTTGAATAAAGCCATCCCTCACCTCGTGGACAATCCGGGCAACCTGTGAGGTCGTAGAATGACCCCTCCGGAAGCCGAACTGCTCCGCCGGGATGAGTTCGAGCCCTTCTTCAAGATCCCTAAATTTTTTAAGTAGTATTCGGTCAACTACCTTGGCCACCGCACTAAGCAGCGATATCGGGCGGTAGCTCTCGACTCTTGCATCGGATTTCCCTGGTTTTAGGATAGGGATGATCTCCGCCTGCTTGAGGCATAGCGGGTAGTGCATTTGATTATACTGATGATAATGTACATCAATTGCACGAGAGACTTCCTTGGGAGGTTCCTGAGCAGAATTGCGTCGATCTTATCGATGCCAGGTGCCTTATTCCTGGGGAATGGCTCAAGTAATTTTTGTAAAGTATTGATGGTGCCGGTTGTGTATTTACGTCACTAACAAATATTAAGTTTTCATGGACTAAACAAGGTAAAAGTTATTTACAAATTTGCACTTAAAAACTATTATATTTTTAGTGGGAATATATGAATTTCAATTCAGCCATATGCACTCAAAAACAAACTCGGGTACCATCTAACCACAAATTAGGCAGGTTTTGTATGGGTATCGTGGGTAGTAATAATTATACATGTGGGGTACATTCGGTAGGCAACAGTGGGGCAGATTCGTCATAATGCCGAATCTACACCGTGCTTCATCTGGCCAGGTACTCTCTATTCTATCGTAGCTCTGGGTTTATTAAAGCAGGAATTTAGAGTTTAGAGTTGATTTATCGTTGCAGATGCCACGCACATATACCAAAAAAACCGACCTGGTCAATATTGATGGAAGAGTAATGATATTGGCGATAAGAGAATGTCTTGCGAAACGATTAGGTAAAGGTAAAGTTATCGGGCTCATTCTCCAAAATGAAAAAAGTTAAACTTACGTAGTTTTGTCTCCTGAACACGAATCTGAAAGAATTTTGTTGGGGTCTTAATTACTTTAGGAGTTATAGCCATTTTAAAGTCGAAAATTGTAGATTTTCAGACACGAATTTTGCAGTCAAAATTTGCACAAAATGCCTCCTTCTTTTTGTTGACACTGTCATTAAACACTAATCTATCCATATTTCACGTTTTTAAACACAAAAACTAATTTTTTCTCACAAAAAATTGAACTTCTTTTACTAGTGATTCTAACCTATTTGTTAGTTATTTACATACTCATAAGAAGTTAGTATCACTGAATCTGCGCCGTCAACTATTCGAATTCAAATATGAGCAATAACTTCCCCTTCATTCTTATGTTCAATTGTTTTATCTATGCCATCATATTTGAATTTGAATAGTTGGCGGCGCAAATCTCAGGTAACCAACCTACTGCAATCATGAAAATTACTGAAAACCAAACAAAAGTTGGGTTAGAATCGCTAGTAAAAGAAGGTCAAGTTTTTGAGTATAATTTTAATTTTTGGTGTTTGTATTTGTGAAATATGAATAGATTAGTGTTTAATGACAGTGTCAACAAAAAGAAGGAGGCATTTTGTGCAAATTTTGACTGCAAAATTCGTTTCTGAAAATCTACAATTTTCGACTTTAAAATGGCTATAACTCCTAAAGTATTTGAGACCCCCACAAAATTCTTTCAGATTCGTGTTCAGGAGACAAAACTACGTAAGTTTCACTTTTTTTTTTTTTTGGAGAATGAGCCCGATAACTTACCTTTACCAACGATTGAAACTTAAAGAAGCAGCTAGCCCAGGCAACACAAAGAGGTCCCAAAGATATCTCGGTGACCTGTTTTTAGGAAATTGTGACAACTTTTGCTACTTCTGCGAGAGGTTATCAAGAGCGCTATATCTCTTCTTAGCGAAATCCCATGTGGAAATTCTCTAACAATAAGAAATTCTCATTTACTGCTCATGACGAGGTCTCTGTGAACTCGCAATGAAGCTAGCTCGGTGATCATCGCAGGTAGTGCCTCTGGCGAGTTCTGTGAGAAATTCGCATATATAGCCTTCTGGCGATTTCTTTGAGAAATTCACGTCAACTGCTTTTGTTGAGATCTATGTGAGGTTGGTTTCTGATACTCGCATGAAGTGCTTCTTGATTGGAAAACTTTCTCGATCAAGACGTTTTTGAATCAAACATCTGAATGAAAATGCAAATTTTCACTTTACGATTTTTTCAGGTTAGTGGTGAAGATTTAAAAATATCTAACGTTGTTGAATGTCCGGCGAGGAAGTAGTTTTTTTCTGTTAGATGTTACAAAAAGTAACCTAAATTTTTCATTGTAGTTTATTCTGAATGCTGAAAAAATCTTTTTCCTAATTTTTGATTGACAATATTTCCTTTTTCGAATTGAAAAACCTACTTAAATGTTATCCTGAACGAAGAAACTGACTAAAATTCATCTTCGAAAAAGTTAAAAATTCTTATATAATCAGGTAAATCGTATCAATATGATGAAATGGCATTCTTTCATAGATTTAATATAAGTATATATGCCACAGAATGTTTTTCAGCTTCGAATTGGTGAAATGTTTCTACCTACTCATATGCATGATTGTATTTACTTTCAAAGAGACGGAGTATAAAGAAAGATAATAGCCATTTCGCATGATTCGGGACTTGTATTGGTAGGTCATCTTGGGATTGGGATTGAATTACACACCAACAGTATTAAGATTGCAGCTAGAGAAGAAGAATATTAAAACAAAGCAATGAACTAACATGGAATTTATTATACATCTCATAATGTATTTCAAAACAATATCACAAAATACTAAAAAAATTTACATTTTAGCATAAATCTAGCAGTCTGTCACCTTCGGTGGACCTGAAAGTAAATGGTAAAGCATAATATTCGAAAAAATAATACATATATACATTTCACTGCACTTTGGGACAAAGTGTTGGTTAAAAATAAAAAATTTGCTTTTCAACAATAACTTATCAAGATTTCTGGATTATTTCTTTCAAAATTTGGTAGTGATTTCCCCTTGGAAATTTAAATTCTTTACTTAATCATTAGACAAAATCATCAATCTTTTGTTTGAATATCTCAATGAAGATTGATTTGATTTAGGTAAGGTGAACCATGAGCAATTTTTTCTAGGGAATTAAAAAATCTTGTTAGGGACGTGTAAACCGAGCTATTGAGGATAGTCATTAACTTATTTACTTCAATTTTGGAAATACTCGACTCGACCAACCATTCTTGCAAATCCTGCTGAATGGTTCGTTGTTGATTGGAATTACCCATTATCTGATATATCATAACTAGATTCACAGGATTTTCATCAATAGGTGCCTGGTCATATTTCTGCGGTTTGAAATAATTGCAAGTGTCACTTACCTAATTTAACAGTACCCATACTAAAGGATAGATATATTACTTTTTTTCCGAATGCTGAGGTATCTAACACGCATATTCAGCAGAAATTAATTTTACTCTTGATGATGTTTCAACCATTTATATTTATGTTGAAAAGAAGTTGTTGGGGTAAGGTCTCTTATAGAAAAACCACGATTCCTCAGTTATCCAACGTTTCGGCAATATATCTCCCCATCTTCAGGGCTCTAAAATATAAAATCGTGAACATTTACGAAAGAAAAATTGCCCAAAAAAATTATTTTTATAAGAGTAAAAAATAAAAACGTGTAAACGTTTATAATTGAAATTATAATTTTTGAATATGTTTTTTTTGTTTATTTGCAATTTTGAATTTGAATTTGGCATCAAAAAAAATATATTAGAAAATTATGATTTCAACTATATATGTTTCCATTATTTATTTTATAAAAATTGTTTATTTTGTGCAATTTTTGTAATTGTTCATAATTTTTTATTTCCTATGAATATGGCGAATTATATTACCGAAACGTTGGCTATCTCTATAAGAGACTCAACTCCAACCACTTCTTTTCAATATTATTTTTAGTACTGCTACATATAATATACCGTGTATCCGCGGAAGGTGGCTCGAACCTATAACTTTTTTGTTTTTGAAGATAATAGAATGAAATTTGGAGAATCTGTATGCGATATAAAACTGCATTTTTTACAAATGACTCATAAAACTTTCGGTTTCAAAAGAAATTACATAAACTTTCCACTTTTGTAGGACACCTGGTATAATTTCACCCATTTTGAGTGCACATGACATTCTGAACACAACCATGTATCACTTGTCACTTTTTGTAACCAAACTTTTTTCTATTTTGAAATTTATTTTTCAATCTAGTATTTTTCAATGTAGTATCTAGTAATTTTTGGAAAAATACAACTTCACTGTTTTCGGTCAAAATGTACTAGCTATGTAAAATAAAATATTTAAAAAGGTGTTACCAATTTTTCTTCATATGGCAGCATGGTGGCTCGTTGGATAGGAAAAAGGGCATTTTACGATTGATTTGATACCGCACCACAGAGTAGGGAAGGGAACAGAGGCGACGGCGTGTCAAATAACGAAGCTGAAATTTGTTTGCGCATGCGCTAAATAACTGGTATATTTGTCAACCTCACTTTTTGTTTGGGAACATGGGAACAGTTTAGTTTTGACTTTCGACTTCGTTTTCAAGTTGTGCTCTTGTTTATTTTGTAAATTGATAGTGTGAATTGTGAATTATTTCAAGTTAAAACATGTCTTTGAAAGGTGGAACTGTTTGTGCATACCGTGGGTGCTCTTCCAGGACTGGCAAAGGAATATCCCTATTTTATTTTCCAAGAGATGCTGAAAGGTTTGTTTATGATACCAAGTTTTTTGAATATGCTATAATTTCCTACATTACCAAATTAGGGTGGATTCAGTCAACATTATCATAAACATAGGTTTTTAGCAAAAAATTATCATTTTTGTATAAATGGCGTCATTTGATACAACAGATTCAACTGTCGCTTTTAACATATATTTAAGCACAATTTTAAAATAATGTTCACTAAATGCACGTTTCAATTGATCTGATTTTGTGTTTAAAAACTGTATGGTGAAAATCTAACTCTGAATTATTGGATTTTTAAGAGCTGGGCTTTGGCTTCGAGCTTGTCTGAGGGAAGATTTACTTGGTAAAGTCGGTGAAACACTGTCCAAAAACTACATGCTATGTGAGGAACATTTTGAAAGTAAATGTATATCAAAAGGTGGAAAATCACGGAAACGTCTCAGTTATGATGCTGTACCAACAATATTTCCGCACCTACTTGAATGTGGAACTGTTCCTAGCGAGCCTGAAGAGCGAAACAAGAAAGTTGTGATTCTAAGCGGTGAGTAATTGAAAGATATATGTATTGAAATGAACAGTAGTGGTGTCTTCGTTCACAATGTATGAAGATTGTAGTATGCCAAAAGCGAGTATTGTGGTTCTTACTAGTGAGAAATGTCACTTGTATGCTATACTTTTTCGGAAACTATTGAAATATAGATTATTTCCATAATTTCATACATTGACATTTACTTACTTCCAACTGCCATTGTCTATGTAATGATATAATGTGTAACGAAAACCTCTATAATATATTAGAGTTCTATTAGATCAATGAGAATTAGATATTTGGTAGTTGTATAAAAAATATTGAAGTTGATGTTTCCAGTTTCATTTCAATAAACAATTAAAATGGTTCAGATATATTTTATTTTGCTCTAAAATTTCTATCAACAGCTATTTTTTTTATAACAATTGTTCATTTAATTATTACAGCTTCAATATGGCATGATGAGAACATTTATTTGTCTTGAAAATATGTTCATCATGGTTGTAAATATACTTGGGTATATCAAAATATTTGACTCGGCTGAGCTTTGTCAAATACTCTATTTATTGACTACCAAAGTAATACTTCGTAAAGAACCATTTGCATTGATAGATATTATCAGAAATCAAAATGATCTGTTCAAAAAAAATAAAGATTCAAGAGAGTTATTTTTGAACTATGAACTTCTCTTTTTTTGTCAATGAGACTAAAATTGTATTTACTTAATTGAGGTTGTTTGCAGATATTGTACTCCGAACTCCTGCAGAACAATGTGACAAGAATGTGATCATCTCAAGATCTCCTTCTCCTTTACCAGGTATGTTTTTTTATTTATTTAATTTAAGTAAGCAAGCCTGATATATAAAATTACAAATGTATAAATATATTACAACGTTATTAAACAATGTAAATAAAACGACCATTTGAGATTACATATATAAGAAAACAAAAATACATACATATCACCAGACTATCAGATCACATTACACAATCAGCAAAAAAAAATTGAATACCAAAGAAATACTAAATATGACACAAATTGTGGTAGTTTATTGAACTTGTTTAAGCCTTTATGAAACATTATATTCATTCCAAATTTAGTTTTATTAATGTAAAAACTGTCCTCTCTTATTGTAATCAAGGACTTCATCATTTCTCAATAATAATTTTTTAAAGTAATTGGGTAACAATCCTTTATGCATTATGCAGCTTAAATATAAAGATCATAGTCATTAATAAAACACGTTCTTCAACTGAAAATCAATTTAGACACTCTAGCATCAATTTAATTGCTGTGTAACAAAAAGCTACATCCCAATATTAATCTAATACCCCGATTTTGAAGCTTTTGCAATTGAGCTATTTTATTTTTACCAAGTACAAAAAGTTATGTTGAACAATAATCAAAATGAGGTTGTTTAGAGTCAACCTGTTCAGTTATGATTTCTTATCGAAATAAAGTGTTATAAACTCTCAGTGTTGTCATACATACAGGGTGTTTCCTGAATACATTGAAACATTTAGGATGTAAATAGTAGGTAGTAAGATTTTTCATCAAGAAAAGTTCCCAACATTTTCTGGTTATTAAAACTAAGAGGATTGTACTCTCTAACTCTCAAACTCTCAAAATACAGAATTTTAAACAAACGTATTGAACAAATCGGAAAAATAAATAACAGTAACCTCATTGTAGACTTGTAAAATAAAATTGAATCAGCATGCAGCATCATAGGAAAAGGTAAGATCAAAATCAGATGATATTTAGAATAAAACTCAGTCAGACCTTCTAAATTACTTCAATATTAGGACCCCTTCAGATAATTTATGCAATTGACTTTCGTACAAAATCTTATTCTGGGGAATATCGAGTAAAGCTTAAAGACTGTACTCCAAAAGGAAACTGCTATACGCATTTACATACTTAGTAGACGACTAATTGCAAAGAAATATTCTGAAGAAGGAAAATTCGTACGTTTCCTAGCATTTTTTATATTTACCAGCTACTGACCCCACGTAAAAACTTACTCTAAATCATTAACAGGCTCAAACAAAAATTACTATAATGAAAGACATTCAAACTTACTGGAAATACCTGCCATAGACTGCGACCGTGTCAGAATATAGTCTAATTATATTGGTAATTAATTATTTAACAAATTGCAAACCATGTTAGAGAGATGCCACTGCAGAATTTCAAATCGTATGAATAAAAACCCATCATTCGAGCAAGCTTTATATTCCAGTAAAGAGTACCTTGACATTTTCTTTGTGTTATGTACGAAATTATAGTATGGATCGACATTTTCGCAATCGTAGAAAAATTACTGTACAACTCATGTGGATTGCTCATTTCTCACATGTATGCATTGCAGCACTTGCCTTCTGCTCATTGTACAATATACTATCATAGACTGAAGGACGTCTTACATAATTTGAAGAAAGTTAAAATTTTCTTTCTAAAACACATATTTTAAATTATTTTTTGAAGTAGTTTGTTCAAATATCAGAAAATTCTTTTCAATATACAAATATTGAATGTAAAAATATTTTGATTTTCATTGATTCATTAGATATACCTACTTCAATTAATTGAACACCTAGTGAATTATGTTCCCCACATAAATTCATCTCAGTGTATAATATACCAAATGTAGCGTACAATTTCTCAGTGTGAACTTAACTTGTACTTCAAGGTTACGAAAATTACGGAATGAAAGATCAAAGACACCGCCTATTAGTGTCGCCTCTGTATTGTTCCCTACTCTGTGACCGCACACTAATACGTGGCGGTCGTTCTAGTAGAGCGTTCGCCTCTCAAGCGTATGATCGTAGGTTCACTTCCCAGCATATCATCGGTCCCATGAATGGCATCACACGATAAAAGGTAAGGGCTGCGTCTTTCGTAGCTCGCACACAAATCTCTTGAAGACTTTTGTGGGTTGCGCGTAGGGGTGCAACCGGTTGACGGGAAAAACAAAAAAAAATTGTTTTCAAATAAACTTCTTTTACTTACTAAACTAGATCGTTCTTAAAATGAATCATCTTTCGAGACTAAAATAAAATTTGAGTATATCGAGTAACTTGTCACCAACAGAACTGATATAACAAAATCATGAGGATGTATTGAAAAAAATGTACTTGTCGACAACTTATTTCACCTCGCTTCTGCAAAAGTAAAAGGTGAACCATTGTATACGTAGATAAAGAGATATTTTATCAATTTTGGAATTGATGATTTTGTTTTATCATGTTGGTCACAGGTTTTTAGATCTCAATTTCAAGAGATGATTTCAAGAAAGATCTAACATAATCTTTTAGAGTTTTTTAGGAGGACGTTTGGTTGAAAATTTGAATCAAATTAATCGTAATAAAATGTATTTATTGTATTTCATATGGCAGAAACAAAGTAGTATTTTCCACAAAATTTTATGAATAAAATTATTGCTGCGAATGTTTCCATAGCCATCTAAATAAAAAAAAAATTTCAAATGAAAAAAAAATTATCACAAAAGTGGCAAGTGATAATACATAGTTGTATTCAGAACGACATATGAAGACAAGAAAGAAGTGTAAATATAGAATTAGTAGTCCCATTTAAAAATGGAAAGGCTATGTCACTTCTGGAGATATCGGAAATTGCATAAACCTGAGTCACTTGTTAAAAAATTCAGTTTTATGTCGTATGCAGATCTTTCAAATTTTATTTAGTTATATCTTCAGAAACAAAAAAGTTATAGGGGTTGACACCCGGTATATAAGATGGAATTAAAAATAATCTAATACAATTAAACCACGTAGGAACTAGTTGATAGGATAAATATGACGTATTTAAATGAATACATATCTTTTCGGTGGTTCAGGTTTTCAGGCAGAATCTGAAATGGTGGCAACAAGTTAACGGTAGGTAGGTACCTCTATCCATACACTATCAGTAGGCCTATACAACAAAAACACCTTTCGTAAAAAGAAAACATGGCAAATAAACCGTACTTACCTATCCTCACTCTCCATTAAATACTCAATACAAATAGTCAAATACCTATATAAACGATAAACAATCACTTTCCACAACGTCAACGCCTGAACGACAACAGACAAAGTACAGCGAAAACAGAGTTCTCAGTACCACAGCTATGATCTAAAAACACGTTCTTAAACAGACGAACCGAATCCCTTATGTTGGATCTCTACGACTCACAATCACCATCTATCTTTCTCTGTATCATAGAATTTCCCAATGTGTGATGTTTTAACGTCTCGTGCATAAGTACTAATTTCTTATTCAGGTTTCGTTCGGGATAACTTTAGGCATTGTTTATATAGAAGATAGTTAGTCAACCTTATGGGATTATAATTGGATCAAAATGGATGCGACATGTAGATGGCGATAGTGAGCTCGCATCCAAGTCATGTCGTAACTTAAGTGATCTGGCCTCCAAGTCATGTCGTAACTTGATTAAAACAATGGAAAAGCATTAAAATCAGTGTTTTTTGAAGAAACCTGCATTAAAATGACGTCGAATATTCATGTTTGTAACTAATCACGCTAGATGACACTCGCGTTTGTGTCCAATACCTTTTCCACAGCCATTGACTAACTATGTTCTATTTAAACAATGCTTTAAGATAACTTTAGGAACCCGTATTGAGAATTTCTTGTTTTGGTCACATTCGGGATAACTTTAGGAACTCTCAATAAGAGTTTCTTATTCAGGTCACGTTCGGGAAGACTTTAGGATAATTTTAGGAACTCCTATTGAGAATTTCTTGTTTTGGTTCAATTCGGGGTAACTTTAGGAACTGGCAATGAAAATTTCTTATTCAGGTTACGTATAAGACATCTTTAAATACTCGCACTAAGATGGAATCTGGCAAATGGAATCTGAGGTTTCCAAGATTTCTACTGGGGACATTAGTGAGAATTTCGCATAGTTACAGCACATTGCGATCACCGTGACCTCTCAATAGGAGATCGCATAAGATCCTAATTATAACGTCTCAGAGATTTCGCAGAGAGGTATGTGTTACCCGGGAGGCAATATGGCATCAAAAGGACTACACTACAATTTCGAATCAAGAGGAAGAAGTCATTAGAAGAAGTTCAAGGAATGATGATGACTCGGGAAATGAAAGTGAAGATGATGCCCCCAAATACAATAGCAAATATACTGCAAAACAAGTATTTACAAGAGAGCAAGAACTGGAATTAAGCAAATACATAAAAAAATCATCAAACTTACATTATGGATTATCATACAAGCAGATTAGAATTTTGGCATATGAATTTGCAAAATCAATTCCCAATTGTAATATGCCTGAAAATTGGATAAAAAATAAAACAGCAGGTTTGTATTTTCTTTTACATTTGTCTCAACAAAAATAATTTGTCTCTTCGTTTGCAGGATTGGACTGGCTATATAGTTACATGAAGAGGCATCAAGATCTTTCGTTGCGAAAACCAAAGAGCACCAGCTTGAGCCGTTCAATCGCATTTAATAAACCTGTATAGTGGATGACTTTTTTAGAAAATATGCTTTTGTCCTAGAAAAGTACAAATTTCGTTCCGAACAAGTATGGAATTTGGATGAAATAGGAATCACAACTGTTGCAAGGCCTGTGAAAGTGGTCACTACATAAGGGAAAAAGCAAGTAGGCCAAATTGCTTTAGCATAAAGGGGCTCGCTGGTCACGTTTGTAGGCATCATTTACAGTGTTGGCGCAATGGTTCCTCCCGAATCCGTCTTTCCCAGGATTCGTAATCCCACCGAATATTTATCAGAAGGGTCGCCTGTAGGATCTATTGCACTAGGAAACAAATCTGGATGGGTGACCGTGGAAATATTTCCAAGAGTTTTGGAACACATCGTGAACTTTACTTGCTGTTCTGCAGACAACAAAATTTTGCTGCTGCTAGATAATCACGAATCCCATGTGTCTGTTAAAGCAATAAGGTACTGTAAGTCCAACGGGATTGTTTTGCTCTCTTTCCCACCGCACACCTCGCACAGGCTTCAGCCTTTAGACGTGTGAGTTCATGCATTCAACGATTGGATGTTAGCACATCCAGGTCAGGCCATAACCATAAGAAATATAGGATATTTGGCAAACAAAGCGTACGAAACTGCATTTTCCATCAAAAATATCACCCACGCGTTTAAGAAAACTGGTTTATGGCCAATCAATATGCTGATATTTTTGTTGCGAGTACTGCCACAGATAGGCCCTCAATCCCAGATGAAGCTTCACGAGAAACCCCACGTAATGAAGATCCAGCCACCCCTGAAAACAATGACCTGCATGAGGATGTAGGAGTATCAACAACTGATGTTGCTCATGATGAGAATCTAAGTTTACGAGAGGGTACTGCTCAGGATGTTTTAGAACCCTCAGAGCAACCTTCAACTTCTGGTCTCAGTCTGGAGAAACTGATTCCTTATCCCAAGGCTGCCATCACTAAACCAAGGAGTGGTAAAAGGAAGTCAAAATCCACAATTTACACAGACACTCCTAAATTGCTGATCAGAGAGAATATAGAATTGGATAAAAGAAGGAATCAAGAAGTTAAGAAGAAACCGACTGTGAAGAGAAGTGTATTCAACAAAAAGAAAGAAAAGCAGAAAATAAAAAAAAGATGAAGATCAATCAAGCGATTCTGATATCTCATTGGACGATGTTAAATCCAGCAGCAGTGACGACTTCAAAGAACTAGAAACTTCTTCCGAAAGTGAGCTTGAAATTGGCAATTAGGTTCTCGTTAAATTTGGTACAAACTCTGGTGTACTTAGTAATTCACTATGCAGGTCGCATCGAACAAATAAATTCACCGAAGTTCACAATAAAGTTTTTTAGAAGAAGAGCTTTCAGTCAGATATTCTTTTTTCCATCAGTGGAAGATATAGGTGACAATAATATTTCGGTCATTGTAGCCAAACTTCAAACTCCGCCTCAAACTGGTACTGCAAGAACTTCTTGCATGTATATTTTCAGTTATAACTTTGGTTCTCTTACTGTTAAATGAATATTGATTACCTACAATTTGAATATATTAAAGAAATAACTTCCAGTTTATAGTGGTTTCACGGGATGAATGTACCCCACACCTAGGCCGAAAGTACTCCACCAATGGGGTACTTTCATCACTTTTCCACATTTTGCAAAAATTCAATTAATCATAATGATTTAAGCAATTTAGAGGGACAAGTCCGTGTGCAATCCTTTCTTAGTCTATGTAGATGTGTATGGTAGGTATAACTTTATTTTATAAAAATTCGTGTTCAAGTGACCAATTTTTTTATAAAAAAGGGCCGAATGTACCCCACTTTCCCCTACTTACCAACGATTTTATATACGGTGATTGCGCCAGTTTGCCGGCATCTTCCAGTTGTCGTCCGTTTTCGTCCTTTTCATGGATTAATAAAAAAAATAGTAACTCCTCATATTCGAAAATCTCGCCAAACATTCGGCCTCATTTTTTCTGCCATCTTCCATTAGTTTTACCTGTTATACCAATACATTTATTCATACCATGTCAGTTTAGTTCACGTTGGTCGAAGTGACCATTGCTCGAGCGTTGCTCAGTTAAAAAAAAAAAAAAAAAAAAATGTGGGGCACAACTTTTTGAACGGTAAATTTCTATCTAATTTTGCTAGATCTACTGGAAATTTTTGATGTAGTAGGTATCTGTACATATTGAACTTACATCTTAATGCAAGGAAACTGAAAATGTATGATATTTTCTTTTTATTGAGTAGAGGCCGGTGCTCTGGAGTTTCAAAACAACGAGTTTCCATTTGTCGGCCATGGTGGCCGAGAACTGGAATAATAAGCTTTCTATTCGTGATCCTTCAATTCCAATGTCGAATGCTGTGGACACTTATCGTTCTGACCTTGTTGAAGATGCTATAGAAGTTAATACTACAGCCAGTTTCCGGCCACCAAAATGTTATAATAATATAGAGTAATTAGCATAGATGGCCGAGAATAGGTTCAATGTGATCGGCCGGCACATATTTCTATAGAATCCATGCGGTCGATAACTAGCTTCAAAAACGCCTGTTCTCGTCCAGTAATATTCATCTAGGTAGCTGTTGAAGAGAAATTACAATATATATATATATATATATATATATATATATATATATATATATATATTAAACGTTGCTAATCTTGCTAATTTACCTTATATTGAAGCTGCCAAAAAAGCTAATATCTGCGAAAATTGATCACGAACACAAAAACTCTGGGCTCCAAAATTTTTTAGTAACTAGTTCTTTATTTTCTGTGAGATAGTTTTTAATTTTTCAAGGATGAATCCATTTTTTGTCGTTTTGATATTTAATTTTTCTTTATAATTTGTTTTTTCCATTAAAATTTTAAATAAACTAAATAATTCACTAATATAGACCTTATTGATAGGGAACATAAGATAATGGCCGAGAAAATGTGATCAATGGACGATAACTGGGAAGGTGGCCGAGAACCGGCGCACTAGTAGGCCGAGAAGTATCTCGTGGCCGAGAACTAGCAAAAGTGTATTTTTTGTTGATATTATTTTCTTCATAAAAATGTGTAAACTCTATGAACCTCTAACATAGTAATTTATTATTCTATAGACTTATTCTATTCTTCGTATTTTTTCAATTTTATTTATACTTGAATATCCACCTATGGAGCCGTGTCAAACCACACCTATATATACTCTTAAGTGGCCGACTACTGGCGCAATCACCCTACACTAGATTAAACATTGGGACTCAAACGTGGAAGCATTGTTTGGCTCTATTCTCCATAATAATGCAATCAACTGACAGTTTTCCTACGCGAAACGCAACTACAGAGAACACCAGCCCAAAATAGCTTATGACAGTACCAGCGGCAGTTACTTGAATAATAGAAAAGTAAAATTTCAAAATACTAGAATTTTATCACATTATTATATATACATAATTCATAAAAATAAAATTCATCTCAATATGCGATATTTGCCTAGGAAATATTGTTTAAGGGCCGGTTGTTCATTCGTTCGACAGAGCAACTACAACTAATAGATCGTAGCCAATGGAATCGCTTATTCCCTGGCAACGAAACCAAGATTAGTTAATCTGGGAATCACCTCGGATTGAACAACCGGCCCTTTGTGTCACTTTGGTTTCCTTACGTCTCCCTCTACCTATGTGAGTACGTTGGTACCTACTTAATTCATTTTTATTTTGTTAAACAGTTGAAAAACTAGCGGAGTAATCAAAATGTTTTCTCCTCATCCACAAATGACGTAACACAAGTAAGATATTTGAAATACAAATGAAATGATCCAGATATTTCAAAACTGGAAGCATTCGTGGCCATGTTCGGACCCCGCACAATCTATCCACTCATAATTTATGTTTGAGGGAGGGTTGATGTGCCTCCAATTGGTATAGTGATTGCTATCGAACTGTTATGCTATTTTCCTGGTAGGTACTCATCGCAAGACTTTCATCAATTTCCAGGAGACTGGCGTTCTCTAGGTGATTGTTATTATTTATGTTTATAAGTCTGCTAGCATGCTCAGCACCACACTTCTACACCAAGCAATAGAGCATAAAATGAGTGAGTTTTAAACAAAAACACTCGTAGGAAACCGACTATGCCATCACATGAAAGACACGCAGTTATATTGAGTTATGTTTTCGAATGGCAACTGTCACTTATTGATTTGTTAAAAACATTTAAAAACATAAGACGTGTTTTTTAATTTTATTTTGCTTATAAAATGAAAGCAATCTGGTTACTCCAATGGGAAGAATTGTAGACAATTGAAATACGAATAAAATGAGATGTTTCACAACCCTGACGGATCATTAGTAACGGAGAAAAACTGGAAAAACCGCAATTTTTCAGGAAGTTGGATTGGCCTTTCTCATGAAAGTACTGAATCATGTTGTACTTTATGTGTGCACAAAACAGGCGCTGTTGGATAGTTAGTTTTGGCTCAATTGAAATTACATTTTTTTTGCACAATCTTGCAGCGTGCCTGGATGCTCTAGGGATAGCCCGATTTTAATTTCTCAAACAGATTATGAAAGTAGAAGTAAAGTACTACAAAACGCATATTCTCATTTAGCGCTACAATGGTGCGAAAAGGGTGAAAAATGCATGCAAACATGACTGAAAACGACCGAGCCCGCGTAGCTGCCAAGTAGTAGGAGAAACAGGGAGATGAGGGGTATTCTTCTAACATTGTTCAAATAGAAGTAAGATATTTTTTAAAGAGAAACATTCTCAATTGAAAATTGAATCAATACATGACTCCTCTAGAAATGGAAACATCTGATAGATATTGAGACAGACCCTATATAACTTGAGAGAAAAAATCTGAAAGTGAAAATTTGCATTTTAATTCAGATAGCTGCTTATTTATTAAAGGTCCAGTTTCCATTGGAGATTCTTATCTATGAATGAGATACGGAAGAATGTTATTCAGAAGTATCACTCACAGAAAATCGCTCACTTTCGCTAGGCCTCCAATACATTTTGGTCGACAAAAATCTATTTCACTCTTCTAAGATCATCAGGGAGGTCGGAAGAATTGGAAAACATACTCTTCAGGAGCAATTTCACACTGCAATGAGGAATTGTTGGACTATTTCTTGTGCGGTGAAACTTTGAAAATATTTTTCTGACATGAAACCTGTCATGGGTATGGCATGTTGATTTCATTGAAAATATGAACAGGATGTTCATAAAGTCAGTTGTGGAATCATCTGCGACTGAAAGTTGGAATTTAGTCGCTGTTTTCCATCGTACAAGATAACCTCTCTTGGAAGGGATTCATGTTTTAAAGAGAAACATTCTCAATTGAAAATTGAATCAATACATGACCTCCAAATCTAATGATCCGTCAGAGCCAATTTTGTGCTTACACAAAGTACACATGATTCAATACTTTCATGAGAAAGGTTTTTCCGGTTTCCGGTTTTTCCGGTTTTCTTTCGTTACTAATGATCCGATCGGGTCGTAAAACATTTAATTTTGTTCGTATTTCAATTATCTACAATTCTTTCCATCGGAGCAACCAAATCGCTCTATTAGTTTTCATTTATACGCAAAACAATTAATAAAAACACGTTTTCTGTTATTCAAATGTTTATAACAAATTTATAAATGACAGTTGCAAGTCGAAAACTTAACAGAATATAACTACCATGTGATGGTACAGTCGGTTTTCTACTGGTATTTTTGTTAGGAAAAAATGCTCTATTGCATATTCAGGGGACTAATTTTGCATAGTCTAGCATAGTCTAGCATAATCAATAAAAAAAAATCAGAATAAATTGCTCTGTGGGATAACGTTCCTGATACAATCTGAGTGTTTTGGCGCAATTCCATCCGTAACTCCGTGAATGCAATACATATTTGAGTCAACTTCAACGTAAGTATACTGATTGATACACGTTTATTGATATTATCATAAGACTTATGAATGAAAATACGAGTGATTTTGAAGCTGTCATAAACAACCACCAACTTTGCAGAGAGATTGGACCTGAACTGGAAAGGGGTTCATCATTGTGTTACACTAATGAATCCACGATGGATGAAAGTGCGAGTGCAGGACCAAGTTTCAGGCTCTCAAAAGTATCTGGTAACACCCCAACCATATTTTAAGCAGAATTAAATGCTATAGAGATATGTGCCCAGAAGTGCCTAAAAAGGGACACGATGAGGGCAAAAATCTATATACTTTCGGAAAGAAAAGTAGCACTTAAAACTCTCAAGTCATACACTCGTGAGTATAAACTAACTTGGGGCAGCAAACAATGCCGGAGACAACTTGTAGAAAAATAGCTGGTCACTTTCATGTGGGTGCCAGTTGACAGAGGTGTTAGAAGTTACGAGGAAGCAGGGTGCCTTGCCGAAAAAGACACATACACACAATTTCCTGGCCCAAAGCCCACTTGAAAGAAGAATTTCGAGGCTGCGTAACCGATTAAATGGAATTTCGCCAAAAAGAAAGCTAAACAGCTTTTCGAGTAGGACAAGATAAACTTGAAATTGATAACGGGGCACTGGACACTGCACTCTGAAGGTCACACCAAAAAAATGGGCAAATCAGATAGTGACATTTATCGCTATTTCGAGAACTTCGCTGAAACTGGAAAACAATTGCTTTCCGAATGCCCAGAGCTTTTCTGCAAGAGGCCTCAGTTCCTGGAACGTCAGGAAATTTGCTTTTACGAAACTAAAAAACTTCATAAAATGTTTTCGAATTCCTGGCCTCAAATAGATATCATGCACAAAAGATTTAATAGGACGAAGTGCTTGTGAGTCCGCCTTTACGACCCCGGTTTTTGAAAATTTCAAAACATACTTTCATGTGCTCTTATTGTAAGGCTTAATTTTACTCGAAGAGCTAACTCAAACCGAAAAGCATGATTGTTTAGGAAAGAATGGGCTCTCGAACAGTTACCAACAATCATAAAAAAGTGTATCCAGAACATCCTTTTTTTTAAATTTTATTTTCTCATCTCCTGTTTCTATACGACCACTTCAGTTAACTTGTTTAGTTCAATCAAATTTCATCTTCCATATTTGTTTCTGAGATAATTGAAAAAATAGAAAAATAATTTATTTTTATTGAACTATTTCCATATCACATAACTTTCACAATAAATTCATAAAGCAAACTCTCAAATTTTCTTTTACTTTAGATGAGGATCATTCTTGTAAGATGAGAAATTGTCGAAATTATATGAAAATTTCTAAATATTGAATAGACCCAGTGTATGTGACAATTTTTATACAGAAGATTTTCTAAAAATACACTGTTTTTAGTTATTTCAGTTTTTTCGAAATTTTTAGCATATGCAGAGCCCATCACAAAGAAATTGAAATCCAATAGACAATTATTTTCAAGGTTTGCACAAATAAGGCATATAGCTTTCAAAATCATTGAAAACATCAAAAATATTTATCAACATGGGTTATTGAAGATGGCTCTTAATTTGGTCTGTCTCAAAATTCAAAAACTTTTTTCAGTTGACAACCCTTCTTTCTCTCTTCACCAGTGGATTATAGGAACTTGATGACTGTACATCCCTCTATCTAAATAAATGTCTTGTTAGAAAGCAATAGTGAAATGAGATACACAGATGCCAATCTAACGTCTAATGCTTGCTTGATGTGCGTACCGACCGTCCGGGTGGAGCTGTAGTTTTTCCAGAATTTCCAACTGTTGAAAAGTGAATGTGCCAACAAAAATCAAAAAGTTGCCCTGGAGCTTTACGTCAAATATTAATAATAATAGCCCTACGATACCAGCACCATTTATAAGGATACTATGCCAGTATTGTATAAGGATTTTAATATTTATACTATGTCAGCACAGTAAATGCCTCTGGGTACACTCTTAAGTGTGAAAAAGTATTATTGTTGTTATTAGGTGTTATTAATGCTTTGAAAAAAATTAATAATGAGTCGGCTTTGGTTTGAAGTAAAACAATGAATAGCTGTCGAGTTGATGGTACTGGAATGATTGGATACACGTCAAAACAAAACGACTTTGCTATTCGCGACCCTACATTCCAGGGGGGCTATTCTTGAATCACTCGACTTCCAATTCGTTTACGAATAAAAGAGAAAAAATACATATTTCATGTGTATTAGTGTGAAATAGTAAATCGAAATCGTCTACGTACAAATAGGATAAATAGGATCAGGAGTCGAGTTTGCATTCAAACATTTTTGTCAAAACAATCCACGCACATTCATTAATTATCTTGATTAGTAAAAAATCAGAAGACAAATCAAGGATAATTTAACAGAGTGGAGAAATTGATAACTTAACATAATATAGGAAGAGCAAGAATAGCAAAAATGATAAATCAGACTCCAAGTAAATGTTCGAAGTGGCTGCTCCCACTTCCAAACTTAATAATAATTTATTTACCATAAATACAAATACAAACAACAATATCATATACAATTTATAAGTGAAGGGTAAATAGAGGTGGTATATCCCAAAAGAGCTCTCAGGGAGCTTGTCTATAGGAATTTCCTATTCTATAACTCTAACAAAAAATGAGAAAAATATCAAGAGGATAATTCGATGTTTGAATTCTTATTTTGGTAAAACATTATAACTTTTTTAAAGAGAAACATTCCCAATTGAAAATTGAATCAATACGTACATGACTCTTCTGGAAATGGAAAAAACCCTACGATAAAATTGAAGTTACTTTTTTGTAATATCTAACAGAAAACAACTACTTCCCCGGCTAAAGCCAGGCTGGACATTGAACTATATCAGAAGCAATTTCATACTGTAATGAGGAATTGTTGGACTATTTCTTGTGCGGTGAAACTTTGAAAATAGTTTTCTGACATAAAACCTGCCATGGGTATGGCATGTTGATTTCATTGAAAATATGAACAGGATGTTCATAAAGTCAGTTGTGGAATTATCTGCGACTGAAAGTTGGAATTTAGTCGCTATTTTCCATCGTACAAGATAACCTCTCTTGGAAGGGATTCATGTTTTAAAGAGAAACATTCTCAATTGAAAATTGAATCAATACATGACTCCTCTGGAAATGGAAAAAACCCTACGATAAAATTGAAGTTACTTTTTTGTAATATCTAACAGAAAACAACTACGTCTCCGGCTAAAGCCAGGCTGGACATTGAACTACATCTGATAGATATTGAGAAAGACCCTATATAACTTGACAGAAAAAATCTGAAAGTGAAAATTTTCATTTTCATTCAGATAGTTGATTATTTATTAAATGTCCAGTTTCCATTGGAGATTCTTAACTATGAATGAGATAAGGGAGAATGTTATTCAGAAGTGTCACTAACAGAAAATCGTTCATTCCATTGATGCGTGAATGGCATCTCTTTCGCTAGGCCTCCTATACATTTTGGTCGACGAAAATCTATTTCACTCTTCTAAGATCATCAGGGAGGTCGGAAGAATTGGAAAACATACTCTTCAGAAGCAATTTCATACTGTAATGAGGAATTGTTGGACTATTTCTTGTGCGGTGAAACTTTGAAAATAGTTTTCTGACATAAAACCTGCCATGGGTATGGCATGTTGATTTCATTGAAAATATGAACAGGATGTTCATAAAGTCAGTTGTGGAATCATCTGCGACTGGAAGTTGGAATTTAGTCGCTATTTTCCATCGTACAAGAACTTCTCTTAGAAGGGATTCATGTTTTAAAGAGAAACATTCTCAATTGAAAATTGAATCAATACATGATTCCTCTGGAAATGGAAAAACCCTACGATAAAATTGAAGAAACTGGACATTCAATGAATAATCAACTATCTGAATGAAAATGCAAATTTTCACTTTCAGATTTTTTTCTCTCAAGTTATATAGGGTCTTTCTCAATATCTATCAGATGGCTTTAGCCGGGGACGTAGTTGTTTTCTGTTAGATATTACAAAAAGTCACTTCAATTTTATCGTAGGGTTTTTCCATTTCCAGAGGAGTCATGTATTGATTCAATTTTTAATTGAGAATGTTTCTCTTTAAAACATGAATCCCTTCCAAGAGAGGTTATCTTTTACGATGGAAAATATCGACTAAATTCCAACTTTCAGTCGCAGATGATTCCACAACTGTTTATTTTCAATGAAATCAACTATAATAACATTACATGCACACATGGTTTTGTTCCTACATATACATATACTTATTTACATATGATCATATATTGAGAGTTGAAGAAGTACTAATAATATGAAAAATCAGGGATCAATGAGATTATGAAAAACATTTCTGTTCATAGACAAGATCCAAGCTTTTACCTTTTTTTGTAAAGATTTTTTGAGTTTATGGTTTTTAGTGAACCAGGTAGTAATATAAACGAAATACCTCTGTCCTATTGACTTATGGGCCCGTGGTAATATTTCATGTGCAGCAATTTTATTTCGAGTTTGGTATTGATGTTCAATTAAGGAAGATACAGGTTTGTCATATGTGAATACTAAAATGTTTTTGTAGTAAAGTTGTCTCAAGTCCATTTATGGATTCTTCTTAAAAATCCGCCTGCGGAGAAAGATCTAACTACATTTTGGCAGTCTCTTCTGTTGTTAGCGGTGTATGAAGAAAAGAGTAGTGTGTTTTTTTTTGTTTCTCAAAGAACCCCGCACCATTCTTATGGAAAATGGGTCCCGGTGAAATTCGATGAATTTTTGATATGATGTAGTTCAAGTGAAGCTGATCAAAAGTGTCCATGGGCCCAACTCAATCCTATGGCTAGTTTTCGAGATACAGGGCGTGAAAGTTGGTAAGTGGCCATTTCTTTAAAGTAGTATTGCTTTCAGGAAAACATCTGAAATAAAAATGTATTTCACGACAGATATTGCTTACCCATACAGCAATACTTCTAGACTGGTTTTTGATGAAAAAATTTGTTGGATACAGGGTGAGTCCAGCATTATTCAAAATGAAATTCTCAATCAACTCTATGAAGTGAAGATGTGACCAAACCAAGTATCACACTGATATGCTCATCATTTGAATATGTCAAAATTGATGAATTCAACATTTTGTACAGGGTGAGTCAAGATGTGATAGTTTTTATGGTGATATTTTGTATATTTTTATTTTATATTTTGAGCTTTAGGGATACTTGACCACCAACAATTCAACATATTTCTTGAACAAAATTGATATTCGGGGTCATGACATCTATATTTTGAAATTTGTATATTAAACTCCGGGAAAACAAACATTCTGCCATAAGATAGCGTGTTAATAAATTAGTGATTATTTCTTTATCATTCTATATTTGGTTGAATTTTTTTGATTTAATGGATGAAGCATAGCTTTGATGTGACAAGTAAGACAAGAAAAAATTGTCCAGTGCCACAATGCAAGAATTATTCGTCTGCAAATGTACCAATGCACTCTCTTCCCACAAACCAGAAATTAGCTGAAACAATGGGAATTAAACTGAAAATCGGGAAACTAATTCATAAACATACGTGTATTTGCATCCGTGAACAGCGTGAACTCTTTATTTTGAATGTTTTCACATCTAGTGAGAGAAATTTGGTTTATAACTGGAGTAAATCAATCCATTTATTTTCAAGACACAGCATTAAAATAATTGATAAAAATTGTCATTTCATCTCAAAAAATTGCAGAAACGAGTTCACTGAGGCAACGAAATAGAGGAATAAATGAAGTAATACAGGATTTTATAATAGTAATTGTGTTTGTTAACTTCAATACTTGTCAAGGACGATCAAGGTTAGACGCTGTTGAAGTTTCAGGATCACGGGCCATTTTCCGTTCAAACACTACTGAAAAATTACAGCCAAATGAATTTTCAAAACAGGCATTTATATAAAAGCACTCCAAAGTTGAGGTAGAAGTAAAATTCAATAATTAAAAAAATATCAAAAAGTCGTCAACTGTCAAGAAAAGATAATTAAATGACATTTGCTTTGTTTTCCCGGAGTTTTGAAGCGCCACCTGGTGTCAATGGTGATCTCGAATACAGTATGAGACAAACACAAGGTGATGACAAAAATTGCGAACAGGAGATTTTTTTATAACTCATCCTGTAATTGATTTGCTGAATTTTTGATATGATGAAGTTCAAGTCAAGCTGATAAATAGTGTTCATTGGCCCAACCTTGAAAAATAAACAGTTTTTTCTCTACAAGATGTTGAACGTTACCGTTTCAAACACTTTGATCTATATTTGTCGATTCGTTTCATTTATATTAAAATATTTTTACATTTTTCATTTCCAGCTTTCACAAAAGGAAAATTCCTGTTACGTCCAGGGAACATCGTGTGAAGCAAAAAAAAATCTTATTGATTTTTAATTTTTGAACATTTCAATTCTCAGGGAACAAATATCTCGGTAAAGAATTCGAATGCTGGGTTGTTCAGTTCAAAAACAAATAAAATCTAAGAGAGAGCGAGAGCGAGAGGAAAAGAGAAAAGAAAGAGAGAGAGAGAGAGGGGGTGAGAGGGTGGGGTGGTACTGTGGGTCTTCAGACTTCCAACAAAGTGGTGGGAAAAGTGTATTTTTCATGTTATCGCAACGAAACTATCGATAGACTACCACATGCCTCGTTGGAAACCAAGTGTATTGTTGATGAACACTATTAATCAGCTTGACTTGAACTTCATCATATCAAAAATTCAGCAAATCAATTACAGGATGAGTTATAAAAAAATCTCCTTTTCGCAATTTTTGTCATCACCTAGTGTTTGTCTCATACTGTATATCAATTTTGTTCAAGAAATATGTTGAATGGTTGGTGGTCAAGTATCCCTAAAGCTGAAAATATAAAATAAAAATATACAAAATGTCACCATAAAAACTGTCACATCTTGACTCACCCTGTACAAAATGTTGAATTTATCAATTTTGACATATTCAAATGATGACCATATCAGTCTGATACTTGGTTTGGTCACATCTTCACTTCGTAGGGTTAATTGAGAATTTCACTTTGAATAATGCTGGACTCACCCTGTATCCAACAATATTTTTTATCAAAAACCAGTCTTGAAGTATTGCTGTATGGGTAGGCAATATCTGTCGCGAAATACATTTTTATTTTAGATATTTTCCTGAAAGCAATACTACTTTAAAGAAATGGCCACTTACCAACTTTGACGCCCTGTATCTCGAAAACTAGCCATAGGATTGAGTTGGGCCCATGGACACTTTTGATCAGCTTGACTTGAACTACGTCATATCAAAAATTCATCGAATTTCACCGGGACCCATTTTCCATAAGAATAGTGCGGGGTTCTTTGTTTTTCGATCAAGTCTCCAATCATCGATCAAATAGGTGACCGCAGTCAGTATCGCTTGACTTTCTGCAGATATATCCATAGTACTCTACTTATCCCTCACAGTTGTCTTTTCGATATGACGAGCTGTCATCAGTTTGAAGCTGGAGCTGCAACTGCCTAGAAAAGTGAAGAAAAGGCTACAACCTTGATAATCATTGAGCTTTGTGTACCGGTATTGTACTTGCTTCGAGCAGTACCTAACATCTGTTCGAACACTGTAAAGGAAAAACAAGAAGAGCTGGAGAAAACCAATGCAATTATTTTACGGTATATATCAAACGCTACTGCATATTAGAGCTGAGATATCGTACACTACCAAGAGACTGCGATTTCTCCATAAACAACCACAAGGAGTAAGTAGAACCATTCCGAACCACATGACCAAGGATCGCTATGCTTTGGGAACAAGAAAAAGGGAAGCCAGAGTCATAGACCAATCTATAGCAGTATATACCATCAGGAGTGGGCCTTTATGACGGAAGTGAAGCTACAAGACTAGTCGTCGCACTGAAGTCTTGCAGACGCCTGATAATGTTAGAAACATTGATGATAGTAGTAGAGGACCAGAGAGATCAGTGGCACGCAGGATTGGCTGCAAAGGGAGCTGATCGACCAATGGATTTGATTGTCAGGGAGTGCAGCAGGGTGGAGGGTTTCATCTTTCTTGTTCATTGAACTTCTGAGGGGTTTCTCCGGCAGAAAGCTGCTTGAAAATGAACTTCAACAAATGTTTCAACAAGAAGGATAATCCCAAATAGATAAAGACTGTCATCCAGATTAGAGCAGAATAGCTGGAAGGCAATGATTCAGAACCATTTTTGTATTTGAAAATAATAATTGAGTACAGCCAGACAGGCCAACTGTCTCGTATGAAGGAAGGTCCTGTGCATATTTTGGAGACAACAGGATTTTGAAGATATTCTTGATGGGTTCTATGGGATCAGCTGCTCCCAAGGTGTAATATCATGGTGTTGCCGATGTCCAGTTTCTTAAGCGAATCAAAGGCCAATAATCAGAGGCAGGTGGAAATTGTCAATGACTAAGATAATGTTCTATTGTAAGGAAAATTGTGTGAAGAGAAACCCTTTGATTCAGATCAAGACGATCAGATCTAGGAGGTTGGCAATGTCATGAATCATCATTGTGTAACGCCTATAGAATTACATTTTACCACTCGAATGTCGCAGACCAGTTTTGTGAACGGATATTCTTGACTCTGTAAACAATGGCCAAGGCCATCTGAATTTAAAAAATATATCTACTCAAGGGGAAACGTTTTCGTGAACATCGATGAGCTGAATATTGTCTTTCCTTGGTATTTTCGAACATTGGAGAGCAGTCCAGTATGGTCAGCTAGACAGTAGAAATTTGTGATTTGTTTTCGTCTTGTAAACAAAAGTTAGTTTAAACTTTACTCGAAGGTTGTAACAAAATGTAATCACAGTGATGTTTTTAATATTTGTTTTTTATCTGGAGTAAATTCAGAAGCCCTCAAAACTACAAAGGTGGCTCAATTCCATAAAAGCGGAAGAAAAATTGAAACCAATAATTACCGCCCTATCAGTTTCATCAAATTTCTCCAGAATCTTCGAAAAAGTCCTTAAAAAAAAAATTGTTATTGCTAACAAAAAATCAAATTATGACAAAATATCATTTTGGCTTTACGGAAGGAAAATCCACCAAAGATGCTATACTTTCATTGGTGCAAGTATACCCCCTGCGTATATTTGTAGATCTAAATGGGGCTTTGGATACTGTTACTCCCAGTTAGCTACTCTGGAAGTATTGTAATGAATTGGATTGAGAGGAATACCATATTCTCTAATGAAGACCAACCTCACAAATCGAAAACAATGGGTCAGAATAGGAAAGGAAACTAGTGAGTATCGAATAGTTGAATATGGTATTTCTCAGGAAACGATTCTGGGGCCAGTTCTGCTCATTATATATTTGAATAATTTATTCTACCTTGAAACAAAATGTCATAGTGAGTTTTTCTAAAGACTCTGACATAGTCTTTCAGGCAGTAAACTGGGCATTCTTGAAATAAATAGCTGAAAGTGATTTATCACACATTATGATATGGTTTGAGACTAGACTCTATTTCTGTCAGCAAATGCATTAAAGTGTCAGGTGCCACAAGACACACTCTGCATCTAGTTATTTTTCCTCAAATCAAGTTCATTCTATTCCATAACAGCCAGTGTAGTAGATAACAAACAATTGGTACGAAGTAATAAATATCTAAGTATAGTATATAAATTTATATATATTTAGATTTTAATTTGGACTCCATAAGAAGAGGGGTGACCTAGACACTAGTGCCTGTTTTGCCAACTATCCTCCTGTGATGAAGCCAAAAGAACTTATTGATAAAAAAAAGAAACTCAAATGTTCCAGGCGATAACAGTTAATAGTTATACTAGAAGTGGAGTGTCAAGATGAGGGCATTGAGTTAAATAAAGAAATAAGTTTCGGGGTAAGATAAAGGATCAAATGATTATTCAGTAATTGGACAAGAAAAAAAGGAAAAACAAAAACAAATCGGGAGCTTTTTACCCATCATGCGACTACATTCAGCCAGAATGTTGAAGACACCATCCTAACAGGCCATTATGAATCCCTTGGTCTCGGAATTCAGCCCAGTTCGCCTCAAGAAGGCAAAGGTCGAATTTTTGGATAAGTCAAGGTCTTCAATATTTTTGAAGAAGACCCTACGCATGAATTGGCTTATCCTTAAGTTGCTGCAGGAGTACCTCAGTCTCCGCAGCTTTGATGTGAGCTTTTTGCTGAATAGGTTCCAATTTGGTGATAAAACTTTGGACTCCTCTTTAAACCAGAGATCAAATTCATCGGCTGCACGGGCTGCTGCCAAGAAATACACCGAGGGAGTATTATTATTATTATTAATTTCGTGCATGGAATCGCTGACACACTAGCAGCATTATAGGAGTAATAAAACGAAAATAATTATGTTGAGTAGGAACGTTGTTAGATTTTTTATTCAGGTCAATAATCACTTTCGTTTTCAAAGTTCTACTTCCAATATAATTAAAAAAGATGAACACCAGTACATCAGACAGATAAACTCAATGAATCAAATCCTTCACCTACCTACAAAAATTCCAATGATCCAAGTGGGTCATAGATCGAAACAGAAACTTTTTAATACATGATTCTTCGGATCGTATATTTTTACTTTCAATCAGCTGAAACCGAATCTAGAGAACCGGCAACGCAGCACTAAACGGTCCTCCGGCCCCTCCGGCTTACCTGGCCGAAGAAAGCTTGCGCGCGAAATTCCCAAAAGGAGCTAGGTGAGGTAATAAGAAAAAACGAGAGGCCAAGGAGGAGAAAGGAACAAGAAAGTTTGGTCATTTCACCCTCATGTGGGTCACCCTTTTGTTTCCAACCGATAGTGGTTTTTATACGAGGTGAGTCGAATTAGTCGCAGGTTTCGATCACCTGCTTTATGATGCAATTACAAATAATTTGTATTGTACAAAAGACATCGACTTTTGATGCATGGTAAGAAAGGGTTCACAGAACAAAATTAAATGAATTGTTGGTTAGCATTATATACGAAAGCGTCTAAGGCACATCTAGTTTTTTATTAATTTTCCTGACTTCTACCTCGGAATTTCCAACATTAAGTCGGAATTTTATTTTTCCTACTTCAAAGTCGGAAATTCCAAGTTTAAACACGGAAATTCCGACTTTCAAGTCGGAATTTTATTTTTCTACTTCGAAGACTTTTTAATAAGTTTTAACGAAACCTCAGTTCTTTTGTTTCACCCAGTCAAACATAATAATTATAATAATATCGATTTTATTGAATGTAACCATACATATTCATAAAGAAACATAGTGATGTCAAAAGGCAGAGTTCAAAATTCTGTTGGTAAACAGGTTTTGGTCTTTCACTCAACAATGTAGAACTTATTCTAATCAATACAATATCAATAAACAAAAAATGAACAAAATAAACAAAAATAAACAAAATCAGGAACACTGAACATGAATAATAATTGAAGCGGCTATAGAAACAATTGAGAAATAAAAAAAAATAAAAAAAGGAAGAAAAGTCTAAAAGAAAGGAATTGTCATCTCGACCAAAGTGACTGCAAATAAAGATGAATTATTATTCATTGACGATAGACAGACATTTATTAATCAAGTCCTCCTTTAACTATGTCTTGAAACTTGTTGAATTCAATGTTCTATAAGCTCAGAGAATGCTATTCATTAGCCAAGGGACGTAATAACTGAAAGAACCACAAAAGAGACTAGTTTTATGGATTGGGGGTGTAAGCATTGACTTGTGTCGAAAATTAATGTAATGAACGTCTGCAGGGCCGCCGAGAGCCAGTGAGGGCCTCGGGATAGCTATATGTTTTGGGCCCGCTTCAATATTGACCGTTTAAATATTAGTCCGGCAGATAGAGAAAAATGACAACATCTCGCAATTTTTTCGTCCTGAATCGATTTGCATAAAAATTTGGAATTAGGCTCATATCACCCTCTACTTCAAATTATATATTATGCCGATAGGCGCAATTGATTTTTTAGGGGTGAAAACTACCCCTAATTGTCAAAACTTATAAAATAACAGTTTAAAGCTGGGTAAAATTTTGTTTGGGTTAGTTGAATAATTATTGATTTAAACTTTGTAACACAATTTCAAAATATTTCAACTCATGAAAATCAACCCTTGTTAGAGCTTGATGTAAAACAAATTATGTACCTTAAAAAAATGATTAATTTATTATGTTGATTTAGTTTAAGAATTATGATGCTTAAAATGTTTTCTAATTTCATTTTGCAACTTTTCAACTACCATTGAAGCTTAATTTAAAAAAAATGAGATTTGCCATAAACAAAAATTCATTATTTATCACAGTGTTTTAATTCAAGAATGATGTTGCTTGAAATATATAATAACTTCATTTTATAACTTTTCAACCTTCCTAAATCGACCCCTAAAGAAGTTAATTGCTTGACAGAGTTTTTTAATTAAAAATGGTAGGTACTGCCTAAAATATTACCAATTTCATTATTTTGCAAATTTTTAACTCTTGAAAACTACCCTTACAACATTGCAGTGCTAGTAAACTACTCTAATAGATGTAAATACGAAAAAAGTAAAATTACATGAGCAGATGTTTCTTCACCTGTATTTTTGAATAAATATGAATGTAGTTTTTTAAACATAGCTCCTTCATTTTTATTGATAGAAAGTTCATGTAAAAATTATTTTGTAATGTTTTTCAAGAGCTATAAGGATATGAGAAATCCCTTTGAATAACTTAGTGTTGAAATGGGGTGAGTTTAAAGGGCTCGAATAAAGGGGAGCTCGCTCGTAAATAGAGGTTTTAAACTGCCATATCTTTCCAAATATTCATCGTACAGAAAATCTACTGAAGAAAAATCATTGCAATTGAAAAAGCTACAATTCCAGTATTTTTGGAGTTCAAATTTTTTAAAACTTAAGCATTTTAAATTGGTCAAACTTCTAGGATCTATTGAAAATTCATAAATGAAGAGAATTGCTGAAGAGCGACGATAAATTTTATTTGGGGTGGTAGTTAGGGGGGTTTTCACTGATTTTTTCGTAGAAAAATGTAGGGACCGACCTTATTTCCATCGTAACTCGCTTAATTTTGATGCTACCGACTTCTATTTTTTTACATACTTGAAAAAAAAACTTCTATAATTTTTCGCTATTAGACTCTGAATCTCTCTCAAATTTAGCATTTGACGAACAAACGCTAACCATTAACCAGCTGTAGCTCGGTCCGTATTGGTCGTATAGAAATTATATAAAAAAAAAACTTTTTTTTATAAGCTACAATTTTGCTCTATACAGTTTTTTTGATAAAATGCATATTTTTCCTTCTCATTCACGAAAAAATTACATTTTCATGTCTAAACATTATTTTCAAATGGCGACCATTTTTGACAAGCATTTTCCGAATAAAGTATTTTTTCTCGTTACGTCGGGACCCTTTGTAGCCTGGGCCCCGGGAATTTGTCCCGGCTTCCCCGCCCTCTCGTCAGGCCTGAACGTCTCGTCTGTACGAAAGGTAATTTTGTTATAAAGATAGACTTGCCATGTTCAGCTATCGTAAAGCTATCAAGGAATCAGTATAACGTGATCTCTTCTTCTGATACCACAGATCAAACAAACACAGGCGTTTTGGAGACTTCGTAGGTTCAACTGGTCCAATTTCAATAAGCACGGACCATGATACAAGGCATCAGCATAGTTTGTATGCGATAATACTATCGACTCACATAGTAATGTTTTGGTTTTTGTATTCAACAAATCCCTATTGGCATATATCGTTCTCAACCCAAAATAAGCTTTTTTAACAATGTGCGAGATATGCACATTGAACTTCATGGAATCATCTATAATTATTAATCACTGGATTGAATTGGCAAACTAGCACTATTCAGTTGAATATTAAGATGAGGCAAGCGTCTATTTTTAGATGCCTTTCTCCCGAATAACAGAACCTTGGATTTAGTAGGGTTAATTGATAGGCAATATTTATCACATAGTGATCGAAGCGATTCTGAATCATCATTCAGGTTATTGCATGTCTTATTTATATCGGATTCGGGAAAGGAATGATAAATTTGAGTATCATCAGCAAAAATATGTGCCGAAGCGTGTCGTAGAGCTTGGGTAAACTGTGAGGTGTAAACAACAAAAAATAACGGACCTACAATCGAGCCCTGAGGAACCCCTGACTGTATACTAGTAAATTCAGATCTCATATTTTTGAGGATGACTGCTTGCGATCTTCTGGACAGATAATTTTTTAAATAGTAGAGGTAGAATTCGAAAAGCCATGTAATGCAAAAGAGTTATTAACAGCGAGTGACTTATTACGTCGAACGCTTTCGTATAGTCGAGCAGCACTAAGCATGTGAGCAAATTATTATCAGTAGCCATATTAGTTCAGTCGACAGGTTGAAAAAAGTGGGGTTAGGTGGAAAAAGGTCGGAAGTTAATGAAACTTCAGGAGGTTCTTCAGGGATGGTTAATCAACATTTTCTCAAGTTTTGGACCTCGAGGACCCTGTGCGAAAAAAGTAGGGGGGGGGGAAACTGCAAAATTTTTGACCTCTGTTTGGTTTTTACTTCTTTCTCTTACGTCCTACGGAAAAAAAACATATCGATACTTTTTTGTACAGCGTAAAATTTTATATAACTTTGACTGAAAAAACATGTTTGTATGTGAATTCGCTACCGAGATATGGCACGTCAAAAAAAGGTCATATTTCAAAATTTGCTAAGAAATTACAAAAAAATGCAAAATTACAGCTTATTTCATCTGTTGTACCCGAATTATGATGAAATGTTGTAGTAATTATGGTTTTTTGTTGAAGTCACCAACTTTGGACACCCCACTCCTCCTTCCCCCACCCAACCCCAATCTCAAAAGCTAACTTTCTGATGAAAGCCAATCATACCTATTTACATCATTTTGGTATTGATATCAGTTACTTTTTGGATCGATATCCCCCCGTTTCCCTACATAATTATCCCAGGACAGGAAGAAAAAAAGACGTAGTACTTTCGTGAAAACGATTAATGTAACTAACAATATTAAGTTATTCTCAAGGCATATATTATATTGAGGAATAAATATATTATAGCTAATCATAGTGGGTAGGTACTCATTTGTACTCATTACATTTCCTGCCGAGATTTCTTAGCCGCTGGTTCTGCTCGTAACAGCTCGTCGTCCTGAGCGATAAAGCTATCAATGATGTCGCTGTCGTCGTTTTTGTCCAATATTTCTGGTGAGTTTTCCTCGATCAAATCAGTTGCGAGGGGCGTTTTCGCAGGAGTGGCCTGTGCAGCCGCAAGCTCCGCTGCTACAGCCTTTGCTGCACTTGCAGGAAACAATATGGAGGATGTCATCCGGCGCAGCATTTCTGGTTGTGCGGATTGGTAGTACCTCTCGTGTGGTTAGGCTCCAGCCCCATACTGATGGGAGGAGATCATGCCTGTACTTGCTGGTAAGTGCGGAGGAAGTGGTACTTGGCAGCGTCCCTTGGTGGTAGGCGGGCTAGTTGTAATTTAGCCTTCGTCACTGATCGTGTGAATAATTGGTACCTTAGGTCGTCGAAATTGTCTCTGTTGCCTCCATAAACTGCTACCAGGAACTTTTCTCCAGCGTCGCTGATCTGCTGAGGAGTAGCGTTTGGTGTGAGAAACATGGCCACTACTGCAGAGAGGGAGGTATTCTTCATGTAGGTACTGCAAATTTTCTTCTTCCCCAATCCAAACGGTGCTGAAGTGGTATCACAACCACTCACTGCGTGAAGGAAAAGTATGTCCTTGGGAGGAAAGGAACAGGGCAACTTTGCCTGTTTAGCTCTGAAATCATCAGTGATAGCTTCCTCACAAAGAAAACACGCATTGGTGAAGTCGAATTTCGCAACTTGTGACCGTCGGGTATGTGCAGGAGAAGGAGCTTTGGATGTGTCACATCCACGACGTGTAAATGCAGCAATTAATTTCTCATTGTTGTACCTTGTTTGGCAAGCACTGTGCACTCTTACTTCACTCAACTCACGCAGAAACTGTTCATCTGCCGAAAGTTTCCGTTTTACACTGGACTCCAACAGTCTGGCAACTCCTCTGGCTTTCACTACAGTTAGTTCACCTGCTTCAACTCCTCCTTCACAAATAAAACACAAGTCTGATTCACGAGATGTAGACGCCATCTCAAAAAATTACCCAAAAACCAAAACTGTCACTAACACTCGATGCTCCTTTCGCTAACAAAGTTATTCACTTCAAGAGCTGAAGGTTTCTAATGTTACTTATCTAACTTAATCTTATATATAATCTTATAAACACTCTCTGTCCCATTTTTACCAATCCCTAATTTTAATTTTCTTATTACCTGATTTGACTATTCTACCTGTGGTACTTATACCCTTCTATAATTACTATTTTTCGATTTCTTCTTGGAAATAATGAATAATTGAGTCCTGTTAAAAGAATAAAATGAAAAGTGATCTAATATGACCTCAAAAATCGAAAACAAATAGGTCTAGGTAGCGCAGGTAGAATAGACAAATTTCAGCCTTCTATGTTGAATATTGGCTCATCGTTTGCATTCCCCAGTTCCACAGGAGCAATGTTCTAACATCTATTGTTTTCCAGTTTTTTACTGATCACACACTCCCCTCGGCCCGACACTCTCTTGTCCTTGGGAGGAACGACTTGACACCTGGTGGGCAAGCAGGGTGGGGGTTACCTAAAGTTGGTGATTTCAAGTAGGAATTATAATAGCAACTACATTTCATCATAATTCTTGTATAACAGAAGAAATAGGGTGGAATTCTGCATTTTGTGGAGAAATTTGAAAAATTACATATTCTTCGAAGCGCCATATCTCGGTAACAAATTGACACACAAACATGTTTGAGGCAACAAATGCTTAGTGAATTTGACGATCTACAAAAAAGTAAAATGACGTTTTTGCTGTAGAACGTAAGGCAAAAAAGTTATTGAGGAAAAACCACACCAAGGTCGAAAAATTTGCAGTCCCCCCCCCTACTTTTTAGCACAGGGTCCTCGAGGTCCAAAACTTGAGAAAATGTTAATCAACCATCCCTGAACAACATCTTAAAGTTTCATCAACTTCCGACATTTTTCTATCTGAAACTACCTGTCGACTGAACTATATGTATATCGTCCGTGACTTTCAATAGTGCAGTGGTGCAACTATGCCCTGGACGGAATCGTTATTGTTCTTCAGTGTTACGGAAGCAACTTCTGTTGAAGAATATGAACAATCTATTTCGATTTCAATTTTGATAATACTGAGAATTTTTAGTCGGAAAAATCTGATTTTACAAATGACCTGACCTAACGAAATAATTATATATATAATGACGATAATAATATAATTTGTCACAGAGTGGCTGTCTCTACACCGAGAGAAAAGATTATTTAAATTGAATGAAATTTATTTATTTTAACAAAAATCTGCTTTGAATAGCGCCGAACCTATGTTAATTCGGTTGAAACATATGAAATGTTGAAATTGTGCAAATAAAATATTTATTACACAGCAAGCAGTATACACATATGAATTTGAAAATTATTCATTATTTGTAAACTTTTCGAAGCTGGATGTCAATAAATGTAAAGTTGAGTGAATTATAAAAACTTTGTCTGAAAAGTTTGATAATATGTTATATTGAAATATCAGTTATCTTTCAGAATATCTCTATTTGTAATAAAAATATTTTGAGCTTTTTTGGAATATGTGATCAATTATCATAAAAATTGATATGTTTGCAGCAAACCAACATAGAATTGATATAAATTTCTTTATATTTTCTTGACCAAGAACATTTATTAGTGTAGGTACACTATTAACTGAAATTATTTTAATTAATCATGTTTTGTAGCAAATGTTGTCGAATGATGTTCAAGTAATCGTTGTAAAAAGTAAAATATATTCTTGATTATTTTATTTTGGCATCCATAGACAATTTTTTATAGTTTTTGATTGCCATTATGTTTTATTGATAGTTAACCAATGGTTATCTATTAGATACCAGTATAATATATAAAGAGTAGAACAGATTCACTAATTCAGATTATTGTTTCAAATGAAACTGAAGAAGAAACATTTTATGAATCAATCTGTAATTGTTTTCAATGGTGATTATTGCAGTATAGGGTTATATATAAAAAAAAAACAATTGAGCAGAATTTATATTTTATTAAGATACTATAAATAAAATGTATCAATTTTATTATAATTAAGTTTTGTCTAAAGTCATTCCTTTAACAGCCGGTATTCTCAATATTGAAATAATGCTGGAGCATACCATATAAATGAATTAAAATAATTATCCGTCAAAATTACCTACTAGACAAACATTCAAGTTGAAAACTAAAGACTTCAGAGTTGATAAAAAACACATACCTATTATTCTAAAATAATCAGAAAATGTACCCTGCGTAGTCAATGGAGACACCCTCCTTTATTTCATTTATTTTTATTTTATTTTCACGAAACTCCTAGGTTTTCGGAGAAAATCCCTCGAAAGTATTGCTTGTGCGAGCAAGAGAGATCCAGTACCTACAGTTTGAATAAAAGTGGAATCCGAACCACTTCAGCTCAGTGACAGGTGACCAGGGATCGAACCCGGACCGCCTGGGTGGAAGGCAAACGCCCTAACACCACGACCACTTCGCCATGTGAGTTATTTGAGGTTCTCTAGTTTCAACCAAGGAATTATACTATTATTCAAATAAACGAACTTATCTTCGAAATTGAGCAATGTAATATGAAAAATCTATATATTTGGTAAAAACTGATATCATAACCAGAAACGTATCGCACCAATTCCTGATACAATATGAAATTTTCTGCTTTTCGCCGAACTGAATAAAATAACCTTATACTAATATTGTATAATAGGTAGTTGACTTGATTACTTCAGTGCAAAAATAATTAGATATCTACGTTTCTAAAACTCAAAATACCCTAGCTACCAGTAAGATGATATCATAAAGAAAACATGCATTTTGAACAGGCATAATGAATGTGTTACTCATTTCTTCGAAATAACCCTGAAATATTTCACAATATTCTTCTTAGCCTAATCAAAAAATCGTACCTGGTGTTGTGGCACTTATTTTTATTTTTGCCAAACAGCGAACGGCAGCTCTTCGTCTGGCGGCGCTGGGTCGTGGTTCAAATAATTAAAATTGAATAGTTACATTAAATGCCTTGAGCGCCACTAAATTTTTGATGGCATGGAATCCAGAAACCTCTGAATTATTTGAGACAAAGTATTATGAAATGATAGTCAAAAATCCCCAATGATACTTTATTGTTCATAAATGAGCAATAATAGTAATTATGTACAATTATATCCAGTGGTGATTCAATGACAAACAAAATGCATGTGATTTTCTGGAACTGTATCCAGAATGATTACCAAAAAAAATACGTAAATGAAATCTGATCAGTTTCAAACGATTGTCAAATATAATGATATACCTGTAGGTACTAAGACCTATTGTTGGACATGTAAAAATATACAGTTAAACAGAAAAAATGTTCACAAATAATCATAGATACATAATACCTATTTATCTGAGGTTCTCTCAGATATCCTCTCCTTAGATCATTTTTCGGAGATGGTAAGTTCCAGACAGGTATCCAACGATGAACAGCAATGGACAGGTAGACATTCGAAATTCAGACAGCTACTCAGATCGACCTTGACCTCTGGATTGAAATGGAAATCAGGACAGGAATCGAAACATCACAGTTTGTGTATCTCAGCAAATATCCAGATGAACCATAGGGACGTAGGGTAAGGGTGAAATACGCCCTCAGCTAAGAGTGAGATAGGCCTGCCGGTATGAATGGAAGAAGCCCTCTAACAGGAACAAAATAGGCCAGCAAGAAACGGACTAGGACGGACTAGGACATCCGGTAAAGGTGAAACAAACCGTCTGGTATGAGTGAAACAGACCGCCCGGTAAGAGTGACACAAGCCGTCCGGTAAGACCCTGTGAAATAGGTAAAATGATAACCCATTTCAACACGTGTTGAGTGTAAAAAAATGTGGTGGAGAAGACAAAAAAACATAATGAAATTACTATAAAGTACATACCTCTTTACTCCAGAGGGTAAACAATAAGTGACGAAATTATTCATTTCGAAACACTAAAAAGGGGCATATCCCCAAACTTGAAGATACGAAAAGACTATGAGGGACTACTGATCTCCTCGGCGTCTCGTCGATCTTACCCACATCAAAAATGTCTACACTCCTCATCGGAACTTTTTCCCTCAGAAACATTTTGTATGAAAAAGGTGGGAGTGACAATCGGTGTTCCCAACAGTAGAAAATTAAAATAACGTTTCTCTCATTCACACGAGGATAGTATGGAACAAGTTCGGTATAACAATAAATGTCGAATGAACCAAGATTCCACTGACAGTCAATGAAACAAAACTAGAATTAGAAACGGCGCTATATTCGCTGGAACAGCTGATAAGTGTCCACAGTCTGAATGTCACCAGTCATCCACTAGGTTAACCTATACTCTTGAAAATGAAAACAAAACAATACCATCTCGAAATATGATCTAAAGACTCTGAAATTAATTACAAATATTATTGTGGGAACCAAAAACATAATAATACAAAGAAATAAATATAAAAAATATCATTACAGGTTCGTACAATATTATTCATTTCGGTGAAAATCAAATGATTGTACAATGAGTCAATAAACGTTAAAAGATTTTCTTTTGTTCACAGAATCAACCTCAATGTAATTGTTGTTCAGTTCAGAACATATGCGTATTCGTCAGAATAGTATAGTTTTGATGGAAAGCCTTGGTCGCTGAACGAACAGGTGATGGTAAAATAAATATACAGTGGGTGAAAATTGATAGCTTATTTTATTTCAGGATATGACGGACCTTTTCAAAGTTTTAATGAAAACTTGAATACTAAATACGGAATTGGAAAATATCCATTAATTGAATAATATTAAATGAGTCATGTCGAATATCATTTAATTTTTGACACGTCAAAATGTAATTGAATATTTCCAGAAATAAAATGAATAAAAACCATTGTATCACAAACTCGAATAAACAATTATACTGATCACCGACAATGAAAATGAAATAATCTTATGCAATAAAATAGCATTTTGAAATTTTATTTGAATATACTGGGTGAGTAAAAGAAAAATGCTATAGTGTTAGAATACGTCGAAAAAGGTGGAATCGATTAGAAAGTACGTTTATTTGTAAAGTACAGAAGAAAGCAAAAATCTAAATATTTGTATATGACAATTCTACCAAAACTCTGAAAAACATATTGGCAACATGATGATCAAAAAACAGAACACGAAATATCATTATTAACAAAAGTTAAACTCTTCAATTCGCAACATTCTTCCCACCTTGAGTCATTTCTTCGGGAGATTATGACTCAATCATCTTGAGAACCATATCTGTGAGGGGGTTTGATCTTTCCTTCCATATCTTGTTACAGTTTCTTTCGTATTTGCTTCCTGTGATTGGAAACGGCTACGATTATGTGTAGGACTCAAAATAATTTTATCGTCATCTTGATCATCAACTTGTAATAGATATAATCGTTGTACAGGTCTCAGAATATATCCCGAATCAGTTTTCGAACGTGCAACTATAATCTTTTCATCTCTTCCAGGAAATACTTCCACTATCTTTGCCAAAGGCCAATTAATCCTTCTGGTAGAGTAATTTTCTACCATGACAACATCTCCTACCTTCAAGTTATTTTTTCTGAAACTACCTTTTCTTAGTACTAGTTGCCCAAGATATTCGTTGCGGAATCGTATGCGTAAGTCGTCTCTTACTTTGTGTCTGTATCTGAATCTTCTCTTGAGATGATTCGCTTCTACAGCATCTAAGTCCGGTACACCAATTTCTTTAATATCTTGTAGAAACATAGCAGGAGTCAAAGTCATCAAGTCCGAATCGTCTTCAGATATGTAGGTGAGGGCTCTAGAATTAGTTATCGATTCACAATCACATAATACTGATGAGAGTTCTTCAAATGTTAAACAAGCTCTTCCCAAAACTTTTCTTAGCAGATTTTTGATGATGAGTCAAGCGCTCCCACCAACTACCCCACTAACCAGCGGTTGGGATATTAAATTTCCAAATTATCTTTTCGGCCGTGTGGAATTTTGCTATTTCTGCTCAATCCAAGGATGCGAAATAGTTGTCAGCTCCTTTGAAGTCGTAGCATTGTCTCCCTTTTCTGACAAAGAATCTTCGAAATGCTTGGAGGAAACTATCAGCTAATAACGAAGATACTATTTCGAGATGAACAGCTCTATATATCGCGCAGGTGTTATTGCAAACCCAAACTTTCACCATATTTCGCAAGTACAGATGTCCAAACAAATCTGAACCAGTAACTTCAAACACTACGGCATCTCTCACTCGATCTTTTGGTGATGTAACTGGTTCCATTTCATATTTCCTGCCATCATATTTCCGACATATCGTGCATTTCGACAGTACAGATTTAATAGTTTTCCTCCCGCCAAGTATCCAGAAATGTTTTAATGTTGACAGGAGACTTTGCACGCCAACGTGACAGTTTGACACGGGTATCAAAAATCAAACGATGTACAACTGGTTTTTTTTAAGGTAACAGTGCAGTATATCTGAATTCTTGAAAATCATCTCTTTCTATTATTTTTGTCTTGATCCTGATCCTTGATAAAAATGACGACCTTAAAGGTAGTAGAAAAAACTATATACATACCTCAGGAGGAAAATGCTTGTCCTCCCGCGGATATTAATGCCCTCCGCATCGCGTCAGGCATCAAACTATCCGCGGGAGGAAAAGCATGATTTTCCTCCCTTGGTATGTAAATAGCTATTCTTCATCGCCAAACAATGCATCTTGAACACATTTGATCAGAAAATTCTCAGCTGTTTTAATTTCTTCAATGGATTTTCTTCGATTAGAAGGATTCAAGCAGTTGAAAATTAATCTTTTGATCCCCCAAATCATATTCACAATTTTCTGATATTTTGAGAAATATCTATAAATCCAAGAATAATTTTGGTTTTTAGATGTTAATAATGATATTTTTCTTTCGTTCTTCTACTTCAAATTCTTGCGTAGGCCAATAATTTTGGTTTCTGTATAACCATGACGGGCCCTCCCACCATTTTGATTGGAGCAACTGTGTTGCTGAACAGCCTCTAGAAGGTAGATCCGTTGGATTCACATCTCCAGGTACATGATACCAACACTCAATTTTAGATAAACTTCTGATTTCTTGAATGCGGTTCCAAACAAATGGTTAACATCTTTCTCTTAACTTCATCTATGACAATACAGTGGTGAAGTCTGTCCAGTAAAATAGAGGAAAGTCATTTCTATCTATGCTGGATTTATAGATTGAGTCGCAGCCGCAGTCGTTGCAGTTGACGTTGCCGTACGAAGATAAATGTGCCGTTGCTCATGTACACGTTTATAAATCTTCTGCCGTTGCAGTTGCTGTTGTCGCTGCCGCCGGTATAGTTGACCAACTTTTATCTTGAATGGCAGCGGCAACGGAAAATGACATGAAACTCCTTGTCAAAAATTTGTTTATATAGTTTGAAAGCGAAAATTATAATTTTATTCGGAACTGTTAGAATATGAGGAAAATATTGATGTTGATGTAGGCGTATTCCTAAACTTCCACTTCAATACAATCCGAAGGGCATGAAAATATGTTCATGAAGGAAAACAGTTGGCGCTTGTGTTCATTGATGAACACAAAATAAAACTATAAATTGGTCATAATTTTGCCAACGGCAACGGCAACGGCAACGGCAACGGCAACGGCAACGGCAACGGCAACGGCAACGGCAACGGCAACGGCAACGGCAACGGCAACGGCAACGGCAACGGCAACGGCAACGGCAACGGCAACGGCAACGGCAACGGCAACGGCAACGGCAACGGCAACGGCAACGGCAACGGCAACGGCAACGGCAACGGCAACGGCAACGGCAACGGCAACGGCAACGGCAACGGCAACGGCAACGGCAACGGCAACGGCAACGGCAACGGCAACGGCAACGGCAACGGCAACGGCAACGGCAACGGCAACGGCAACGGCAACGGCAACGGCAACGGCAACGGCAACGGCAACGGCAACGGCAACGGCAACGGCAACGGCAACGGCAACGGCAACGGCAACGGCAACGGCAACGGCAACGGCAACGGCAACGGCAACGGCAACGGCAACGGCAACGGCAACGGCAACGGCAACGGCAACGGCAACGGCAACGGCAACGGCAACGGCAACGGCAACGGCAACGGCAACGGCAACGGCAACGGCAACGGCAACGGCAACGGCAACGTCAACGGCAACGGCAACGGCAACGGCAACGGCAACGGCAACGGCAACGGCAACGGCAACGGCAACGGCAACGGCAACGGCAACGGCAACGGCAACGGCAACGGCAACGGCAACGGCAACGGCAACGGCAACGGCAACGGCAACGGCAACGGCAACGGCAACGGCAACGGCAACGGCAACGGCAACGGCAACGGCAACGGCAACGGCAACGGCAACGGCAACGGCAACGGCAACGGCAACGGCAACGGCAACGGCAACGGCAACGGCAACGGCAACGGCAACGGCAACGGCAACGGCAACGGCAACGGCAACGGCAACGGCAACGGCAACGGCAACGGCAACGGCAACGGCAACGGCAACGGCAACGGCAACGGCAACGGCAACGGCAACGGCAACGGCAACGGCAACGGCAACGGCAACGGCAACGGCAACGGCAACGGCAACGGCAACGGCAACGGCAACGGCAACGGCAACGGCAACGGCAACGGCAACGGCAACGGCAACGGCAACGGCAACGGCAACGGCAACGGCAACGGCAACGGCAACGGCAACGGCAACGGCAACGGCAACGGCAACGGCAACGGCAACGGCAACGGCAACGGCAACGGCAACGGCAACGGCAACGGCAACGGCAACGGCAACGGCAACGGCAACGGCAACGGCAACGGCAACGGCAACGGCAACGGCTATTGCTTTTTGATTATTTTCACATGATACTTTTGAGAAAATCAATAATTTCCTTATTTTTTGTGCGAAACATAGTCCTTTTTTCCAGAAACGTCCATAGGCCATCGAGTCTGGAACACCCTGTATCCAATTTCCTCATCATTTGAAAAGCACTGATCACAAATATCTGAGCAATTCTTCAACGAACAAGAAAGTTGCCGTTCTGAAAAATAACATTGGCTTGCACCTATGTTACTTGGATCTATATGACATCAAAATTGGAATTACATCACACGTTCAATAAGATCAAAGGAAGTGTAACGCCGAGAGGGGTGATAGCTGACCGTTTCATACTTTTTCGAGTTTATTACAAGTCGAATTTATTTTAATGAAATTCATATATTGTTCTATTCGGCCCTCGGACAACCTTTGTAAGATTGCAGCAATGATTGAAGGAATGTCATTTGAATTGTGGTGATTCGTACCAAATGCGCAACAATACGAACTTCCTTGAAAAATTACATAAATGAAATTTTAGTAATATAGTCAATTTTGATGACGAGAGTTTATTTCCGAATGAAACTGTAAAAATATGTGAAGAATAAGATAAAAATGATTATTCACTCATCGCCAAATCCAAAATGAGTGTAGATAACATAACAGTAATGTCCTAAAATTGGTGCAGATATAGGTATTTGGCAACAAGGTAGGCAAGAATTAGCAACTACCTTCAGTTACATTATTGAAATGAAATCAATGATCAAATTCGTAAATGAAATGAAAGAAAGTCACAATTTTTTACTAGGTATAATGATTGAAAAGTATTCAGATCATTCCGAAATTAGTGGTTTTAGTAAAGAAACACACAATAACATATATATGTACTTCCATCTCAATTCCTATCACCAAATAAGTATAAAAAAGACTTTTAAATGACATACCTAGCTGAATAGATTTCATTAACTTCAAAGATTCTTAGAGATGATATTGTTTTCATAAAAAATATTCCTAAGAAAATGCATGTCCAAGAAGCTTCGTCAACAGAACAATTCAAAACAATGACAAATATACCAGGTCTTCCACAAATAATAGACAACAGTCTCTAAGAGTGATCAGCACAAAACCATCCCTGGTGTAGGTTTATGTCCAGGATACACACGGAATATACCTGCGATATAGGAATATCCGAGTTTGAAGTTGGAAAAACAAAGGACCCCGCACGGTTCTTATGGAAAATGGGTCCAAGTCGAATTGGCTAAAAATTTAGTATAATGTAGTTTATGATTTCCTGATCAAATGTCTCCATGGGCACAACGAGATCTGATGGACAGTTTTTGAGATACAGGGTGTCAAACATGCAGATTTTATTATAAAAAGTTAAGGATAAACTTGCAACATTAATATTATCGGAGTTGTAATGAAAACTTCTAAGACTCCGTATACAGGGTTATTAATAATTACATAATGTTTTAGTAATTCTTTGAACAGAATCAGTCAAACGCAAAAGCATAGAGTTGCAGAATAAGTAAATATCTTCTGATTTTGATATCGGGTGATCTGAGGTTACTTTCACTCAAAGTTTTCTTTTTTAGTTGTATTTATACAAACATGTATACAAATAAATACATTATGATCAATATTTGGTGGCTCTTGTCTATTTGTGGCATCTTGTACAGATCCTATAATTTGGTTACCAGTATTTACATCAAAAGGAGGTCTAAAACGTTCTTGTTTTTTTTTCGGATAGCTAATTCACATTTCTCAGCATTCTCATCCCCATCTATTCTAGTCATCAAAAGTGGTTGAAATCGTCCATAAGAAACAAAACAAGTTAGGTGATTTCTATGTGTTATGACCATCTATTCTTATTGTACTTATATTAAGTCGGTAGTCTGTTCTTATAAGTCTGCTGGAATTATCAGATACAAAATGAGAGTGTCAGAAACAACATTAATTGTCAAAAAAATTATTTCCAAGGGTATCTTTGATTTAATCGTATGTAGTAGCACCGTACCAAGTAACATCGTACGCTGCTTATTTTCATTTTTAGTACAGGGTATTGGATTAAGGCTGGACACCGGCAACACATTGAATTGTTATAATATACAGGGTATTTCATTGAATTTAACGACGGGCTTTATTATTAGCTATAAAAAACGTTATCAAAAAAGAGTTAAATCAAATAATTATAACACATTCACCTTCAAACTTATATTACATTAAAATAACTTCATTTAATATTCAAATGAAATAAGTATACAGTTCACACACACAGCGAGGTTCACAATAATTACAAGACAAATATATATTTTTTATTACACTACAACAACCTGTACGTAAATCTGGTGCTCGGAAGTGTCAGTACCTTCCACATAACGCTAATATGGTATGCTTTTTGTAGGCCATCAACAAATAGAATCCGTATATAATCGAAATAACAATGTCTTGACATCAGACGTGGTATGAACTAACTAGTAAACAAAATTTTCAATGAAAAACATTGAAATAAATAAAACCAAAGGAAAAAATGTTTGGTGACCCTGTATAGTAGTTACATCAGATCAGCCTATATCAAAATCGAATGATATTTACTTATTCTTCAAATCTACGACCTTTTGCTTTTGACTGATTTTGTTCAAAGAATTACATAAACATTATGTAATTATCAATAACCCTGTATACAGAGTCTTAGAACTTTTCATTACAACTCGAGTGTACAATTTTAAGTTTGCAATTATTATCCTTATCTTTTTGTAACAAAATAATTGCCACATTCTAAACGTAAGAACAACCCTGCCTCTGCATGTTTGACGCCCTGTATCTCAAAAACTGTGCATCAGATCTCGTTGTGCCCATGGAGACATTTGATCAGGACATCATAAACTAGCTTTTACTGAATTTTCAGCCAATTCGACCGGGACATATTTTCCATAAGAACCGTGCGGGGTCCTTTCAGGCTTTGCCTTTAATTTTTAAATGTTTTCAATTTTTTGTATTCAAGATATTTTTCCAATGTTATATTTTGTTGTGAGACATTTAGAATAATAGCATTGTGTATCATTTGTGAGAAATCATACAATGTGCTCTCCCTACAAAAAGAAGTGGAAAACAGAGTGAAATTTGTAAATTTGGACCACAAAAATTACCTTTTGTATTTGTTATTGTTATTCCTCCTTCATCAAACGTGGGACTGAAAAGCTGGTGGCTTCAAATAAAGTTTTAGCGTAATTCCCAAACCAATTGGAAATTGCAGAAAGAATTGATTTTGGCAAAGCACATGAAAATTGAAGTAAATAATATTGGTGAATTTCAAGTTCGCGAATAAATTGTTCTTCTGGGCACAAATTACATAAACCTATCTAATTGTCTTTTGAAACAAAAATACGTCAAAAAATTGTCTCCGTAAACATCGTAATAACCTAAAAACTGCAGACACGACGCAAAGTTGTAAGATGATTACTGTGTCTGGAAGTGCCATAACCATAGGGTTATATTCAACCGTCTAACATAATAATGTTAAATTTGTTCAGAAAGAGGTCAGTCACAATTTGAGGATCACTTCCATTCAATACTATATCCCAAGTTTCTTTCTGTAATAAGTTCTCTAACTTTTTAAAATCAACTTTTGTAAACAAGTTATTACTTTTATCTGGAATTACTATTTTTTTGGAATTTGACTCTATATTTAGTGATACTGGATAGTTCTCTGTAATGTTATACTTAAGAATATATGAATTAAAAGCCAAATTTTGGTTAATGTTAGGTTTTTTCACAAAAATGTGGTCAATACATGATTTAGTTCCAGGACTAATTCTTGTAGGATTTAAGTATGTATGGCACAAATCCAAATTTAGCTAGCACAGAAAGGTATTTATTTACGTTGACGTCGTTTTCATTTGATAAATTAATGTCACCAATAAATACATCCATTTTGCTGTTATGTGTTTTGTCCAGGTAAGCATCGAATTCATCAATAAACTTACTATGTGTTCCATATTTCGTTGTCTATTTTTTTAATTCATATGTATTCATATTAATTTATTTATTTGATGTCATTGATTCAACCAATACTTAAGTTTATTAATACTTGTTTATTAAATGTTAGCTATTAGGTACATTGACATGTTATATATCGAATAATTTGATCCTAAAGAACGAATAAACATCTATCTACCTACTTATTTACTTATTTAGGTCAAAAATATTTACTTTGAATCAAAAATCTGCAATGCATAAATAAAAAATTCAAAGTTTGAAATTTTTTATAGAAAAAATTCGAAATATTCAATTAGATAAAAATAAGGGTTTAGAGTAAGTAATTATGTTTTCTCTACCGAAAACACTACGTTTTCTCTATTCCAAAAATTATTTATCTTAAATCTTATTTATCCAAGAAATTCGTATATTCTATTAGATACAAGAAATAACTTTTTCTCAGTCCAACAAATTACGTTTTCTCTATCCAAGAAATAACATGTTTTCTGTCTAAGAAATTGTTTTCTTTATACAAGAAATTACGAAGAGATTGCGTTTTCTTGAATGTAGAAAACAAAATTTTAAGTGTTAAGTAATCGTGTCTATATACTCTATTGGAGCTTTTATTGTTCTTTTACTTATAACATAAAATTTCTTGAAATAAAAAAATCAAAAGTTTTGAAAGAAGTAATCATGTTCTCTTACTTGAAGATAATAATGCAATCTTTATGAAATATTACATTTCCTCTGAAAAAAAAACAAGACTTCTCATCAGAAGAAAATTTATTCAAGAAATAGAAAACCACACAAATCGCGAAATTTACGACAATTTCACTAGACGCGCGTTTCGCCAACAAAGTTAACATCTTCGGAAGTTGATGCCTTCAGCTCCGGCAAAACGAATTCGAAATTGACGGAAAATTGGTGCTTGGATAGTTCTCTATTTCATGAATAAATTATTACCGACTTCTTCATCCAGAACTTATGAATTTTCAACTCTGTTGACGACGGGAGCGTCCAGTGAAATTGACATAAGTTGGGTAGTTTTTTGTATTCACACCAAAAAAATTCGTTTGAATAGAAATATCTTTACAAGAAATTGTGTTTGTGTTTTTCTGAAAATGGAAAATACATTTTCAGTAGATAACTAATGAGAGAGACCTGGGAGGAGCGCCACGGCAAATAATAACAATTATGACCAGTCAGCAAAAACCCATGAGAGAGCAATGGGAGTCAAGTTCAATGACCTATTTCAAGGTTAATGAATGCACTGGATATCAAATTACCTGGAATTCGATGACGCCATATTTCCGGTAGGCGAAATTTGATACGGGTTCAATGACCTATTTGAGGTTAATGAATGCACTGGATATCAAATTACTTGGAATTTGCTGACGCCATATTTCCGGTAGGCAAAATTCAATACGGGTTGAATGGCCTATTTCAAGGATGATGAATAGACGTGTCAGATATCAAATTACCTGGAATTTGCTGACGCCAGGTATCAGATTACCTGGAATTCGATGACGCAATAGTTCCGATCAGCGAAAATCAATACGGGTTGAACGACCTATTTCAAGGTTTATGAATGCACGTGTCAGATACCAAATTATCTGGAATTTGCTGAGGTCACGTTACAGACCACTCTCGACAAGTACGAGGAACTTGAAACAGGTTCAATTCGTGAGTTCACGTGTTCGAGTGTCTGTGGGTTCGTGTATTTGTTTGTGATCTTGTGTTCTTGTGTTCAAACCTCAGATACACATAGAGCGCCACAGACAGCTGTTTGATCGCGTGTTCTTACGTTTTATTTCAAGGTTAATGAATGCACTGGATATCAAATTACTTGGAATTTGCTGATACCATATTTCCGGTGGGCGGAATTTGATACGGGTTCAATGACTTATTTCGAGGTTAATGAATGCACTGGATATCAAATAACTTGGAATTTGCTGACGCCATATTTCCGGTAGACGAAATTTGATACGGGTTCAATGACCTATTTCGAGGTTAATGAATGCACGTGTCAGGTATCAGATTTCATTTGAAAACATCCGGTCACGTGTCATCAGCAGAATCCAATACAGGTTCAACGACCTCTCATAAAGTCAAAACCTATGAGAGAGCAATAGGAGTCAAGGTCAAAACCTATGAGAGAGCATTGGGAGTCAAGGTCAAAACCTATGAGAAAGCAATAGGAGTCAAGGTCAAAACTATGAGAGTGCAAAGGGATTCATACACATACAAGTCTTCTCAAAAAAATCCTCCCCACTACTGTATTGATAAAAATATACCGGGTGTCCTAGAGCTTTTAGGCCAGCAGATATCTCAGTTACCTGCGGAAAAAAAAATTGAAAAAAATACTTGTCGTAGGAGACCATACGCTCTTTCATGCAGCATAGCAAAATCCACCCCCTGACAAACAACCCCCGAGAAACCACCCCTAACTTTTGTTTTTCAAATGGCATCCCCATGTTTGTTTTGCTTCAACTTACAGTCTTTTTCATTTCTCATTCAATGATGTATCATGGTAGCTAGAATGGCATGCAGAATTATGGAAAATAAAAATACAAATGAAATATGAATTTATATGCTCAGCTGTATTGTTACTGCAACATTATACTAAAGAAAATGTTCAAAATGTTGGCCAGCACTTGCCACACATGCTTCAAGTCGCCGAATCAGCGCGCGAGTACAGGAAGCTCGAATCATTTCCGGAGTAACGGTATTACAAGCCTCTGAAAATTTCTGGGTTAAATCTTCAATATTTGTTGGCTGAGTTTCGAAGACAACTCGTTTCAAATATCCCCATAGGAAAAAGTCCAGTGGCGTGAGATCGGGATAACGTGCAGGCCATCGAACAGGTCCACTATTTCCAATCCAACGGTCTTGAAAAGTATTATGGAGGAATGTCGTAACTATGTTATGGTTATGTGCAGGAGCACCATCTTGTTGCCACCACATATGTTGTCGTTCTTCAATTGGAATATCTTCTAGTAGTGCAGGAATACAATTTTCCAAGAAAAGTAGATATCGGTGGCCCGTCAAGGTGTCTTGGAAAAAATGAGGGCCGATGAGTCGTCCATTATGTAAACCACACCACACGTTCACACCCCACATTGTTTGGAAATTGGTTTCTCTAATCCAGTGAGGCTTGTCCTGTGACCAATAGTGCATGTTATGTCGGTTAACAGTACCATTATTATGGAAGCGGGATTCGTCACTCCACAAGATTTGATTGAGGAAGTTGGGATTGTCGTGGATGAAAACTTGCATGTGAGCAATAAATGCCGGTCGTCTTTCGAAATCTGTAGGTCTGAGTCCTTGCTGTAAATGTATTTTAAAGGGATGATATCTGTACTGTTTGAAAATTCGTTGCACAGACGACTTACTGATCCCAACCTCCACCGTCAATGCACGAACCGAAACATGAGGATATGCTTCGGCGTAGGCCAACACATTTATGCAATTTTCCTCAGTTCGCACAGGAGTAGGATGTGTTTGATCTGTTTTTCCGGGAAATGATCCTGTTCGCATGGTATTTTATACATACGAAAACGTATTGCGACCTGGTTGTCGACGATCAGGAAAGCGCTGCTCATACAGCCTCTCCGCAGCACGTTTATTCTTTCGGCATTCACCAAAAATTAAAAGCATATCAACGTATTCGTTGGGAGTGAAGGTAAAAGGCATTTTGATATACAACAACAATATCACGACTGATACCACTTTGTCATCCAAATACCGTAGGAATAAAACAAAGCACAAAAAGTTCTAACATTTTATTGACTCTTTTTTTTCAACATCCACTTTTTCTTGTCTCTACAATGTGGACTAGTTCGATCAGTCCAATTATTATTACCCACTAACGAATTCAATTTTATCGAGTGACTATCTTCACAACTACATATTGTGATATATCATTGATTGAGAATTAAAAAGAGCTGTAAGTTGAAGCCAAACAAACATGGGGGTGCCATTTGAAAAACAAAAGTTAGGGGTTGTTTCTCAGGGGTTGATCGCCAGGGGGTGAATTTTGCTATGCTGCATGAAAGTGCTTATGGTCTCCTATGACACATATTTTTTTCATTTTTTTTTCGCAGGTAACTGAGATATCTGCTGGCCTAAAAGCTCTGGGACACCCGGTATAAACCGGGGAAAATATTATAGCAAGCATTCTCTTATCAAAATGAGAAATACCGATTTCAAATTTGACTTGTCGAAAGAAAATTTTTGCAAAGAAAAATCAAAATTGGTTTTGTGTGAAAAAAAATTCCCATTGAATAAATCCAAATGTAAATTTGTTGTTGTGAATCTTTCATATGATTTGAATTTCACTCCATGTATTGAAATTACTGGAAATAAGGGAGACCGAGTGATTTTCACAGAAAACGAGTGGAAGCAGTTTTTGACACACCAAGGAATCATCACCAATTATTTGTACTCATCAGATCAACCGAAGACCATTGAAGACGATAGATTCACCATTGAGTTTAGCCAATTTACTAATGAAAGAGTAGTCAAAATCATAAAAGACCACTCTTCAGTGTTTTTGGGGTTCGAAACAGTTTGCAACCTATGGAAACTCTTGAAACTCTTGAAACTCTTGAAAAGATATCATTATGGAGAATATTTCCAAATTTTGAAAAATGGACTGTGCAAGCTGAGTGGTGATGTGTTGCAAAATGCTTTGAATCTGCTGCAACCAAGGGTGAACCACAATACTGAAAATATAAGTCTAACTCTGGAATTCATCCATCTTTACCCAGAAGTTTTCTTAGCTGAGTTTTCTGAGAAACCATAAATAGGAGTGTGGCCTTTAATGAAAGTCGTAATAAAACTTATTATATGTTCACATGGAAATTTGCATACAAGAATTCTCGGAAAACATATTGGACTTATGAAGCAATCGATAGAATGCGCTTTGAGAGGCGAATAACAGTAACTTCGAATATCATCGCTCCAATTTTGGATTCAACACATAGACAAATAATTTTCAAGCAAAGATTTTGTGAATAATTTATAATGTAAATATTGTATAAATAAAACTGTTTTGTGAATTTCATATTGTTTTATTTAGAAAAATATCATACAAAATCATTTTTTGATATCCACGAATTATACTGATTGCCCAGGCCTAACCATTTGATGTAGAGTTTGTCTCCTTTTTTTCTTAGAACTTTTTCAACTAGAAACACATCGGGATGTTTAACTCTTTGGAGTTCTTCTTCATAAAATCCACCTGTATCTCAACACCATTTTGATCTTTGAGAAAATAAACAGCAGGATTTGACTGATAGACTTTTCTCACAGTGAAAATTTCATTGGACCAGTTTGGTGTATACCCTTTATCAAATGCCTCCCGGTACTTACTTATTCTTACATGATCATTGAGTTTAAATTTTCGTTTCCTTGGATCCACTGTTTTGAGATGACCATAGATGTTATTGAGTAAATACTTCTCATGGATTTTTTTTACATCTTTGGGTTTCATTCCTATCGTGCTGTGTACGGAATTGTTATAGTTAAAAACTATATCTGGTAAAATACCCAACCATTTGTAGCTTCCTTGTAGGCTGAATTGTTTCCACATTCTATTTTTCAAAGTTCTGTTTACTCTTCCAACTATACTAACTTTCAAATTTGAGAAAGTACTGTAATGATTAATTTTCCACTTATCCATCAACTGCTTGAATTTTCCATTGTAGAACTCTTTTTCCATATCAGTTTGTAGATTCTTGATTTTAGTTTTCATATCTCTTAATATTTTTTGCATGGCATCAATCACATCTCCTGCACTTTCAGTTTTAACGGGCTCACACCAAACATATTCGGAAAATACGTTTATAACGACCAGAATGTACCTAAATCCTTTGTTAGTTTTGGAGTAAGGAATCATTTCAACTAAATCAGCTTGCAGTAGATCCTTCAAACCTTTGATAATAAAACGCCTTCTTTTGAATCGTCTTCGTGAATTTCTGTGTAATTCTCCTACAATGTCTTCTTTGACTTTATCCATTTTCAGTTATCGAGCACTGAAGTACAATTTCGACATACAGTTGATTATGTTGCTGCTGATTGACTAAGAAAGTGATATTATCACCTTTATTTAAAACGTTTCCTATGAGGCTAATTAACGGAACAGTATCTGCATCTTCTTCTCTTAGTGATATATATACATCATTTGGTATTGAATTGATGCTTTCAATTTTTCCACAAACAGGAAATTCATAGGACGTCGCATCATTTTCAAACACAAAAAAAACAACACTCTTTCTGATATCCTTGGTTGCCCTCAAATGAAGAACACATTTCGTATGATACGAAGATGGATTCCATATGTAGAAAGGTGTATTGATCGGTGAGGCTCTTGAAAGTGTTTCTGGTTTAGCATATGGTGTTTGAGATGTTCTCAGGAAATGTCTTCCGAATTTATCGATGGGCATGATGTCACGGCTAAACACCGAATGATGTCAAATCTTATAGAATTTTTATTTTATTATTCCTGCCTCGCGAAATTCCTCCAATATGCTTGTAATTTCGTTTTTCACACCGGTGTTTCCAGCACATTGCGACGCAACCAAGAGTTTCAATCGCTCCACTAGCTCATTGAAATCTTTAAAATATTTATATTCAACCGGTATGTTGTTGAAATCAAGCATAGTTAGCCCTGAGCCCACTTTACTCCTTGTAGTCCTTCCTGGGGCTGAACTAATTCTTGATCTGTATTTGGGAAGAGATAAACTGGTATATTTTTGAGTTTTTTCAAGATTTCGTTCTTTGAACAGCAATTCATATAAGCCTGCAGTTCCACTGTATTTGAACTTGTTATCAATAACAATATCGGCACCATCAAAATCCACAGAGGAGCTACCTATGGCATATTTTTCCGTAGACGGATCAAAATATACTCCAAAAGTAACATCAAACGTATTTTTCGTAACTGAAATTTTGTCTTCTATATATGCACGGGGCAAAGGAATCGCAAACTGTTGTAAGTATTGTTCTTGTGGATTCAGTACAGAGCGCATACTTTCCTCGAAATAACTTCCATCGAAGTCGGATTTTGTAGCGGTTGAAATGTTTCTTCATCAGGAGTGATCTGATAAAATTCTTGAGGTGTTGCTTGATACAATTTTCGAGGTGCTGGTTGATGAAATTCTTGAGGTGTCGGTTCATGAAATTCTTGAAGTGTCGGTTCATGAAATTTTTGAGATTTTGGTTGATAAAACTCTTGAGGTGTTGATTTAAGCAATTTTTGGGGTGTCGACTGAGAACTTGAATGAGGTGATTTAATTTCGTGTTTCAATTCTTGCTTGGGGCTGTTGAACAGCAGACAAAAAACTCTTTCAAAGGTTGAGTGATTGGTTCATAAGTTTTTTCTAAATGTGAATGAGATTTTGCTATATCGGATTTCAATGTCTTATATTTTCTTCTCAAAGCCTTCCTTGCTCTTAATAGTTGTTCATTTAATTGACTATTCATGATGACTGACAACTATACCACACTCTTGATGTTTATATATAAATGAATGTATCGAAACTCTTTCTGTATCGCCCCTCATTTAAGGAACAATCTTTATCGATAACGAGAAAACTAAATTTGTCTTTCCAACAATAAGAGCATAGTTCTTTGAAATTTTTCAAGGACATGTCTATACTGACATGATCATCATATATATGCTTCAGATTTGTTAGATCTTGTTGAAAGATCACGAGCAAATTAGCATTATCTCGAATGAGTTGTTTGGAAATGGCAGAATAAGTTTGACATAAATAGAAACAATCCGTGTGTATGTGACGACCGAAACAGAAATAATTTTTGATTATATTTTGATCACATGTAGTAACATCATCGAATATTATGACTGAATGATCATGTATATTTTCAGGAAGAATAACTCCAGCAGCATCCTTATATTCATGGAAACCAATTTCTTTCATAGGTGCCAGCAAAATCCTCAAATAATTATATTTAGGTTGATATAATGATTTTGAAAATAAGTATACATTCGTGAAACGAAGGCCGTTTGGTTGCTCCAGCAAAGGCAACATCACATTAGTTTTGCCTGATCCACTTGCTCCAACGAGTAAACCTCTTTTAGATTGACCTCCAAATAGCGCACCATGTTTTCTAACATTATTAACTACATTGATCTCATCATGATTAATAACCGGAAGCAACACCTTTTGTTTTTCGGTCTTCATCATATTGAAATAATCTTTAAACTAACATTAGTGCAGATGGAATTGGTATATATACGTGTATCTAAGTTGATCAAAACATAATATAATGGGACAGCAAACGAAATCAGTCGTTAGTACGAGTGGAAACACACGAAAGAAAGGTCGAGGTTTTCTGAATACTTTGATCAATAAAATTCCAATAGAATTACATGTCCCTGGATATAATTACTGTGGTCCTGGTACCAAATTGGAAAAGAGATTACTGAGAGGGGACAGGGGCGTAAATCCACTCGATGAGGCTTGTAAGCAACACGACATTGCTTATTCCAGAAGTGAAGATATAGAATCAAGAAATTTTGCAGACAAGAAACTGGCAACATTTGCTTCCGAACGTTTAAAATCATCCAATGCACAATTGGGGGAAAAAGTAACAGCATTAGGTGTATCTAATATTATGAATCTGAAGAGCAAGTTGGGGATGGGATTGAAACAAAAAATAAAAAAACCCGAAGAAACAAAAAAAGGGTGGTGAACTGAAACTTGCCAAGAAACGAAAGAATAAACAGAAGAAAAGAGTCATACCAATTCCAAGGAAAGGTGGATTTCTCCCATTTTTACTACCACTACTAGGGGCGCTAGGTGCTGTAGGAGGCGGGGCAGCATCTATTGCTTCAGCAGTTAACAAAGCAAAATCTGAGAAACAAAGGCTCATTGAGCAAAAGAGACATGATTTAGCGATGGAACAAAAAGGAAAAGGTTTACATTTGAGACCACGCAAAGGTTATGGAATGTTTGCTCAACCGAATCAAAAAAACTGTTGAAGTTACCACGCCGAGCCTTAACCAATATCGATTTGATAGAGAATGCGAAACGTTAGAGGATTCCCTACTTTCGAGGTGTTTTCATGAGGAATAAACTTCCCACAAAAATAAAGAGCAAGGAGTGCGGCATTATCAATCTTGATTCTGACATAGGAGAAGGAACTCATTGGACGGCATACTTCAAGAATAATGATGAAGTTGTATATTTTGACAGTTATGGAAATCTCAAACCACCAAAGGAATTGATAAAATATTTCCTCGGCGCTGGTGACGATAAAAATATCAAATATAACTATGATTCCTTACAGAAGTTTGATTCTTATCAGTGTGGGCAATACTGTCTTTTGTTTTTATATAATCAGTATCTCTGATGTATATCCTTCACTAATCAATAAACTATCATTAGGAAGTTATGTCTTTTACTTTCACATTGAGTGATTCATCTTCAGTGTTGAGTTATAGTTTTAACACTCCAATTTATCTGGATGATGATATGGAGTATGAAATAGGCTTGGCAAATTTCGATTCTTTCAATATTATTCCAAACATAACAAAATTAAACAATGTTTTGGTATGGGGGGAACGAGATGAATTTAGTTAAATAATTCCTGAAGGATTTTATGATGTAACAGATATTTTTGATATCCTCATTAAACAGATGACTACCAACAATGAATATGTTGAGGTATCCATCGATCCAAATTGGACTACTTCAAAAGTGGTCATTAAGACCAATATCAAAATAAATTTTTCAGTACAAAATTCAATTATTAGGCTTCGAAAAAAGAATCCTCAATGCAAATAAAATCTACAAATCAGATCATGAAGTGAAAATTCTTTCAATCAATACAATTTGTGTTGATTGCAATATTGCGATGGGTTCATTTTTGAATGGCAATCCAGTGCATATGATTCATCAATTCTTTCCGACAGTACCAAGAGGGTATAAAATAGTAGAAACCCCATTGAATATTCTGTATTTCCCCGTCACTATCAAGACAATCAACAACATAACGGTGAGAGTTGTCGATCAAAATTTGAATTTAATTGATTTCCGGAACGAAGAAGTTACTGTTAGATTGCACTTGAGAAGGAAGACTCTTTAAACAATGGTCCGGAGATTTGATAAATCAGCATTCCAGCAACCCTATAAAAAGAATGTTAAGCGACATTCGAAAGATAGTATGAAAGCAACTGCCGAATTACTAACACCAAAACACAAAGAGTACTTGAAATCTTTGGGATTGGAACTCTTAATATAATGGATTTGCTACAAATCACGAGTGAATCATTCAGTGACAATGTAATCGAAGATTATCAGTTTCATACATATCAACCTTATATCACCAGTGAAATCAAATATAATGACGAAATAAGAATTCCAATTCAGGACTTGGACGCTTATACATCACCTTGTAAATCATATATCTATATAGAGGGAAAACTCACAAGACCGGATGGGGAGCCAATTACGAAAATAAAATTTATCAACAATGCAATATCGTTTTTATTTCGTGAACTCCGATATGAGCTGAATGGTGTGGTGGTAGACTCTGTCAGAAACATTGGAATAGTATCAACGATGAAAAATTACTTGTCTATGAATGAAAACGAAAGCATTCCTATGCAGAATGCTGGCTGGTTTCCTAAGATTGAAGATGTGAATGCTGGGACGAGAGATAAAATATTAGTCGATGATGAAGGTAATTTCAATGTATGTATCCCGCTGAAGCTATGGTCCGGCTTTTTGAAGAGTTTAGAAAAATTGTGATCAATATGAGACAAGAACTAGTTTTGATTCGTGAGAGTCATGATTTGGATGCTGTGATTAGTATAGATGATTCTGAAAAACCGAAAGTGAGCATAAGCAAACTGAGTTGGTGCGTTCCTCACGTGATATCAAGTATTCAGGATCAACTACGATTGAGTAAAATAATAAATAGCAATGTCGAACTTCATCTGAAATTCAGAAGCTAAGAGTTGATTGAGTACCCTTCTCTGAATGAACCAACAAGACATACTTGGGCTGTGAAAACAACTACGAAGGTTGAAACTTCGCGACATGTTATTATTGCATTTCAACAAGGTAAAAAAGAAAAGCTCACCACTGATATGAGTACATTCGACCACTGCATTCTTAGTAATTTGAGAGTATTTCTGAATTCTGAACGATATCCTTATAATGATTTGAATCTTGATTTCAAAAATAACAAGTTTGCAAAACTCTATGAAATGTATGCCAACTTCCAAGAGAGTTACTATCAACATAAATCAAACCAACCTATTTTCAATCCAAATGAATTCAAAGTGAAGGTACCTCTGGTCCACATCGACTGTTCACGTCAAAGAGAAAGTGCTGAAACCACACCCAAAAATGTAACTGCCTACTGCCTTATTGTACATGAGAAAGAATTTTCATATTCATTGACGAACATTGTTAAACAATATTAATGCGCATGCTCCGCATGTTGTTATATATAAAGACTTGCATGTTAGAAATATCAGTTCGAAAATGATTTCGGAGTATCGAAGAAGATTGAAGCAACATCATAAGAACCTGAATGTAATCACACAATTGATTGAGTCATACAATTCGAAACAATCATTAATAAGAAAACTTATCAATTTGAAAATATGATATTGGTGATAGATGTACAAGGTTTCAATACCAAGAACAATACATTTTTACCTAAGGAACTGGCTGCATTCGATGGAAGTAAGGTTTCTCACTATGTATTCAGACCTCCATTTCCATTGGGCATGCTTCCACCAAAATTCCATAGTCAGGCCACTTGGTTGATGCACAATCATCATTGTATACATTGGAATGATGGATTCACACCATTACATCAATTTGGAAATATAATGAAGAGGCTCACTGAGGGAGTTGATGGTATTTTTGTCAAAGGAAGGGAAAAAGCAGAATACATCAAAAAATTCACCCAGCAGCCAGTCATAGAATTTGAAGAACAACCCGGTTTACAAGCATCTGGAGCAAGTTGTTTCTATCATACTGAAGACAATTGTATATGTGCACTTTCAAATGTTTATTATCTATATCAAATGTATATAATGGATATATCTTAATAAAAATACCCCAAAACAATTTACTTTATTCTTGAGATTTCATTACAGGATTTAACGAGTCAAAGAGCACTTCAGGAATGTCTCAATAAGTGTCCGTTTGTTTAGTCACCAGATGTTTCCACCTTGAAGTCATGTTACGGGTTTATTTTGCACTAGAAAACCCTTTCTGTTTTAATACAATAACATCAGAAATTCTCTATACACTTTCCACTCTGTACGCCACTATATCAAAATGACAACTTGATCGTTGTCATGTATAGCTTGTTCCGAATGTTAGTACTTACCTTTGTCGTACTAGTTCGAGCGGACATGAACCGGCCTTAAGCTATTGACAGTTATCAGTTGTTCTATTTTGCGGTATGATAGCGTTATTTTGTAAACATACTTTTGGTTAGTCTATTGTTTTGTACTTAGAACACAAAACCGTAACATTCCTACTCTATCTTGTGTCATTGAGGTACCTACTTCACATTCGAATACTTGACCTTTTGTTTGTTTGTTTGTGTTTGGTTCTGAGATTGAGAGGCTGGCGTTTTCATCTTGGTTCGGTTGGAAACACTGAATCTTAAGGTGTTCTTTTCATAGCTCCAAGTAGCTCGAGTTAGTTTCTGGACTGTTCCCACCGAACACTAACGAACAAGAAAGCGCCTTGTCAGATATTGACAGTTTTGACTTTGACGTCTGAGATATATTTTCCTCTTCCTTATTTGATATTGATGAGTGACTGACCTATTTTGAAGATTACCAATTAAAGTTTGATCATCGTTGATGGATCTTGGGAAAATTCATATCAGGAGAGTTTCTCATATTGTTTGCGATTTTTGACGCTATATATTTTTGAGAAATCTCCGTTCGCTTTGCGGATTTTTGAGGTTAGAAGTCACTTCATCATTGTGTGAAACCACTGGAACGAGAAACTCGCTATCAGACAGCAAACAGATCATCAAAGCTGTTATCAGAACCCTCCCACTTGATAGAGGTTAGTATTTGCATTTGGGCTCTACTTATGGCCCCATACAAGTGTAATCAGAAGTCAGACTGGTATTGTTGATTCTAGGGTGCTACTACTTTGCTCCGCTGCGGCTACCACTCTGCTACTACTTTGCTCCTCTGCGACTACCACTTTGCTACTACTTTGCTCCTCTGCGACTACCACTTTGCTACTGCTCCGCTGCGGCTAGTCCTGCTACTACTTTGCTGCACTACGGCTAGTCCTGCTACTACTCTGCTACCGATTATTGGAGTTCCACTGATGTGATTGTTCCACTGTTTCGTTGCTACACGATTGTCTTTCCACTGTTCCACTGCTAGTATTGTTCCTGCTCGACTGTGGTTGTCCCTCTGTATATCTGTTGTTCAGCATTCCTTCGCTATTCGTCCCAGCTGTACATGTACTTTGTTTGATTGTGTCGTACCCACTGTGCACCTGTATACACCAAGGCACTGATGAACTACAACCACAATATGGTGAACTGGCATGCTTGAGAATATCTATATAGTATCAGATAAGTTTAGAATAAGACTGCCCCTAAGGCGTAAGTATCCAAAACTGTAAGCTATCATCGTGACGTCACAGGCATATCCCTCACTGGAGGTTTCATATTGATATATTCAAACAATACTATACCCTCAATCACAGCATTCACTTGAATTCATCTTGGTGGTTGATTTTTACATTAATTTAATTTTCTTTTGTATGGTGAGCTGACCTGTGCACATACGTGTAACGATCAATATATTTTATAAGTAAGGGACATGACTATTTCTTTTATTCTGGTCCAAGTTATCTAAGCGTAAGGGAAGACAAAACCTCTACATATGTATATATTATTTTTATACCATTTACAGGTATCTATTGTTTAATATTTTAGTAATATTAGTGCAGTGGGTTGTCCCATTCCATCAGGGTGGTATCGGATTTTTCACTAGCGATAAATCCGTGGCGCTCCGGAAAATTAACCCCATATTTCAATCTTATCGAAATCAATTTTTATTATCGAATCCACGCCTACTGAGCTGCTGGGTATGTTAGAGGCGTGACACATCATTGCACATTCACTGCTCTCCTTTCCTAAATTTCGCCCCTAACAGTCATTCACCTTGTAACATCTGCAATTAATCAGATTGATGACTCGACATGTCATTGAACTTACAGCATCCGGTTGTCTAGTCAGCCGATGTTTTCCACAAGGTCATTGACCTCTATAGAAACAGCAATGCGCAAGCGTATATTTTATCTATTCAATCGGAGTTGTTCTAACAATTACAGTTAGTATTCGTACCTCTGAGGTTGATTGATCATGAAGTGTGACATATGTAAAATGAATTTTTCAACAAAATATAATCTAAACCGACACTTGCAAAAGAGGTGCTTCTTCAAAGAAGCTGATGGCGAACTAGCAGGAAGGGTCACCAGTGCTCCACAGCTGAAAAAAAATCAAACTGACTGATTCATCTACCAGCGCTCAGCAGTCGAGGAAGAGGTTGCATGCTAATATTTCATCGAAACTGGAAGACGGTATCGAAAAACTTCAACACGCGTTCAAGAATAGAATAACAAGTTATCGATTTGAAAGTAGTGGAAGATGTGTTGATTACGTCAACTTCATGGAAGAAGTTAAATTGAAAGTTTTAAACATCATCTCGGAATATGTGCAAGAGCACATGAATTTGAAAATAAATTTTGAACTATTTGGACACTACATCATACCTGAGAAAGAATTCATTGACAAAAAACAAAATCATCACTTGTTCTACTGAATTGGATTACATTTATGAGGAATTCAGAGATGAGATGATTTCAAAAGCTTCCGAATTTCAGGAACGAGACTCAGGTTGGTCATTACAAAAGATTTGGTATCTCGATGTGAATACAAACACATATTATCCATTATCTGCTTCGTCGTATGTCGAGTTACCCAAAACAATTAAATTTAAGCAGGCTGTTCTGAATGTGAAGAACTCGAATAGTGCTTTTTTTGCTTGGTCCATTATGGCAGCAGTTTTTCCTTCGAATGGAGATCCATCGAGCGCATCTTCATATCCACATTATACTACTTTACTTGATTTTGAAGGCATTGATTTTCCAATGAAATTGAAGGATGTTTCCAAATTTGAAAGAATGAACAATATGTCTGTCAATGTTTTTGGAATAAATACACAATTCAAGGAGGGTAAAATAGTTACCAACATCGTGGGGCCCTTACATTTCACAACACATCGATCTGCAACTCATGTGAATCTTCTACTCATAGCTGATTTGGATGAAAATAGCCACTATTGCCTCATTACAGATCTGTCAAGATTGGTATCACGACAAAAATCTAAGCATAATGGTCGTGTGTATATTTGTGATGGTTGCCTTCAATTCTTCCCTACGAGTGACAAACTGACTGCTCATCAACAATATGATTGTAATCACATATGTGTGTTACTCCCAAAACCAGATATGATTATCAACAAGTATGGTGAGATGGTGCCTGGAAATATTCTCAAATTCACCAATTTCGAAAAACAGCTTCCAGTTCCATTTGTGATAAATGCAGATTTTGAGAGTTTGTTGAAACCTATTCATCATAGTGAACCATCTGATGGGCACTCATTCACATTGAAATCGTATGAACACGAGCCATATTCATTCGCTTTTTATGTGAAGTGTAATTTTGATAACAAATACAATATCGTGGAAGTGATTGTGCCGAGGTGTTTGTTAGAATGTTAGATGACCTTGTTCCGGATTTATATAACAAACATTTAAAACAGGTGAAAGAAATGCTTCCTCTTTCAGCAAAAGAAGACAGTGAATTTAAGAATTCTACACACTGTCATATTTGTGGTAATGCCTATAAACCTGAAGACATCAAAGTCCGAGATCACTGTCACTTGACAGGTGTGTACCGCGCAAGCGCTCATTCCAGATTTAATTTGCAGTATAAAGTGGTGAAATTCATTCCTGTTTTATTTCATAATTTAACAAATTGAAATTGTCATCTGTTTATAAAAAAACTGGCTTCGAATAATGAGAATATCTCAGTGATTGCCCAAAACAAAGAGAAGTATATTTCATTCACCAAATCATATTTGGTTGAAAAATCAGAAAACCGCAAAATAAGAGATAAATACATTTCTCTGAGATTTGTTGACTCTTTCCGCTTCTCTAGATAATCTGAGTAAAACACTGAAACCATCTCAATGTTGAGAGGTGAGGAAATATTTAAAAAATGATGAAAAATTTGATATGATAAGATTCAAAGGTGTTTTTCCTTATTCATATGTTGACTCCTATGACTCCAAGTAAATCTGAATTCTTCGATATTCTGAAAGGCAGAGAAATTTCCAAAAATGATTACGATCGAGCTTCTAAAGTATGGAATGAATTCGGATGCTCAACTCTAGGAGAATACTCAGATGTTCTACTATTGGCAGATATCTTCGAAGTAGATATCAAATGAGAATGCAACGGGAGGAGGGTATATACAAACGAGAGAGCAACGGGGGGCACCCGTCAGCAGAAAGTGCACGAGAGCGCAACGGGAGGAAGGTCTATACAAATGAGAGCGCAACAGGAGGTACACGTCAGCAGAAAGTACACGTGTCAGATATCAAATCGCCTGGAATTTGCTGACGCCATAGTTCCGGTCAATGAAATTTGATACGGGTTCAATGACCTACTTCAAGGTTAATGAATGCACGTCTCAGATACCAAATCAAGAGGAATTTGCTGACGCCATATTTCCGGTAGGCGAAATTTGATACGGGTTCAATGACCTGTTTTTAGGTTAATGAATGCACGTGTCAGGTATTTCATTTGAAAACATCCGGTCGCGTGTCATCAGCAGAATCCAATACAGGTTCAACGACCTCTCATAAAGTCAAAACCTATGAGAGAGCAATGGGAGTCAAGGTCAAAACCTATGGGAGAGCAATGGGAGTCAAGGTCAAAACCTATGGGAGAACAAAGGGGTTCATACACACACACAAGTCTTTTCTAATTCTCCCAACTACTATATTGATAAAAATATATAAGCGTAAGAAAATATCCTAGCAAGTATTCTCTTATCAAAATGAATTATACCGATTTCAAATTTGACTTGTCGAAAGAATATTTTTGCAAAGAAAAATCAAAAGTGGTATTGTGTGAAAGAAAATTCCCTTTGAATAAATACAAATGTAAATTCGTTGTTGTGAATCTTTCATATGATTTGAATTTCACTCCATGTATTGAAATTACTGGAAATAAGGGAGACCGAGTGATTTTCACAGAAAACGAGTGGAAGCAGTTTTTGACACACCAAGGAATCATCACCAGTTATTTGTACTCATCAGATCAACCGAAGACCATTAAAGACGATAGAGTCACCATTGAGTTTAGCCAATTTACTAACGGAAGAGTAGTCAAAATAATAAAAGACCACTTGGGGTTTGAAACAGTTTGCAACCTATGGGAACTCCAACCCCTAATTGATTATAGGGTGGATATCTTGAAAAGACATCATTATGGAGAATATTTCCAAATTTTGAAAAATGGACGTGCAAGCTGAGTGGTGATGTGTTGCGAAATGCTTTGAATCTGCTGCAACCAAGGGTGAACCACAACAGTGAAAATATAAGTTCAACTCTGGAATTCATATATCTTTACCCAGAAGTTTTCAGGGCTGAGTTTTCTGATAAACCATGAATAAGAGGGTGATAATTGATGAAAGTTGCAACAAGACTTATTATATGTTCGCATGGAAATTTGCATACAAGGATTCTCGGAAAACTTGGGCTTGTGAGGCAATCGATGCGCTTTGAGAGGAGGATAAGAAACACTTCATATATCATCAACCCAATTTTGGATTCAACACATAGACATATAATTTCCAATCATAGATTTGTAATCAATTTATAATGTAAATGTTGTATAAATAAAACTGTTTTGTGAATTTCATATTGTTTTATTGAAAAAATATCATACAAAATCATTTTTTGATATCCATGAATTATGCTCATTGCTCAAACCTAACCATTTGATGTATAGTTAATCTCCCTCTTTTCTTAAAATTTTTTCAACCAGAAACACATCAGGGTGTTTAACTTTTTGGAGCTCTTCTTCATAAAATCCACCTTGTATCTCAACATAATTTTGATCTTTGAGGAAATAAACAGCAGGATTTGACTGATAGACTTTTCTCACAGTGAAAATTTCATTGGACCAGTTTGGTGTATACCCTTTAGCAAATGCCTCCCGGTACTTACTCATTCTTACATGATCATTGAGTTTAAATTTTCTTTTCCTTGGATCCACTGTTTTGAGATGACCATAGATGTTATTGAGTAAATACTTCTCATGGATTTTTTTACATCTTTGGGTTTCATTCCTATCGTGCTGTGTACAGAATTGTTATAGTTAGAAACTATATCTGGTAGAACACCCAACCATTTGTAGCTTCCTTGTGGGCTGAATTGTTTCCACATTCTATTTTTCAAAGTTCTGTTTACTCTTTCAACTATACTAGCTTTCAAATTGGAGATGGTACTGTAATGATTAATTTTCCACTTATCTATCAACTGCTTCAATTTTCCATTGTAGAACTCTTTTCCCATATCCGTTTGTAGATTCATGGTTTTAGTTTTCATATCTCTTAATATTTTTGCATAGCATGAGTCACATCTTCACCACTTTTAGTTTTAACGGGTTCACAACAAACATGTTTGGAAAATACGTTTATGACAACCAAAATGTACTTAAATCATTTGTTATTTTTTGAGTAGTGGATCATTTCAACCAAATCAGCTTGGAGAAGATCATTAAAACCTTTAACGATAACATGTCTTCTTTTGAAATGTCTTCTTGAATTTTTATGTAATTCTTCTACAATATCCTCTTTGATTTTATCCATTTTCAATTATAGGGCACTGAAGTACAATTTCAACATACAGTTGATTATGTTGCTGCTGATCGACTAAGAAAGTGATCTTATCACCTTTATTCAAAACCTTTCCTATGAGGCTGATCAACGGAACAGTATCTGCATCTTCTTCTGCTAGTGATATATATATATATATATATATATATATATATATATATACATCATTTGGCATAGAATTGATGCTTTCTATCTTTCCGAAAACAGGAAATTCGTAGAACTTCGCATTTTCCAACACAAAAAACCCAACACTCTTCCTAATATCCCTGACTGCTCTCACGTGGAGAATTAATTTAGAATGATGCGATGATGGATTCCATATGTAAAAAGGTGTGCTAATTGGTGAGGGTTTCAGAAGTATGTCTGGTTTAGAATATTGTGTTTGAGATGTTCTCAGGAAATGTCTTCCAAATTTATCGATGGGCATGAGATTTTTTATTTTATTATTCTTGCCTCGCGAAGTTCCTCTAATATGCTTGTAATTTCGTTTTTCACACCGGTATTTCCAGTACATTGTGACGCAATCAAGAGTTTCAATCGCTCCACTAGCTCATTGAAATCATCAAAATATTTATATTCAACCGGTATGTTGTTGAAATCAAGCATAGTTTGCCCTGAGCCCACTTTACTCCTTGTAGTCCTTCCTGGGGCCGAACTAATTCTTGATCTGTGTTTGAGAAGAGATAAACTGGTATCTTTTTGAGTTTTTTCAAGATTTCGTTCTTTAGCCATAGAGTGTAAGGTTGTAATTCGTGGTTTTATTATATTAACAAACTTTGATGCATGTGATGTTGACAAACCCCTTGTAGGATCATACTGGAGGTAATGTGCATTACTTCTTCTCATTATATCGATATATGAATCAACATCTTTATTTCTATACCCAAGGGGTTGTTTCTTGAACAGCATAAGCCTGCAGTTCCGCTGTATTTGATTTTGTTATCAATAACAATATCCGCACCATCAAAATCCACAGAGGAGCTACCTATGGCATATTTTTCCGTAGACGGATCAAAATATACTCCAAAAGTGTCATCGAATATATTTTTCGAATCTGAAATTTTGTCTTCTATATATGCACGGGGCAAAGGAATCGCAAACTGTTGTACATATTGTTCCTGTGGATTCAGCATAGGGCGCATACTTTCTTCAAAATAACTTTCTTCGAAGTCAGATTTTGACATGGTAGAGTCATGCTGAAATATCTCATCAGGAGTGATCTGATAAAATGCTTGAGGTGTTGGTTGATGGGATTGTTGAGGTGACGGTAGATTAAGTTCTTGAGGTGTTGGTTGATGAAATTGTTTAGGTGTTAGTTGATGCGTTTTTTGGGGTGCCGATTGATAACTTGAATGAGGTGATTTAGGGGCTGTTGAACAGCAGACAAAAACTCTTTCAAAGGTTGAGTGATTGGTTCATGAGTTTTTTCTAAATGTGAGTGAGATTTTGCTATATCGGATTTCAATGTCTTATATTTTCTTCTCAAAGCCTTCCTTACTCTTAATAGTTGTTCATTTAATTGACTATTAATGATGACTGACAACTATCCCACAATCTTGATGTTTATATAGAAATGAATGTATCGAAACCCTTTCTGTATCGCCCCTCATTTAAGGAACAATCTTTATCGATAACGAGAAAACTAAATTTGTCCAACAAAAAGCGCAGATTTCTTTGAAATTCTGCAAGGACATGTCTATACTGACATGATCATCATATATATGCTTCAGATTTGTTAGATCTTGTTGGAAGATCATGAGCAAATTAGCATTATCTCGAATGAGTTGTTTGGAAATGGCAGAATAAGTTTGACATAAATAGAAACAATCCGTGTGTCTGTGACGGACGAAACAGAAATAATTTTTGATTATATTTTGATCACATGTAGTAACATCATCGAATATTATGACTGAATGATCGTGTATATTTTCAGGAAGAATAACTTCAACAGAATCCTTATATTCATGGAATCCAATTTCTTTCATAGGTGCCAGCAAAATCCTCTAATAATTATATTTAGGTTGATATAATGATTTTGAATATAAGTATACATTCGTGAAACGAAGGCTGTTAGGTTGCTCCAGCAAAGACAACATCACATTAGTTTTACCCGACCCGCTTGCTTCTACAAGTAACCCCCTTTTAGATTGACCTCCAAATAGCGCGCCATGTTTTCTAACAGTATTCCCTACATTAATCTCATCATGATTGAGAACTGGAAACAGCACCTTTTGTTTTTCAGTCCTCATCTTACTGAAATAATCTTTAAACTGACATTAGTATAGAAGTGATAGGAATATATAAGTATATATAATGTATAATATATACACGTGCACCCAAGTTTTTCACATCATAATATAATGGGACAGCGAAAGAAATCAGCCGTTAGTACGAGTCGAAACTTAAAGAAGAAAGGTCGAGGTTTTCTCAATACCTTGATCAATGAACTTCCGGTAGAACTACATGTTCCGGGATATAATTACTGCGGTCCTGGAACTAAGTTGGAAAAGAGATTATTGAGAGGAGACGTAGGCGTGAATCCTTTGGACGAGGCTTGTATGCGACACGACATTGCTTACTCCGAATGTGGGGATATAGAAGCGAGAAATATTGCTGACAGGAAGCTGGCAACGTTTGCTTCTGAGCATTTAAAATCATCTGATTCAAAACTGGGGGAAAAAGTAACAGCATTTGGGGTATCTAATATAATGAATCTTAAAAGCAAGTTGGGAATGGGATTGAGACGGAAAAAAAAAACTTTGAAGAAAAAGAAGGGTGGCGAATTGAAAGTTGCCAGGAAACGAAAGAGTAAGCAGAGGAAAAGAATCATACCAATTCCAAAGAAAGGTGGATTTCTTCCATTCTTACTCCCAACTTGGAGCGCTAGGTGCTGTAGGAGGAGGGGCCGCATCTATTGCTTCAGCAGTTAACAAAGCAAATTCTGAGAAACAAAGGCTTACTGAACAAAAGAGACATAATTTAGCGATGGAACAAAAACGAAAAGGTATATATTTGAGCCCTCGTAAAGGTTATGGAATGTTTGACCAACCGTATCAAAAAAACTGTTGAAGTTACCACGCCGAGCATTGACCAATATCGATTTGATGAAGAATGCAAAACGATTACGGATCCCTTTTTTTCGAGGTGTTTTTATGAGAGATAAACTCCCTAGCAAAATAAGAACCAATGAGTGTGGCATTATCAATCTTGATTCAGATTCAGGAGAAGGAACTCATTGGACAGCATATCTCAAGAATAATACTGGAGTTATATATATCGATAGTTATGGAGATCTTAAACCACCCAAAGAAATGATGAGATACTTCCTCAGCGCTGGTGATGTCAATAATATAAAATATAATTATGATTCTTTGCAGAAGTATAATTCATATCAGTGTGGGCAACACTGCCTTCTGTTTTTATATAATCAATTTCTCTAATGTATTTCATCCATTAATCAATAAAATACCATTGGGATATTATGTCTTTTACTATTACGTTAAGTGATTCATCTTCAGTGTTGAGTTATAATTTCAATCATCCAATTTATCTGGATGACAGTGTAGAGTATGAAATAGGTTTGGCAAATTTCGATTCTTTCAATGTTATTCCAAACATAACAAAAACAAACAATGTTTTGGTCTGGGGTGAACACGATGAATTCAGTTATATCATTCCTGAAGGATTTTATGATGTAACAGATATTGTTGATTTGCTCATTAAACAGATTACTAGGAACGATGTTGTGATATCCATCGACCCAAATTGGACCACTTCGAAAGTGGTCATCATGACAAACATCAAAATAAATTTTTCAGTAGAGAACTCCATTGGTCAATTATTAGGATTCGAGAAAAGAATTCTCAATGCGAATGACATTTACAAATCAGATCATGAAGTGAAAATCCTTTCAATCAATACAATTTGCATTGATTGCAATATTGCGATTGACTCATTTTTGAATGGTGATCCAGTGCATGTGATTCATCAATTCTTTCCGACAGTACCAAGAGGGTATAAAATAGTTGAAACTCCTTTAAACATTTTGTATTTCTCCGTCACTATCAAGACAATCACCAACATTACAGTGAGAGTTGTTAACCAAAATTTGAATTTGATTGATTTTCTAGACGAGGAAGTAACTGTTATATTACACCTGAGAAGAAAGACTCTCTAAGATAATGATCTGGAGATTTAATAAACTACAATTCCAACAACCGTATAAAAGGAAGGTGATGCGAACTTTGAAAGATAGTACTAAAGCAACTACCGAATTACTAACACCTGAACACAAAAATTACCTACAATCTTTGAGATTAGAACTCTTAATATGATGGAATTGCTACAAATCACAAGTGAACCATTCAGTGACAATGCAATCGAAGATTATCAGTTTCATACATATCAACCTTATATCACCAGTGAAATCAAATATAATGACGAAATAAGAATTCCAATTCAGGACTCGGTGATGTATAAGCACCTTGTAACTCATATATCTGTTATATGCGATATTATGGCAGTATGGCCTTCTCATAAGTATCAGGTTACAAGCGATAACAATTCTCTCGGAAAAGCTGATCTTTGTTATCAGCATCCGCAGAGTTCCACGATGGGAACTGCTGATGCTGAATCAACACTCTGTATTGCTATAAAAGACGGAACACGAGTTCGCTAGTTCAGTTCAATAAAGCTCGTTACTATATCAAGTCGCATTTTTGTAACGGTGGTACAAACCACCTCGTATATTGTTTTTAAAAAGTCCTTCTCGTAATTATCGAGATAACAAATTGGCGCAGTCGCTGTAGGATTCCGCGAACGTTACTAGAACACGGCAACTCCTCACTAGTGACGGTGGATACCAATCCTTTACCGGAATCGAACCCTGAGGGAGTCATCACTCGAAGAATCTGTGGAAGGAACACCTGGTGAAGCCCCTGGCAGACGTCGACGAGAACAAGACGAACTCGATGCTTCAACACATAGAGTAAGAAACCATATATTGAATTGTCTCGTATTTTTCGTATTCAAATATTTTTATCTGTTCGAATATCCAAATATTCCTGATATTCTCTCCATTATCTTCTACTGAATAAGTGAACGAATATTGTTTTTGATAATTGCACTGTTCAATTATCCCGATAATCGTACTGATCGATTATTATTAAAATAGTGAAATAAATTTCTGATAATAGAAACACAATGCCTAACGATCCAGAAGTTCCCGAGGAAAACCAACCTCAACCTCTAGAGCCATACAGGCTAAGTGAAATATTCTCCATCGTGCCCGAGTATGATGGAAATCAAATTTTCCTCACAACGTTTTTACAAGCGTGTGATACTGCTCACACAATGGCCGTGGAAGATCAAAAAACTTTAGTTGTTTTACACATAAAAAATAGACTTCGCGCAAAAGCAGCCGAATTAGTGAACTCTCGAAACCCATCAACATGGGACGAAATCAAACATCTTTTAGAAATTCATTTCAGTGATTCTAGAGATCTCACTGCATTGATCCAAGACTTACAAAGAATACGCCAACTACCAAGTGAGTCGGCACTAACTTTTGTTTCTCGTTTGCAATCGCACAATGCAAAAATGCACTCGTCTATTAATAAACAACTCATGTCAAGAGAACAGAAAACGGCACAATCACATTTAGTTGAAACCATGACACTAAATACCCTTCTGACTGGACTTGAACCAAAAATAGGACAAATAGTTAGGGCAGGAAATCCTACTAATATGCTTTCAGCAATTATTAGAATCAGACGTGAACTCCAATTGTCATACTTTGAAAACCAAAAATTGCAACCGAACCGGAATCAAATCCAAGCACCCATTCGAAAACCAATCTCACATCAACCTAGCAAAACTTGTTCTTTATGTGGTCGCATGGGACATTTAATAAGCGAATGTCGCACTAGACAATATTCAACGCAAAATAATCAAAATTTCTCTAGACCAACCTTCCAGAGACCTCCAGTACAGAATACAAATAATCAAAGACCATTCCAACAACCTGGTCCTAATCAAAGACCACCACAATACCAAAATCAATACCAGCAAAATAATCAGTTTCAACAAAACAGACCTTCGGTCATTAAACCAAACCCAACATTCAATAATCAAAGACCCTCCACGATACAACCTAATCCAAACTATAGACCAAATAATCAAAAAACCTACCATATGAATTACCAACAATTTGACAATCAATACTATGATGGCTATGATCAAAATCAAGAAAACTACTATACTGCTAGTAGCTCCGAACCAACCTTCGACTATCAACCAGACTATTATACCGATAACAGTCAAAATCAATACGAATCAATCAATACTGAAAATCAAAACCCGTATGAAGACTTCTACCAGAACTTTGATACCCAAAATTTTCAGTTAGACCCAGTACAGGGCGATCCTCCCAACTACTTACAAGAGGAACCCCAAGACCAATCCATAGCCCACCTTCAAACCCAAATTCAGACAATGAATTTGGACAATTTCGATCCAACACTGAACTTCCCAGAACAACGGTTCATATGAAACCACTTCTATCGGTAAACTCAAAAAATCTTTATTATATTAACGATATCACCAATACTTTCAAAATTCTAATAGATACAGGTGCAGGACTTTCCATTTTCAAACCAAAAACTTGTGAAAATTATCAAACACGTTTCCCAGAAAATATTGCAATTCAAGGCATCACCGACCAGAAAATAATAATCACGGAATCAACACTGATCCCTTTCATACCTGACGATCCCCATAAAATATACATTCACAATCTTGACATTGAATTCGACGGACTTTTAGGCGCTGATTTCTTAGAACACTATAACTGTATAGTAGATCTCAAGAACAAACAGCTAATTACCAATTTCAAAACTGTTCCTCTTTTCAAAGTGACAGACGATAGTAAACAAACAGAAACTGTCGAACCAAAACAAATTCTTGAAAATCTAAATCAAATTTCAATTGAGCCTCGCACTGAACGAGTCTTCAAATTGAAATGTAACTTGAGAAACACTGATGCTATACTGATAGCTCAGGAAATTGAAAAAGTCCGCCTACCAAATGCCATTGTCAAAATAAACGAAAAAGGTGAATTTTTAACCTCAATAATTAATGTGAACGCGATCCCAAAAATTATCAAATTTTCTGAATTATCACTGGAACCCATTCAGGAATTTTCGATCAATAACCTCAATGAAGAACTTCAAAATGAAAACGTACAAACAGACAGACACCAAATCATACAACAACAATTACGTCTCGAACACTTAAACGAGGAAGAAAACGAAATGATTTCAAATCTTTGTTTAGAATACTCAGATATTTTCTATCTAGAAGGCGACAATTTAACATTTACGAACGAAATCAAACATTCGATTGACACAAATAACAGTAAACCAATTTTCACCAAATCATACCGTTACCCCCAAATCCACAAAGAGGAAGTCAAAAATCAAATGTCCAAAATGCTTGATCAGGGTATCATCCAACCTTCGGTATCTCCTTGGTCATCTCCCGTATGGGTTGTGCCCAAGAAAATAGATGCTTCAGGAAAGCAAAAATGGCGTGTAGTCATTGACTACCGAAAACTCAATGAACTCACAATAGGCGACAAATACCCTCTCCCTAATATTTCTGACCTGCTAGATCAATTAGGGAAGTGCCAATATTTCACCACACTGGACTTGGCATCTGGTTTCCACCAGATCGAGATCGATCCAAAAGACATTCAGAAAACAGCTTTTTCTGTCGAAAATGGCCACTACGAATTCGTTCGCATGCCATTCGGTTTGAAAAACGCCCCGTCCACCTTCCAGCGCGTCATGGACAATATCCTCATGGGCATTCAGAACGAAAGATGTCTCGTCTATATGGACGACATCATCGTTTATTCCCCCACAATTCATGAACATATTTCCAGATTATCTGAAGTCTTTAAACGTCTTCGCAAAGCCAATCTCAAAATTCAGCCCGACAAGTGCGAATTTCTTCGCAAAGAAGTAGCTTATCTAGGACATCTAATAACCCAGGATGGTGTAAAACCAAATCCTATTAAAATCGATTGCATCAAAAATTTTCCAGAACTCAAAAATCCGAAAGACATCAAATCCTTCCTAGGACTTTCAGGGTATTACAGGCGGTTCATCCCGAACTTTGCCAAAACTTCAAAACCCCTGACAAGACTTTTACAAAAGGATATCGCCTTCGATTTCAATCAAGAATGCAGAGATGCCTTTGAAAGTCTCAAACAGGCACTCATTACCTTTCCAATTTTGATATACCCGAATTTCGATGAACCCTTCCTTCTCACCACTGATGCAAGCGCATTCGCCATTGGCTCCGTCCTATCCCAAGGACCTATCGGTAAAGACCTTCCCATTGGTTACGCTTCTCGAACCTTGTGCACAGCTGAAACCCGTTACTCTACAATTGAAAGAGAATTACTTGCAATAGTTTGGGCAGTGAAGCACTTCCGCCCCTACCTCTTTGGACGAAAGTTCAAATTAGTAACAGACCATAGACCACTTACATGGCTTTTCTCCATCAAAGACCCTGGTAGTAGACTTGCTCGTTGGCGCTTAAAGCTCGAAGAGTATGACTACGAAATTATCTATAAACCCGGCAAAGTCAACAAAAATGCGGACGCACTTTCGCGAATCAAAATCAATCACTTTGACCAATGTGCAAAATTCCAATCAAAAATCTTACATTTGGAAGAAGAAAATTCGAACGACAACCCTGACGCAAATAATCAAGCAGACAATCAGACAGACAATCAGGCAGACAATCAAACAGACGAACCAGACTTGGAAAAAATGACCAATGAGTTCGAAACATTTATCAATCTTTACAAAACAAAATCAATTATTGACTACTCAAAAATTGAATTCGTCAATAGTCAATTATTAGATAAATCAAATAAAAATATCATTACATTCTTTTGGCAAGACAAACTACAAGAATTCCATCATAAAATCATCGAAGATATTTTTGAAGAACATGCAGACTTCACTCATGACAAAATCAATATTTTAAGTAGTAAGTCTGTGAAAGACAGAAAATATTATATTATCGCAATACCTTACAACCCCGACGCAGTCAATGAACAGTTATTTTACGTTCTTTATAAAAACCAAAATATACTAGACCTCTCGAAGACATACTTTGTTGAAAACAATCTAGAACTCCCTGTCCTCGAAATTCTTTGTTTCATTTACAATGAAAAAGATATTAAATTAAAAATTTGTCAAAATATAATAAGAACACCCATTCCGGATGAAATTCCCGTAATCCTTGATCATTACCACTCAGGAAAAGCCAACCTTCATCGTGGCATAAATGAGACGGTTAGACGAATTAAAGAAAAATTTAATTGGCAAGGCTTAACCAAAGATGTAGAATATTTTGTAAGAAACTGTGAAATTTGTCAAAAAGTGAAAGTATGTAGGAAAAATTTGAATAGTCCCCTGGTTATCACCGAAACACCAAAGACTCCTTTCGAAAGAATCAATATTGACATCTGTGAAATTCCCACACGAAATTACGCTCTTACCATTAGAGATGAACTCACCAAATTTACCCAAGCCTACCCTCTAGAAGACAAGACAGCAAAATCTGTTGTCAATACCCTTCTGCTATATTTTCAGCACTACGGAACCCCTCTCCGAATCCACTGTGATTCAGGTCGGGAATTCGAGAATAACATGCTCAAAGACCTATGTACCCTATACGATATAAAACTTACCTACTCTAGTGTAAACCATCCTCAATCCAATGGATCACTAGAAAGATTCCACTCTACATTAATGGAAATGATTAGGGCACAAAAAACTGAAAACCCTGACGAACATCCCTTCAATATACTACCCTATACAGTCATCTGTTACAACAATACCAAGAATAAGACTCACGGTTTCACCCCATATGAACTCGTATTTGGACACACTTCTAGTAGACCACCGGAGACACTGTACAATCAAAAAGACCTCATATCCAAATATGTGCGAGATCTAAATAACAGAATATCTCACTACTATAAAATTGCACGCGAAAGAACTCAAACTCAAAAAGAGAAAGCCAAAATTCGATTTGACAAACACGTTTCAGACTAAATACATGAGTACAAAGTAGGTGACAAAGTGTATGTAAAAGAATCGCAAATAAAGGATAAACTGCAAAATAAATTCAATGGCCCATTTGAAATTTTGGAAATATTCAAAAATTCCGCTATTTTGGTAAATTGGAAAACAAGACAAAAAACTAAAGTAAATTTCGATAGGCTTAAACCCTATTTTGAAGACGATTAATTTAATTACAGGTTCATCCTGCTGATCTCGGCAGTCAGTTGCCAGTACAAGCTTGAACCAATCAATAATACAATCGGCATCTTTTATCATGAAGAATCCTCTGTCAAACTTTCTAACGATAAATGGACCTTATTGATTTATAAAGACTTAGAACCAATCAAACTAGCCTTGGACAAAAACAACAAAATTCTACAAAGCACGATGGATCTTCTTGAAACAGACGACCCTAGAATGGAAGCCTTTAGAGCCAAATTCAACACCCACACTAGCCTCATTTCCCAAATTTCCCAATCACTTGATCTAAAATACCGTGAAGTATTTGCTGACACTCAATTCTACAACAGAATGAAACGCGGATTGATTAACGGTGTAGGAACGTTTTGGAAAGCCATCACGGGCAACTTAGATGCTTCCGATGGGGAATATTTCAATGAATGTATAGACAAAGTCACTAAAGACGAATATCAACTTGAAAATCTCATGAAAAATCAAATATCGGTTACAACTTCAGTTATAAAAAGTTTCAATAGCACAATACAAAAGTTACAAATTAACGAAGAAATATTCAATAATGATTTGAAAGAAATTGAACGTTCAATATACAATCTTGCTGATGATTTAGCTTTTATTCAGACACAACTACAAATTTCAGAACTGTGTGAAGCACTAATGGAAAGTTATGTGTTTCTTGAATCAACTCTTGACGACATTTTGAATTCAATCACGTTTGCTCGTCTTAAAATCATTCACACATCGATCGTATCTCCAAGAACGTTAGTTAATTCTCTTCAAGAGATATCTCAGTCATTATCGAAAAACAATTTACCACTTCCAACCTATTTGTCAAATGTTGCCAAATATTTGGAAATCATTGAACTCCATGCTTATCAAACTGATACAAAAATAGTGTTCGTTCTCAAAATTCCTCTCGTAGAACCCGAAACTTATACCCTATACCGCCTTTTTCCAATTCCTATACTGGATAACCGAACAGGATTCCATCACATGTTGACAAACTCACGGAAATATATCGCGAGAGACGACGATTCAATGTTATACGTTTCACTCTCAAATTTGGACAAATGCAAGAACTTGGACACCACTTCATTGATTTGTTCCGATGTTCTGCCATACCCAATCGACAACAATGCCATATGCGAAGCACAGCTCCTTCGGCAACTAGTCGATGTACCGAAGACATGCCAATCATCAGTCATCTTCGCCAAAGATTACAACGCCTACGAATTAGCATCAAACCTGTGGCTAATATCATTGTCCGATCCACTACCAGTTACCATCAAATGCATCAACAGAGAGGCAGTCACCCAAATCATCAACAAAAACTCTCTTCTCAAACTGCAGCCAGAATGCAATGCATTCATAGGAAGTACACGAGTCCATTCGAAGCACTTCGCACACAACTTCAAGAATATCACATACAGAAACCAACCTGTATTGATACCATTCCAATGCTGCGAACATTTACCTGAAAAACACCGTCTTCCAGACCTGAAACCGCTGAAACTCAACAAAATCGATACGGAAGACCTCAGCATAGCCCAGCATAAGTTGAACCAATACTCCGAAGATTTGGACAAACTAATCAATCAACCCTATGTGAACAAACACATCTCATGGTTCACATATCTCACAATTGCATCAATCATCTCATTGATTCTGCTGTACCTGTTCTGCAAATGTAGACGCAGAAAATCCACAAGAATCAGTATCATGGCACCGGACAGTCAACCTCCACCTTCACCCAGACCATCAAGAACAAGAAGTCCCTTTAGCAGATTTATCCCTCGAAGACGTCCAAGCGTCCATCTCGAAGAACCAATAGAAGAACGACTAGAGCTGACTTCATCCAGCAACAAAGGATTCTAAATCCAACTTCAATTTTCAATGTTTTCAAATTTAAAAATTTTCTTTTTATTTTCAAATTTCATTTTCAAAAGTTGTCGCTTTTGCACCAACTTTTTATTATAAGGGGGAGTTGTTATATGCGATATTATGGCAGTATGGCCTTCTCATAAGTATCAGGTTACAAGCGATAACAATTCTCTCGGAAAAGCTGATCTTTGTTATCAGCATCCGCAGAGTTCCACGATGGGAACTGCTGATGCTGAATCAACACTCTGTATTGCTATAAAAGTCGGAACACGAGTTCGCTAGTTCAGTTCAATAAAGCTCGTTACTATATCAAGTCGCATTTTTGTAACGGTGGTACAAACCACCTCGTATATTGTTTTTAAAAAGTCCTTCTCGTAATTATCGAGATAACATATCTATACAGAGGGAAAACTTACAAGACCGGATGGGGAGCCAATTACGAATATAAAATTTATCAACAACGCAATATCGTTTTCATTTCGTGAACTCCGATATGAGCTGAATGGAGTGGTGGTAGACTCTGTCAGAAACATTGGTCTAGTATCAACGATAAAAAATTACTTGTCTATGAATGAAAACGAAAGCATTCCTGTGCAGAATGCTGGTTGGTTTCCTAAGCTTGAAGATGTGAATGCTGGGACGAGAGATAAAATATTAGTCGATGATGAAGGTAATTTCAATGTATGTATCCCGCTCAAGCTATGGCCTGGCTTTTTTGAAGACTTCAGAAAAATTGTGATCAATATGAGACAAGAACTAGTTTTGATTCGTGATAGTCATGATTTGGATGCTGTGATTAGTATAGATGATTCTGAAAAACCGAAAGTGAGCATAAGCAAACTGAGTTGGTGCGCTCCTCACGTGATATTAAGTATTCAGGAACAACTACGATTGAGTAAAATAATAAATAGCAATATCGATCTTCCTCTGAAATTTAGATGCTGGGAATTGATTGAGTACCCTTCTCTGAATGAAACAACAAGACATACTTGGGCAGTGAAAACAACTACGAAGGTTGAAACTCCGCGACATATTATTATTGCATTTCAACAAGGTAAAAAAGAAAAGCTTACCACTGATATGAGTACATTCGACCACTGCAATCTTAGTAATTTGAGAGTATTTCTGAATTCTGAACGATATCCTTATAATGACTTGAATCTTGAATTCAAGAATAATAAGTTCGCAAAACTCTATGAAATGTATGTCAACTTCCAAGAGAGTTACTATCAACATAAATCAAACCAACCTATTTTCAATCCAAATGAATTCGAAATGAAGGCGCCGCTTTTACACATCGACTGTTCACGTCAAAAAGAAATGATTCAAACCGGTTCAATAGTACTCGGAATTGAAATTGAAACTGCTGAAGTCACGCCCAAAGATGTAACCGCATACTGTCTTATTCTACATGAGAAAGAATATTCATATAATCCGTTGACGAAAATTGTTGAACAATATTAATGCGCATGCTCCGCATGTTGTTATTTATAAAGACTTGCATGTTCGGAACATTAGTTCTAAGATGATATCAGAGTATAGAAGGAGATTGAAACAACACCATAAGAACCTGAAAGCATTTAAACAATTGATTGAGTCATACAATTCAAAGCAATCATTGATTAGGAAACTCATCAATTTGAAAATATGATATTGGTGATAGACGTGCAAGGTTTCAAGATCGAGAATGATAACTTTGTAATGGAAGAATTGGCTGCATTCGATGGGAGTAGAGTTTCTCACTATGTGTTCATACCTCCATTTACATTGAACATGCTCCCATCAAAATTCCATACTCAGGCCACTTGGTTCATGCACAATCACCACTGTTAAGATTGGAATGATGGATTTACACCATTGCACCAGTTTGGAAATATAGTGAAGAGGCTCACAGAAGGAGTGGATACAGTTTTTGTCAAAGGAAAGGGAAACGCTGAATACATCAAACAATTCACCCAGCAGCCGGTGGTAGAATTCGAAAAACATCCTGGTTTGCGAGCATCTGAAGCAAGTTGTTTTCACCACAGTAAAGATAAATGCATATGTGCACTTTCAAATGTTCATTCTCTATATCAAATGTATATAATGGATACATCTAAATAAACAAATTTTCAAAGAAGTGTATTTCATTTCAAGATTTTAATTACGGGAATTTACCAAGTCAGCACTTGTCTCGACAAGTCGTAGCACCTATTTAGACGTCTCACAGGGCAATTAATTTTAATGATGACTCAACAAGTCATCAGCATCTGGTTATCTAGACACAAGATTCGAAAGTGTAATTGACCGCTATAGAAACAACAATGCGCAAGCGTAAACCCAGATCATCATCTATTTAATGGGAATTGTTCTATCAATCACAATTAGTATTGCTAGCACTGAAGTTGAATAATCATAAACTGTGACAAATTTAAAACGAGTTTTTCGAGAAGAGATAATCTACGTCGACATTTACAAAAAACATGTCCTTTCAAAGAAGCTGACGACATACCAACAAAAAAAATTAAATTGAGTGATCCATCCACTAGAGCTTCACAGTCGAGAAAAAGATTACATGTGAATATTTCATCAACGCCGAAGGAATATATTGAAAAACATCAACATGCATTTAAGGATAGAATAGCAAGTTATCGATTCAAAAGCAGTGGAACACATATTGATTACTACAAATGGAAGAAATGAAACCAAAAGTTCTGAACATAATCTCTGAATGCTTGAAGGAAAAGAGGAGCTTGAAAATAAATTTAGAACTATTTGGACAATATGTCATACCTGAGAAGGAAATTAGTGATATAAATTCCTTCAACAAAAAAACAAAATTATCACCTATTCCACTGACTTGGATTATATATATGAGGAATTTAAAGATGAGATGGTTTCAAAGGCTTCCGAGTTTCAGGAAAGAGACTCAAGCTGGTCATTACAGAAGATTTGGCATCTCGATGTGAATATAAACATATATAATCCATTATCAGCTTCCCCATATATCAAGTTACCCAAAACATTTAATAAAAAACAGGCCGTTTTGGATGTGAAGAACTTTGATAATGCTTGCTTCGCTTGGTCCATTATGGCAGCAATTTTTCCTTCGAATGAAAATCCATCATATCATATCCATCATATCCTCACTATACTACATTACTTGATTTTGAAGTTATTGATTTTCCAGTGAAATTGAAGGACGTTTCCAAATTTGAAAGAATGAACAATATATCTGTCAATGTTTTTGGAATGGATACTAAATTTATAGAAGGTAAAATGGTAACCAACATCGTGGGACCCTTACATTTCACAACACAACGATCTGCAACACATGTGAATCTTCTACTGATAGCTGATTTTGATGGAAATAATCACTACTGCCTCATTACAGATTTATCGAGTCTAGTGTCACTACAAAAATCTAAGCACAAAGGTCGTTTATATACCTGTGATGGTTGCCTTCAATTCTTTCCTACGATCGAGAAACTGACAACTCATCGAAAATATGATTGTAATCATTTGTGTGTGATACTCCCAAAGCCAGATATGATTGAAAACAAGTATGGCGAGGTTGTGCCAGGAAACATTCTTAAATTCACCAATTTTGAAAAACAACTTCCTGTTCGTTTTGTGATCTATGCCGATTTTGAGAGTTTTCTAGAACCTATTCATCACAGTGAACCATCTGATGAGCATTCATTCACTTTAAAAGCATATGAACATGAACCATATTCATTTGGTTTCTACGTGAGGTGTAATTTTGATGACAAATACTCGGAGTTCATACAATATCGTGGGTTGGATTGTGCTGAGGTTTTTGTTAAAATGTTGGATGAGTTGGTTTTGAAGTTATATAACAAACACTTAAAACATGTCAAAGAAATGCAACCACTTTCAGAAGAAGAAGATAGAGAATTTCAGATTTTCACGAAATGTCATATTTGTGGTAAAATCTACAAACCTAAGGACATGAAAGTCCGGGACCACTGTCACTTGACGGGTGCGTATCGCGCAAGTGCACATTCGACATGTAATTTGCAATATACGCTGGTGAAATTCATTCCAGTTTTCTTCCACAATTTAACGAATTATGATTGATTCATAAAAAAACTGAGTTCGAATAAAGAGAATATTTCAGTGATCGCTCAAAACAAAGAGAAGTATATATCATTCTCCAAATCATATTTGGTTGAAAAATCTGAAAACCCAAAAATAAGAGAAAAATACATTTCTCTGAGATTTGTTGACTCTTTCCGCTTCTTATCTAAATCTTTAGATAACCTGAGTAAAACACTGAAACCGTCTCAATGTCGGGAGGTTGGGAAATATTTTCAAGACGAGAAAAAATTCAATATGATAAGATTCAAAGGCACATTTAGATTGTGGCTGTGGATAGCCATCCACATGAGAGTGCCATTCAGGGTGATTGAAATGAATATAACAAAGTAGTCGAATCTGGAGTTCAAATTTTGTTTGGACCATATAAAAAGAAGTTATATCGGCTTGGTTTCACGAATCAAATATTCCAATGGAAAATGTTGTACTTCATCTTTGGTGAATGCACACAGTTTTTTTATCGTTTTTGTGTTCGTTTATGAGGTTCCTCTACATACAACCTCTTCATACACATTTCACACTCCATAATTTCTGAACTCTTTCCACTGATGAAATGAGTAGTGAAGTTGTGATTCATCAAGTGCACACTCTGAATCATCTCTTGTATTAGCTGTTGTAGGGTAGGAGTGTAGCTTGACTCTGTCTGTTTGATTAATGGAATAGTTTTTTATCAATAACTTATAATCAGTACTATTGGCTGGTATTGAAGTTTTTAGAGTTCATACATTATTGATTTCGAAAGGAATTATCCTCACCGACTAAGAGGGGAGAGTTTCGTTCCATGTGCCATTACTGTCAAAAACATCACCAACCTGATCGGATTGGTGTGAAAGGAGAACACCTTGCCAAATAGCTTGTAAAATTATAATACTCATGAACATGTTGGAAGCTTCATTCAAACTGATTGTGGGAGGTCATTTCGCATAGTAATATAGGAAAAATTGGTAATGCTCCAGCTGGTGGTGATCTTATGATATCCATGTCCAGGTTAGGAATATAGGTGATATAGCTGTCACCGTCCCAATTTTCTTCGGAGCTCAGCCCTTGACTGATCCTCTTAGCTGTCATTTGACTTTGTCGCTCTCTCTCACTCTCTTTGAACTGCTTCTTATGGGTACAAGTTGATCCAGCTGGTGGTGATCTTATGATATCCCTATCCAGGTTAGGGAAATAGGTGGGATAGTTGTCACCGTCCCAATTTTCTTCGGAGCTCAGCCCTTGACTGATCGTCTTCGCTGCCATTTGACTATGTCGCTCTCTCTCACTCTCCTTGAACTGCTTCTTATGGGTACGAGTTGCTCCAGCTGGTGGTGATCTTATGATATCCCTATCCAGGTTAGGGATATAGGTGGGATAGTTGTCACCGTCCCAATTTTCTTCGGAGCTCAGCCCTTGACTGATCGTCTTAGCTGCCATTTGACTATGTCGCTCTCTCTCACTCTCCTTGAACTGCTTCTTATGGGCACGAGTTGCTCCAGCTAGTGGTGATCTTATGATATCCCTATCCAGGTTAGGGATATAGGTGGGATAGTTGTCACCGTCCCAATTTTCTTCGGAGCTCTGCTCTTGACTGATCCTCTTAGCTGCCATTAGACTATGTCGCTCTCTCTCACTCTCCTTGAACTGTTTCTTATGGGCACGAGTTGATCCAGCTGGCGGTGTTCTTATGATATCCCTATACAGGTTAGGGATATAGGTGGGGAAGTCATCATTGTCCCAATTTTCCATACTTCAGAAATTTTCGCTGACTGGCGAGTTTAGTATTCCGCGGGGGTCGGTAATGTACCTGGCGTAAATCTTTAGGGGCCTAGTATCACAACAGTATACACAATAACCGATTCTAAGTTTTGCTCGGCTGAACCAATCACAATATTGTATAAAACGAATAACTACTCTTCTGCACACACAACACAATTTTTTTTCACTTACTACAAGGTCATCTGCAGAAAAAGTTGACATTTCGATGCTACTATAACGATGTTTAATTCCTTATATATCCAAAACTAATTAGTGGAAAGGGCAAAACATACTCAGCATATCTAACTCTGAAATGAGTGGGGATATATTAAGTCAGCATATTCCATGAAACGAACTGCTGACTCAGTAACCTTGAGACATGTCGTTAAACCCATCTCAAATTCCTTTTGAACTGATTAAGCATGTTTTGTAATAAGAAACATCGTCAATAAGTTCCACGTGCGATCATTAACCTTGAAAGATGTCATGTCATCAGTAATGTGAACATCTAGATGTTGAAAATACTGAGTATGCAGATCATAGAAAATATTTTATAAGTATAGCAAGTGTCACTTGATTACCACATCTGAAATTTCTACATTTTTGTATGCATCTCAGAAAATTGTGTTTCGTAAGATTTTTTTCTATCAACCATGGAAGTTGACGAGGTTGAGTTAGGGTTAGAATCAGACTGTGATGAAATAATATGTACGGAAGAACTTGATAATAAAATTGAAGTAACTAGAACTATTGGAAGTTTGGAATTCCTAACATCAAGTGTTTACCAAAGTATGTGCATAAGTGAATACTACGTCACCGAGATTTTGGACAAAGACAAAAAATGTGCATCGTATGTTTCTACGACTTTGCAGAGATAAACTCCAATGTGACATGTCAACAAGTGTCAGTACACTACTCAGGAACGATGGATCATGTCCATGAGCGCTGTAGCTTCTGCGATTGCTGTGGAAGATCATTAGGGATAGTATGCCTAACAAGATTCTGTATGGTGTGTAATAATTATAATTTTCAATTTCCTGAATAAATTTTATTATGCACATATACAAATTATTTGAATTAATTGTTACCCCTGCCCCAGTAACAAAATTCTCTGAAACTTTTCTAAATAAATTTCGAGTTCGTGAAAAAGTAAGATCATTTTCAATGAAAATTGTATAATTTGTTCTTTCAATCCTTACAATACACTATGAAAATGTATATTAACAACTCACGAACAAATATCTGTTACAATTTTCAACGAATAGATCCTAACCTCGTGTTCTAGCTAAATACGATTTGACGTATGAACACAGGTTCAAGAAATGCACATACCCTATCTTACACATTGTGGAGTCTCCCACTTTGAGCTGGCCAAATGCACCGTCAAGCATAAAAACCATAGAGAGACAGTTCTGTGAGAGAGACATAAAAATAAAGAAGAAGAAAATCTAAGGTTCCTCCGACGCTCCGACCTCCGTGCGCAGTGCGACATGTGTGTGAACATGGCCATGATTTCATGAATCAAATTCAAATGTTAGGATATTCAAACATTTTTGAAAAATTACAAAATGAGTGTTTGCTATTATCAAACCCAAAATGAGTGAATGTTTTTCTGAATGAATAATTAGAGTGGTGATGACATGTTTTCTGATATGATGTGATTTCAACAAAAAGTTATTCCTGTGAAAAAGTGAAAGTTCAATTGTTTTGTTATGCGTTTCTTTCTGGGATTAATCATATAAATTATGGTGAGTGTTAATTTAATATAATATCTGAAACACATTTTAATAGTGAATTAGGATTCCACACGATTGCAACTGAAACAGATTCTTAACTTGTTTTTCGAATTGTAAAACCTGTGGCTCACACTAAAATATGATCACATCCCGAGGTGATGCTATTTTTGAAAACAAATGCAAAAAAGATTTTTTATTATGAAAATAAATGATGGAAACTCATAGATAATTTACTATTCAATTTATTATAAAATGTTTAAATAAGAAATATATATAAATAGGTATGAGTATAATAACAATAATAATAATAATAATAATAATAATAATAATAATAATAATAATAATAATAATAATAATAATAATAATAATAATAATAATAATAATAATAATAATAATAATAATAATAATAATAATAATAATAATAATAATAATAATAATAATAATAATAATAATAATAATAATAATAATAATAATAATAATAATAATAATAATAAATTGGTGGAAAAAGTTTCCAACAACCCACCGCCATCTGGCAAGAGTTTTTAACTCATGGCTAGATGGGGAGCAGCAGATTCCGGAGTGGTTTGTCGAGGGGCGAACCGTGCTCATCCCCAAGAACGGAGATTTGTCTGATCCAAAGAATTACAGGCCGATAACATGCTTGAATGCGTGCTATAAGTTGTTTACGCGCATCTTATACACGCGCATTCTCTCCGCAGTTGATCCGGTGTATGAACGGATATATGAGCAACGAGGGTCAAAGAAAGGGGTCGCCGGCTGCAAGGAGAACCTGCTCATCGATAGATGTATCACGCAGGACTCCGTGCAGTATAAGCGTAACCTTTCGATGGCCTGGATTGATTACCGCAAGGCATTTGATACAACATCGCATGAGTTAATCATGCATTTGCTCAGATGTCTTGAGGTACCCAATCAAATAGTGGGATGCATTGGACAACTGATGCCACTCTGGAGGACTCGCTTCACCATAAGATCTGGTAGAGACATAGTCCAAACAGAGCAGGTCATCATTAGAAGAGGCGTGTTTCAGGGAGACTCCCTCAGCCCTCTTCTCTTCTGCATCTCACTATTGCCATTGTCCGTTGTACTCAGGAATACCCGTGGGTACTACTGCGGCACCCCCAGCAACCGGAGGCATAAAGTCACCCATCTGTTTTACATGGATGACCTCAAATTATATGCCTCTGGAGAAAGGGACCTACATCAGTCCCTTAGGGTGGTGGAAGAGTACACGCATGCTATCGGAATGGAATTTGGGATCGACAAATGTGCCACGGTTCATCTCAAAAGAGGACGATGCGAGGAATACGGAGAGGATGTCCAGCTCGTAGACGGAAGCATCCTACATCATCTGGATGCCGGAGAGACGTATACTTACCTAGGGGTGGAGCAACGCCACTCCCAAGAGGTATTCACAGTTAAGAACTCTCTCCGCGGCAAGTATCAGCATAAACTCCGACAGATCTGGTCATCAGAACTGTCGGGGAAGAACAAAGTTGCTGCAACCAATATGCTTGCCGTTCCGATCCTTCTCTACTCTTTCGGAGTAATGAAGTGGACTAAGGAAGAGCTGCGACAACTCGACGTTAAAACTCGCAAAGTGATGCATCTCAATAGGTGCTTGCATCCTAAATCGTCCGTTCCACGGTTATACTTTCCCAGACAACGGGGAGGCCGTGGACTTTTGAGTTTGGAGTGTATGCATAACAGAATGGTTCTGGATGGGGCCTGTAAAGTCATCAGGAGTTCAGATCCCCTTCTCTGCATGGTCCGCGACCATGAAAAAGCAGGGATTGGAGCATTCCTTTTTAAGGCAGCAACCCGTGCGGCCGATGAACTCGGTCTCGTATTCGACACTGAACGGGCTAACCCAAACTCTGTCACCGAGTTGGGACCCGTTCAGCATAAAGCTCACATCAAAGCTGCGGAGACAGAGGTCCTGCTACAGCTACATATGGATAAGCCAATGCATGGTGTCTTCTTTCATAACATCGAAGACCTTAGCTTATCCAAAAGCTTGACCTTTGCCTTCCTCAGGGCGAGTGAGCTAAAGTCGGAGACCGAGGGATTCATAATGGCCTGCCAGGATGGTGTCTTCAACACCCTCGTCTACCGTAGTCGCGTGATGGGTATAGACGTCCCTGACACCCGATGCAGGGCATGTCGTGGGGCACCTGAGACCGTAATGCATTTGCTATCAGCATGCCCATCTTATGCGGTCTCAGCCTATATCCACAGGCATAACGCGGCGCAACGAGTGTTATACTACCATCTACGACACTCGTACGGTATAGACGAGACACCGGTGTTGCCTTATGTTCCGGGGGATATTGAGTCCGTGGTGGAGAATGAGAGGTGCCGGATCTATTGGAACTACTCATTCCCCACCCTCAGGCAAATACAAGCCAATAAGCCTGATGTTGTCCTCCTCGACCACCAAAGTAGAACGATATTCGTCATGGACTAAACGGACTAAATATCGAGATCTTCTCTTTGAACTCCGCAGGTTGTATCCGGACCATTCTGTCAAAATGGTGGTTCTGATCATAGGAGTCCTTGGTGGAATGATGGACACACTGCTCTCCAATTTGAAGATAATAGCTGCTTGCCGTAATATGGCAGAAATCTTAGCAGCTCGAATGCAGAAGGCCGTTATTCTTGGTTCGCTCCGTCTGCTCAGGGCACATGATTCTCGGACCCAATAATCACTCACCCTACGGACGTGGGGAGTGGTTGTTGGGGTTAACGACACCAGCGCGCCCTCCGGATGGGTCGGAGCACCGGGGACAGGGCCTGACTGGTACACTCCTAAGGAGAAAAAATAATAATGAATGAGAGATGCCGAATCTATTGGAACTACTCATTCCCCACCCTCAGGCAAATACAAGCCAATAAGCCTGATGTTGTCCTCCTCGACCACCAAAGTAGAACGATATTCGTCATGGAGTTTTCCGCTCCAGGCGAAATGAATATCGTTCGAAAAGAGGAGGAAAAACGGACTAAATATCGAGATCTTCTCTTTGAACTCCGCAGGTTATATCCGGACCATTCTGTCAAAATGGTGGTTCTGATTATAGGAGTCCTTGGTGGAATGATGGGCACACTGCTCTCTAACTTGAAGATAATACCGGCTTGCCGTAATATGGCAGAAATCTTAGCAGCAAGAATGCAGAAGGCCGTTATACTTGGTTCGCTCCGTCTACTCAGGGCACACGATTCTCGGACCCAATAATCACCCACCCTACGGACGTAGGGAGTGGTTATTGGGGTTAACGACACCAGCGCGCCCTCCGGATGGGTCGGAGCACCGGAGACAGGGCCTGACTGGTACACTCCTAAGGAGAAAAAAAAAAATAATAATAATAATAATAACCCGTGTGGGGTTTTCTGGGTCCCCCATCGGACGCGGCCTCCTGCGAATGGAGGATGCTCCCTCACTTAATCAGGAGGGGGTAACGGGGAAATAAAATACCCGTCGTGGAGCAAAACCCAGAAACCTTATGAAAAGTGCTGAAATGAAACTTTTTCACGAACCCTATCCCAAATGTCTAAACGAGGCCGAACTGACAGCTCTGATTTAGAATCAATAACGAGCGACAATTGCCCCAACTCACATAACAGGAAGAAATCTAAGAAGGGGTAGCCCAAAGGCAAACCCCGAAAAATCATTCCCAACTCACAAACAGATACGGAGCACCAAGATCCATTACTACCCGACGATCCACAGCAGCATAGCCTACAACCAAGTGATACACCTATGATATAGGTGTTTTCAACTTGTCATTCTAACGCCAAGTATTTCCCTATTGTTTTTCTCATTTTTTATAAACCGCCACATAACATATTCGTATATTTCACTAATTAAGAATCCTCAATGACCAACACAATCATTCAATGGAATTGCAACGGACTCGTTAGCAAACTCAGTGAAATCCAAATTATAAAAAATGAACAATCCCCTTTTATCATAGCAATTCAAGAAACACATCTCAAACCTAATGAAGCCTTTCGCCTGAGAGGTTACCATTGTTTCCGTAAAGACGTCAATCCTATTCACAGAGCAAGAGGAGGAGTCGCTATTTTTATTCGTAGTAATATACCAACAAAAGAAGTAAGGTTAGTTACTAACCTTCAGGCGACTGCAATTCAGATTGAGACCCCATTAAGAGTTACCATCTGCAACATTTACTCACCTGACGGCAACTGGCACCCTGACCATATCCAGAATATAATCGACCTACTACCGCGCCCGTTTTTGTTACTGGGCGATTTCAATTCTCACTCTCCCAGATGGGGAGACTCCAACCATGACAATCGAGGAAGACGTGTAGAATCTTCGATAGAGGCAAATAATTTTTTAATTCTGAATAGTGGTGAACCTACGCATTTTGAAGCTCGATCCGGCAGCACATCGGCCATCGATCTCAGTCTATGTTCCCCCCATCTAGCAACCAGGCTGGCATGGGACACATCAGAAGACCTTCACTCCAGCGATCACTTTCCAATAATAATTCATGTAGATGGCCCTACAAAGAGTTTCGCGACGAGGGAAAGATGGCTTTCAAAGAATGCGGACTGGGAAAAATATACTGAACTCGTATATATTCCTGACCTTCCCAACGATATTGAAATAGCTGTTGACACCATCTCCTCCGCTATTCTGGACGCGGCTAAAGTTAGCATTCCAATATCGAAACCATCAAAATCCCATCGCCCAGTCCCATGGTGGAATGACGAGATCAAAATGGCGATTACACAAAGAAAGAAGGCTTATAATAAATTCAATAGGTACCCTACTCTTGAGAATTTGATAACATTAAAAAAAACTAGAGCTATAGCTAGGAGACTCATCATAGACGGGAAAAAAACTTCTTGGAAAGAATACATCTCCTCAATTAACCCTGAGGTAGGACTCGGTGAAATATGGAAAAAAATCAGAGTAATTGCTGGTAAAAACACTTTGGATAGCCCCGTTTCACTCAACTGTGACAACCGGACTATCTCTGATCCCGTAGAGATCTGCGAATTCTTTGCAAACCATTTTGCACAGAACAGTTGCTCAAACATCTATGAGGAAGATTTCATGAATGTGAAAACAGACGAGGAAAGAAATATCCTCAATTTCAAATCCCCACGTGATCTACACTATAACCTTCCTTTTACTATTAATGAATTAGATTTCGCACTCGAAAACAGCTCGGAAGCAGCAGCTGGTCATGACAATATTTTGTATAGCATGATTATACACTTGCCCAGAAATGAAAAATTAAAACTCCTGAATTTGTATAATCATTTATGGGAATCTGGACTTTATCCAAAACAGTGGAGAATCGCCATTATCATCCCGATTCTGAAGCCAACCAAATCACCTATGGACCCCAATAACTACCGCCCAATCTCCCTAACAAGTAGCCTTGGTAAAGTTTTCGAAAAAATGGTTAATCTGAGACTCACATGGTGGATAGAATCGAACCACCTAATTTCCCAGCTCCAGGTCGGATGCCGCAACAAACGCTCAACAACGGATGCTCTGATATTTCTTGAGAATGAAATACAAGATGCTTTTCTCAACAGAGAACATTTAGTCGTGGTGAGCTTTGACTTGCAAAAAGCCTACGACAGAACATGGCGATACTCCATCATGAAGCAATTACATACTTGGGGACTTAGAGGCAACATGGCCATTATTATAAACAGTTTTTTACAAGACCGAACTTTTCAGGTTCGAATAGGCACTAACGATTCTTCCCACAGAACACTTGATAATGGAATCCCTCAAGGCTCAGTACTAAGCGTTTCCCTTTTTGCAATAGCCATAAATTTTTTTCTCGAACGATTTCAAAATGATGTCAAAAAAGTATTGTATGTAGATGATTTAGTCCTACTGTACAGACACAAGTCCATGGAAACCATTAACGAACATTTGAATAACGAAATACACAGCCTGGATCAATTGTCTAGATCAAGAGGATTTCTCTTCTCAAAAGAAAAAACAAACTGTATACATTTCTGCAGACTGAGATTAGTCCACCCAGACCCAGAACTATTTATCCAAGGTCACCCAATCAGCGTCCAAAACTGGATTAAATTCTTAGGCATATTTTTTGGTAAAAAGCTGAACTGGGAAGAACAACTCAGTCAGCTAATTTCGAAGTGTCAAAAAGCTTTGAACATTATGAGATGTATGTCAAACATCAAATGGGGTGCAGATAGAGAAATCCTTCTAGATTTATACAGATCAGTTATGGATTACGGAGCAATTGTTTACAACTCATGCAGACCCTCAAGGCTGAAACAATTGGATAAACTTCAATTGACAGCATTGAGATTGGCCACAGGAGCTTCCAGAACTAGCCCTGCAGTAGCAGTACAGTGTGACTCATCTATTCTTCCCCTTGATCTGAGAAGAGACTGCCAAACAATGACCTATTCAACCAAAGTTCTCTCCCAGCCTTTCCATATCAACCACGCCAGTTTCTCATCTCAAGATGATCACACTTTTAGACCGACTACAACTAGACCAACTCGAATTCGTTACCATGAATCCTGCAGGAAATACCTAATTGATAGATACGCTATCTTAACTGACGATGTACCATCTGTCCCTCCGTGGCAATTTATCTTACCAACTTTGAATTACGGATTATCATCATGGAAGAAAAGTGAGACCTCTAGCTCAACTTACAGAACCCTTTTCATGAATGAATTGGTTGCATACAATAACAGTCTCATCATTTACACTGATGGTTCGAAAACGGAAAATGAGGTAGGATCCGCAATAGTGATAGGAGAAAACGAATATACTTGGACATTGAATTCTATCTGCTCAATTTTCACTGCGGAGCTATACGCAATATGGCAAGCTCTACTTTTCTTTTCGTTTTCAAGTTACCAGAGCTGCGTCGTATGTTCTGACTCATTGAGCGCAATCCTGTCACTTGATAACAATTTCACAAAAAACAATTATTGTCAAAATATCTTAGAACTCGTTACTCACCTATCGTCAAAAGACAAAAAATGTACCATTCTATGGACACCTAGTCACTGTGGTGTCCCTGGTAATGAGAAGGCAGATCTTGCAGCGAAACAAGCAACACTCACTCCAGTAGACGGGGGAATCCCCATCCCTTTTGTTGACATTAACAAACAAATAAGCTCAAAAATTCACGGAAAATGGCAAGAAAGATGGACATCCCAAAATACTCAACTGAAAAATATCAAGCCCATAACTGTTAAATGGAGATACCCTATAACGTTGAACAGACGTGAACAAGTAATTAGTTGCCGCCTCAGAATCGGACATACTCACCTCACGCACTCCTATCTCTTAGCGGGAGAGCCCAGACCCCGATGCGAGCATTGCCATACGAGACTGTCGGTATCACATATCTTCTCTTGCCAGAGGTATACGTTTCTTAGGAGGAATATTGGAATGAGACCTGAATTTGAGAATACTTTGATAAATGACGGAAATATTAGGAAAGCTCTTATTTATCTAGAACAGTTACGTGTAATCGATAGAATCTGAAATCACTCTGGCAGCTAAATGATCATGGTAATCGAAAGCTGCCTAATGGATAAAAATAATAATAATAATAATAATAATAATAATAATAATAATAATAATAATAATAATAATAATAATAATAATAATAATAATAATAATAATAATAATAATAATAATAATAATAATAATAATAATAATAATAATAATAATAATAATAATAATAATAATAATAATAATAATAATAATAATAATAATAATAATAATAATAATAATAATAATAATAATAATAATAATAATAATAATAATAATAATAATAATAATAATAATAATAATAATAATAATAATAAGCCTGCACGAAGTAGAGATTGTCCTATTTATAAAACTGAGGTAGCTATTCAGGAAACGAAAGTCAAAGATAATCTAACATATGCTGAGGCGAAGAAGAAGGTAGTAGTTAGGACACCCACTCCAGGAATTTCGTATGCCCAAACTGTTGTTAGTGGTCCAAAACCAATGAACATGAACGTAACAGACTTGATAAACGAATTACTCCCCAGATTATCCTTAATAATAAATGATGCTGTAGCCAAACAAATCACAAAGACAACATTTGAGAAACCAACAGCTACTTTCACGCTAACGCAGACCGAAAGAAACCCAACGAACCAAGTCAAAAGGAAGAATGCAGCCCGAACTCCAAGCCCCGTACCAACTTCAGATACGGAATCAAATACATCCATTTCTTCCCAAAGTAAAAAGAAGAAAGGATGGCCAAAGGGTAAGGCGAGAAACTCCTCTAACCCACCAAACTAACCAGTGATATAAATCTGTGATAAAATTTGTGATATATAAATATATTTACACTTATATAATAACTATTCAATTATTTCTTTGTTTGTTCATTTATTAATGTGTTTATTCTTTTACTTATTTATTCATCTATACATTTATTTACTTTCAAATTTATTCGTCAACTCTCTAAATTCTATCGTTCTCCACAAAAAATCAAAATGGCTCTATTAGAGAATATCCTACAATGGAATTGCAACGGAATAAAGTACCACTATTGTGATTTAAAGCAGATTATGATAGAGAGGACTCCTTCAATTATCTGTATTCAAGAATCGCACCTGAAACCAGAAGAAAATTTTAATCTAAGAGGCTATAAATCTTTTAGAAAAGATGTCAACCCTGAAAGAAGAGCAAACGGAGGGGTTATAAATTTATTCAAAGAGAACATACCTACAACTCCTGTTATTCTGCAGACAGACCTCCAAGCTGTAGCCACCCGAATTGAATACCCTCATCCTTTAACAATATGTAATCTTTATTTACCCGACTTTGCATGGAACCGTGATGACATTGTAGACTTGATCAGACAACTTCCAACACCTCTCGTTATCATGGGTGACGTGAACTCCCATAATCCTATCTGGGGATCTGCGAAGATGGACCTGAGGGGAAGGATAATTGAGGAAATAATCAACGAATTCGATTTGATTATTCTGAATACAGGAGAAGGCACTTACCTGAACAGTCGTTCCCAATGTCTGTCAGCGATAGATATTTCTTTATGCTCACCAGAATTAACTCCTTTTCTGAAATGGCAATGCCTCAGTGACCACATCTCAAGTGATCATATCCCAATTGCCATTGAATTTGCCGGCCGGCCAATTAGAGAAACTTTAGGAAGGCGATGGCAACTAAAAAAAGCCAATTGGGACCTATATAAAATAAAAACTGAAGATCTCAACTTACCTACTGATAACGTTGAAACGGCAGTAGAAACAGTCACTAGGGAAATATTGAGAGCCGCCGAGACTTCGATACCGATGACCACACCACATCGAAATAGAGTCCAAGTACCATGGTGGAATCCTCAAATAGCTCAAGCAGTTGCTGAAAAGAAACACAAATTCAATATATTCAAAAGGTCCCCAACTCAAGATAACCTTATTTCCTTCAAGAAAGCACGAGCAAAAGCCCGGAAACTGATACTTACCAGTAGAAGAGAAACATGGAGAAACTTTGTGTCGTCACTAAAAAGTGATACACCACTCTCGGAAATCTGGAACAAGATAAGAGCAATAAAAGGAAAACACTTCTCTACTACTTCACAAACCCTAATCGTTGATGGGCAGTTGATAACCAATGCCAGTGACATTGCAGAAGCACTTGCCGAACAATTCCAGAAAACTAGCAGTTCAGGAAATTACAGTCCAGAATTTGCACAACAAAAAGAAGAGTTTGAAATCCCACTCAACTTCAATGAATCGGTTACATCACCATATAATGAGCCTTTAACGATGAAGGAATTTGAGATTGCCCTTAATGAAACCAAAAACTCTGCCCCGGGTAGCGACAATATTCCTTATGACTTCATGAAAAACCTTCCATTGAAAGCAAAAGCAGTCATTCTGGAACTGTATAATAGGATATGGCAAGAAAGAACATATCCCAACAAGTGGAGGGAAGCTATTATCATTCCTGTCCCCAAACAAGGAAAATATATTAAATTACCATCAAACTACCGACCAATATCACTCACCTGCTGCATGAGTAAACACCTAGAGAAGATGATAAGTATGCGCCTGATATGGATTCTGGAGGCGAAAAATCTCATCTCACCATACCAAGCTGGTTTTCGATGCTATAGGTCCACAGTCGACCAGCTCACGGCTTTAGAACACTCAATCCAAGATAGTTTTGCGAAACGAGAACACATGGTAGCCGTTTTCTTCGATATAGAAAAAGCCTATGACACAACTTGGCGCTATAATATTCTCAAAACTTTACACGATTGGGGAATTAGAGGAAATTTACCAATATTTATTGAAGGATTTCTGAAAAACCGAAAGTTCTATGTCAGAAATGGAGGCACTATCTCCAATCAACGAGACCTTGAAAACGGAGTACCTCAAGGATCAACCCTCAGCGTCACCCTCTTTTCAATAGCTATCAACAATATCACCAAGAACATCAACCCAATGGTAGGAAAAAGCCTGTATGTTGATGATTTAGCTATATTTTTTTCATCCCCATCGATACAAACAATAGAAGAAACACTACAAGATACAATTGATGAACTAGAGAATAACGCCAATCTTCTTGGTTTTAAATTTTCTTACTCTAAGACTAAATGTGTCCACTTCTGTCGTCTACGTAATAATCATAATGACCCAAAACTAAAACTTCAAAATCAGGATATTGAATGTGTGGAATCAATAAAATTTCTTGGTTTGATCCTAGACAGAAAACTGTATTGGAAACCCCACATCAATGACTTGACAATGATATGCAAGAATGCTCTAAACCCTCTGCGGGCAGTATCTAAGATCAAGTGGGGAAGTGACAGAGACATCGCTGTGCAACTTTATAAAACCCTGGTAATGTCCAAAATGGACTATGGCTGTACCTTATACGGTGCTGCTCGTCCTTCTACTCTCAGAGTCTTAGATTCGATCCATTGCACCGGATTACGATTGGCCTTAGGTGCCTACCGGACTAGTCCATTCAAATCACTCTGCTGTGAAGCAGGGATACCTCCACTTCAGTACAGAAGAAATCAGCTCCTAGCAGCGTATGGAACTAGAATTTGGACCCAACCATCGCACCCCAATTTTTCATTGATGTTTAAAGAAGAAGAGGAATCCATATATGAAAGACGCACTACTATCTCCCGCCCAACTGGTGTACGCCTGAAAGAACTGATGACTTCAATGGATACCCGCTTTCCAGAAACCTATGAGGTAGGTTTCTGTGAGTCCCCGCCGTGGCTATTGAAACCTATTGACAGTAACTTGGACTGTTTAGTATTCGATAAAGTAGAAACCAATCCAACAGTGATCAGAAATGAGTTCAGAGGAATAATTGAATCTTATCCGAATAGCCACGTAGTCTATACAGATGGGTCGAAGACTGAGCAAGGAACTGGAAGTGCATTCGCATGTTTGGAATCATCACACTTTTGGACCTTACCGGATCAAGCAAGTGTATTCACAGCAGAATTATATGCAATCTGGCAAGCAATGTTATACATAGACTCAAATAATTTCCAATTGTACATTCTTTGCTCAGATTCGCTGAGTTCCATCCAAGCAATAGAAAACCCCTTTAGTAAACACCCTCTGGTACAAAGGATCATAGCACTGTTGATCCATCTTCAGTCTACAGGAAAAACCGTCATATTTGTTTGGGTTCCTAGCCATATAGGAATTGACGGAAATGAGAAAGCAGACTCTGCAGCAAGGACCGCAACTGAAAATGGCATTGATGTGAATATACCCGTCAGTCCGAATGACACAAAAAAGTTCACAAGAAAAGAAATATTTAACACATGGCAACACGAATGGACGAACAACGTTTCAAAATTGAAAGAAATCAAACCTGATGTTGCAGCCACTAGACTTCCTCAAGGACTGACGAGAAGAGAACAAGTCGTGATAACACGACTTAAAATAGGCCATACGAACGTAACATCCTCCTATATGCTGAGAAGACAAAGACAACCATACTGTGAAGATTGCCAAACACCGATAACCGCTAAGCACTTTCTATTAGAATGCCACCAATATGGAGCTGCTCGACAGCGTTATAACCTACCAAATAATATCAGATCCTGTCTCAGTAACGTAAATATTAATAATGTTTTGAAATTTCTTAAAGCGACAGATCTTTTCAACAAAATATAAAGAAATACAAAATTCAACGAAAAGGCTAATGACCTCAGTAGTCGAAGCCAATTAATAATGAGAAAAAAAAAAAAATAATAATAATAATAATAATAAGCCTGAGCACAATGATCTGCGCAATCCGATAACCACGGAAGAAGTTCGAGGGGCCCTCAAAGGCTCAAAGAACTTTGCTGCTCCAGGCCATGATGGGTTGAATAATTATTGGTGGAAAAAGTTTCCAACAACCCACCGCCATCTGGTAAGAGTTTTTAACTCATGGCTAGATGGGGAGCAGCAGATTCCGGAGTGGTTTGTCGAGGGGCGAACCGTGCTCATCCCCAAGAACGGAGATTTGTCTGATCCAAAGAATTACAGGCCGATAACATGCTTGAATGCGTGCTATAAGTTGTTTACGCGCATCTTATACACGCGCATTCTCTCCGCAGGATACATGAGCAAAGAGGGTCAAAGAAAGGGGTCGCCGGTTGCAAGGAGAACCTGCTCATCGATAGATGTATCACGCAGGACTCCGTGCAGTATAAGCGTAACCTTTCGATGGCCTGGATTGATTACCGCAAGGCATTTGATACAACATCGCATGCATTTGCTCAGATGTCTTGAGGTACCCAATCAAATAGTGGGATGCATTGGACAACTGATGCCACTCTGGAGGACTCGCTTCACCATAAGATCTGGTAGAGACATAGTCCAAACAGAGCAGGTCATCATTAGAAGAGGCGTGTTTCAGGGAGACTCCCTCAGCCCTCTTCTCTTCTGCATCTCACTATTGCCATTGTCCGTTGTACTCAGGAATACCCGTGGGTACAACTGCGTCACCCCCAGCAACCGGAGGCATAAAGTCACCCATCTGTTTTACATGGATGACCTCAAATTATATGCCTCTGGAGAAAGGGACCTACATCAGTCCCTTAGGGTGGTGGAAGAGTACACGCATGCTGTCGGAATGGAATTTGGGATCGACAAATGTGCCACGGTTCATCTCAAAAGAGGACGATGCGAGGAGTACGGAGAGGATGTCCAGCTCGTAAACGGAAGCATCCTACATCATCTGGATGCCAAAGAGACGTATACTTACCTAGAAGTGGAGCAACGCCACTCCCAAGAGGTATTCACAGTTAAGAACTCTCTCCGCGGCAAGTATCAGCATAAACTCCGACAGATCTGGTCATCAGAATTGTCGGGGAAGAACAAAGTTGCTGCAACCAATATGCTTGCCGTTCCGATCCTTCTCTACTCTTTCGGAGTAATGAAGTGGACTAAGGAAGAGCTGCGACAACTCGACGTTAAAACTCGCAAAGTGATGCATCTCAATAGTTGCTTGCATCCTAAATCGTCCGTTCCACGGTTATACTTTCCCAGACAACGGGGAGGCCGTGGACTTTTGAGTTTGGAGTGTATGCATAACAGAATGGTTCTGGATGGGGCCTGTAAAGTCATCAGGAGTTCAGATCCCCTTCTCTGCATGGTCCGCGACCATGAAAAAGCAGGGATTGGAGCATTTGTTTTTAAGGCAGCAACCCGTGCGGCCGATGAACTCGGTCTCGTATTCGACACTGAACGGGCTAACCCAAACTCTGTCACCGAGTTGGGACCCGTTCAGCAAAAAGCTCAGATAAAAGCTGCGGAGACAGAGGTCCTGCTACAGCTACATATGGATAAGCCAATGCATGGTGTCTTCTTTCACAACATCGAAGACCTTGGCTTATCCAAAAGCTTGACCTTTGCCTTCCTCAGGTCGAGTGAGCTAAAGTCGGAGACCGAGGGATTCATAATGGCCTGCCAGGATAGTGTCTTCAACACCCTCGCCTACCGTAGTCGCGTGATGGGTATAGACGTCCCTGACACCCGATGCAGGGCATGTCGTGGGGCACCTGAGACCGTAATGCATTTGCTATCAGCATGCCCATCTTATGCGGTCTCAGCCTATATCCACAGGCATAACGCGGCGCTACGAGTGTTATACTACCATCTACGACACTCGTACGGTATAGACGAGACACCGGTGTTGCCTTATGTTCCGGGGGATATTGAGTCCGTGGTGGAGAATGAGAGGTGCCGGATCTATTGGAACTACTCATTCCCCACCCTCAGGCAAATACAAGCCAATAAGCCTGATGTTGTCCTCCTCGACCACCAAAGTAGAACGATATTCGTCATGGAGTTTTCCGCTCCAGGCGAAATGAATATTGTTCGAAAAGAGGAGGAAAAACGGACTAAATGTCCAGATCTTCTCTTTGAACTCCGCAGGTTATATCCGGACCATTCTGTCAAAATGGTGGTTCTGATCATAGGAGTCCTTGGTGGAATGATGGACACACTGCTCTCCAACTTGAAGATAATACCTGCTTGCCGTAATATGGCAGAAATCTTAGCAGCGCGAATGCAGAAGGCCGTCATCCTTGGTTCGCTCCGTCTACTCAGGGCACATGATTCTCGGACCCAATAGTCACTCACCCTACGGACGTAGGGAGTGGTTATTGGAGTTAACGACACCAGCGCGCCCTCTGGATGTATCGGAGCACCGGAGACAGGGCCTGACTGGTACATTCCCAACGGGAAAAAAATGATAATAATAATAATAATAATAATGATAATAATAATAATAATAATAATAATAATAATAATAATAATAATAATAATAATAATAATAATAATAATAATAATAATAATAATAATAATAATAATAATAATAATAATAATAATAATAATAATAATAATAATAATAATAATAATAATAATAATAATAATAATAATAATAATAATAATAATAATAATAATAATAATAATAATAATAATAATAATAATAATAATAATAATAATAATAATAATAATAATAATAATAATGATAATGATAATGATAATGATAATAATAATAATAATAATAATAATAATAATAATAATAATAATAATAATAATAATAATAATAATAATAATAATAATAATAATAATAATAATAATAATAATAATAATAATAATAATAATAATAATAATAATAATAATAATAATAATAATAATAATAATAAATAGGCAGGGAGGTCAACCAACACCTAAGGCCCTGGTGAGTTGCGACACCACCTACCCGAGCAAAGGATGCAAAATCGGACCGGCAGCTCATGCGCATCCGGGAGGGAAGAGGCATCTTTCCCTCCGGTGTCGGCCTTGGGTTTACTGGGTTAACCCCCCAGTAAACCCTAACACTCGGTTCCAAATAATCGGGGAAGAGGACCTCACAACCGAACCCCTCGGATTAGGGGTCAAAGGCAAGGTGGTGGGGCCAACAACGATGATTTGCCAGCTGACGACTTACGCTATGAAAACGGACGTTTTGAGTGGACGGATGGATTAAGGGACGGTCTTATGCATTGCTACGAGAGCAGTGAGCCCGCCCGGAGAGGATACATGGCGAGAATGCATACTCTGTGGTGTGAAAGACATCCAGAGCATGTCGTCTTTTCCGCCCAAAATCTTAGGGATTATGTATCTCATCTTCGGTGACGAGGATATGTCAGAGCACCTCCTCAGCCGGTTATCGAAGTGGCACAAGTTATGCCACGTGACGGTCTGGCTGTATAGAATGCTCGCATCATACCACCGATGGAGGACATCAGAACTCGCAGGGCACTTCACCATATGAAGCCCCTGAAGCCACAAGAACTGGCACGAGTAGATGCGGAGATCGGCGATGTTCTTCCAGAAGAGGCTGACATCTGGCAGATCAATTCTGTCGTGTATGACGCCGCTCATACTCTAACCCAAACGCAGAGGAGGAACACCACCGCTGTACTTGGGAGGCATGAGCGACGCGTACACAAGATGGAAGCTAAGATCTAGTCTGCGAGACAACACGCGTCTCGTATCCAGTGTGTGGTGGACTACGTGGTGGCCAATAGGCCTTTCACGCCTGCAGTGCGGCGAATTGCCGCAAAATTAAGACGAGCTCACCACACATTGAATCAAGGGGTACGAATGCTAGTGGCTGCAAAGAAGTCACTAGTGAGGCGAGCGAGAGGGGTCGCGGAAAATTTGAAGTTCCGCGATATACCTTCTCGTTTATTTCAAGAGCCTCCACGTATTGATAACCCGCCGGCTGTTGATCGGGTGGAAACCTGGAAGAACATCTATGAGTATCCGCAACCAATCAATGTAGATACTCCAGCCCTAGCGCAGTTAGGAGCATTCTGCAGGAGGCTTCGGCAGCCTGAGCTCAATGATCTGCGCAATCCGATAACCCCGGAAGAAGTTCAAAGAGCCCTCAAAGGCTAAAAGAACTTTGCTGCTCCAGGACCCGATGGGTTGAATAACTATTGGTGGAAAAAGTTTCCAGCAACCCACCGTCATCTGGCTAGAGTTCTCAACTCATGGCTAGATGGGGAGCAGCAGATTCCGGAGTGGTTTGTCGAGGGGCGAACCGTGCTCATCCCCAAAAACGGAGATTTGTCTGATCCAAAGAATTACAGACCGATAACATGCTTGAATGCGTGTTATAAGGTGTTTACGCGCATCTTATACACGCCCATTCTCTCCGCAGTTGATCCGGTGTATGAACGGATATATGAGCAAAGAGGGTCAAAGAAAGGGGTTGCCGGCTGCAAGGAGAACCTGCTCATCGATAGATGTATCACGCAGGACTCCGTGCAGTGCAAGCTTAACCTTTCGATGGCCTGAATCGATTACCGCAAGGCGTTTGATACAACATCGCATGAGTTAATCATGCATTTGCTCAGATGCCTTGAGGTACCCGATCAAATAGTGGGATGCATTGGACAACTGATGCCGCTCTGGAGGACTCGCTTCGCTATGAAATCTGGTGGAAACATAGTCCAAACAGAGCAGGTCATCATTAGAAGAGGCGTGTTTCAGGGAGACTCCCTCAGCCCTCTTCTCTTCTGCATCTCACTATTGCCATTGTCCGTTGCACTCAGGAATACCCGTGGGTACAGCTGCGGCACCCCCAGCAACCGGAGGCATACAGTCACCCACCTGTTTTACATGGATGACCTAAAATTATATGCCTCTGGAGAAAGGGACCTACATCAGTCCCTTAGGTTGGTGGAAGAATATACGCATGCTATCGGAATGGAATTTGGGATCGACAAATGTGCCACGGTTCATCTCAAAAGAGGATGCGAGGAATACGGAGAGGATGTCCAGCTCGTAGACGGAAGCATCCTACATCATCTGGATGCCGGAGAGACTTATACTTTCCTAGGGGTGGCGCAAGGCCGCTCCCAAGAGGTAATCATAGTTAAGAACTCTCTCCGCGGCAAGTATCAGCATAAACTCCGACAGATCTGGTCATCAGAACTGTCGGGGAAGAACAAAGTTGCTGCAACTAATATGCTTGCCGTTCCGATCCTTCTCTACTCCTTCGGAGTGATGAAGTGGACTCAGGAAGAGCTGCGACAACTCGACGTAAAAACTCGCAAAATGATGCATCTCTATAGGAGCTTGCATCCTAAATCGTCCGTTCCACGGTTATACTTTCCCAGACAACGGGGAGGCCGTGGACTTTTGAGTTTGGAGTGTCTGCATAACAGAATGGTTCTGGATGGGGCCTGTAAAGTCATCAGGAGTTCAGATCCCCTTCTCTGCATGGTCCGCGACCATGAAAAAGCAGGGATTGGAGCATTTCTCTTTAGGGCAGCAGTAGATGTACAACACCAGTTTCGGCCCACCATGCGCAGTAGCGACTTCTCAGCGTCGCTGGGTTCACCGCGTGACGTTGGGTGTTGCCGGATTTAAAATTAAGGAGTAGAGTTACGGAGGGTGGGACGTTGCCGGTTTTTAAATTTAATTATGGAAGATAAAAGATATACACGGTGTAGCAACGTAACATGACAGAAAAAACAGTTTGTCAAAAATCGTATTATATACAGGGTGTTTCAAAATACATTGGAAAAATGAATCATCACATCATTGGAGCATCGCATCATTGGGGCATGCAGGGATTCAGAAGTTTTCGTTTTACGTATACAGAGTGTGTCAAAATACACCATTTAAGGAAAGAATAAATAAATACAGGGTGTCTCATAAACGTGCATCGTGATGGGGTTTGTCATTTAAGAAAAAAATATATACCAGGTGTACCAACGTGCCAGTTGAGACAAAAAATATTTACAGGGTGTCTCATAAACGTGCATCGTGACGGGGTCCGTCATTTTTAAAGTGCGATACCAATTCGTTTTCAAGGAATACATCAGAGCCATCTGTCGTTCAATTTATACATTAATGATATTTTGGATCTGTACGAATCATAAAAAAATAAGCACTTCCGGTTTCAAAAAATTAAGATAGAAGAAAAGTAATAGTAAATTCGGATTACCCACATCGAGGAGAGTCCAAATCTGCAATAAAATGGCTACTTCCGGTCCAAACCAGAAATGGTACTTCCGGTCGTCCGATTTTGATGATTTTGGCATCAATAGATTCGTTTGGATGTCAAGAAACATTTTTAAGCATTTTCCGAGGTCAAAAGTGCATAGGAGGCTATCTTCGTTATTAGTAAAGTTACAGAAACGTGCGGGTACTCTAAGAAGACAACTTTCATGGGAGATCAAGAAAATAATAGAATTTGCGTACGTCAACTGCCATAAGGGCCGTAAACCGCACATATTAATGTGTTATGTAATTATTGCTTAAATCTTAGAAGCTGATTCGTAAAAGTTTGTAATTTTTCGTTCAGAATGCCACTCAATATATGTGTATTTGTTTCGTTTTCACTATCCATCATCATCAGGCGGAGTTAGGCAGCACAATTTTTTTTTAAAGTATGAGATTGAATAACATCTGTGTGTGTGTGTGTGTGTGTGTGTGGTTGGGGCATGCAGGGATTTAGAAGTTTTAGTTTTACGTATGGTGTGTCAAAATACATCATTTAAGAAAAAAAAAATACAGGGTGTCTCATAAACGTGCATCGTGATGTGGTTTGCCATTTAAGAAAAAAATATATACCAGGTATACCAACATGCGCAGTTGAAGGGAAAAATGAACAGGGTGTGTCAAAGTGTATACAGGGTGTTTCAAAATACATCATTTGAGAGAAAAAACAGCTGAAACATGTAAAAATGCGACCATAATATACGTTTTTCGCATTCCAATAAACATCTAAAATTTGAAACGTTGAAACAGGCAAAAATGTGACCACAATATGCGTTTTTCGCATTCCAAAAATTAGTCTAAAATTAAACCATAAAAACTGTGGTGTTTCAAAGTACAACATTTAAGAGGAAAAAACAACCGGGTTTCTCAAAATGCATCATTTAAGAGAGAAAAACAACGGGATGGCTCAAAATACGTCATTTAAGAGGAAAAATATGACGACTGCTTGTCAAATGCTATACCAGGTGTACCAACATATGAATTAAGAGAAAAAACATGGTCTCCTCTGTCATTTGTCAACTGTTAGGTGGAAAATGGGTAAAATAAAAACGTATCATCGGAAATATGGGGATTCGAAACAACGACATACCCATACATAGAGATTGAATTACATCTGTCATCTATGTGATGTTTTTCGACGAGGGTGTTTATACTCGTCAGTCAACTGTCATCTGTCATTTCAAAAAAGGTTCGTTAAAGAAAAAAAAACGTTACGCTCAACGCAGTATGGTTATGTATGGCGCAGTATGTGACGGTTACGTTCAACGCGGTATGGCTATGTATGGTGTAGTATGCGACGTCACGCTTAGCAGTATGGTTATGTATGGTGCAGTATGTGGCGGTTAGACGTTTTCGCGTCCCAAAAAACAACTAAAATTTGAAACGCTGAAACACGTAAAAAATGCAACGAAAACATGTGTTTTCATGTTCGAAAAAACATATAAAATTTCGAACGCAGAATTACATAAAATATGTAACGAAAACATGCGTTTTCGTGTTCCAAAAAACAACTAAAATTACGAACACCAAAAATACACTTCAACATGTAATTCTTATGGACAATAGGCATTTCAAAATTGCTCAAAATGATTGTTTTCGCGTCCCAAAAAACAACTAAAATTTGAAACGCTGAAACACGTAAAATATGCAACAAAAATAGACGTTTTCGCGTACCAAAAAACAAGTAAAATTAGAAGCGTTAAAACACGTGAAATTTCAACGAAAATAGACGTTTTCGCTCCCCAAAAAACGAGTAAAATTAGAAGAGTTAACACACGTAAAAAATGCAATTAAAATAAACGTTTCCGCGTCCCAAAAAAACAAGTGAAATTAGAATCGTTAAAACACGTTGAAAATGCAACGAAAATAGATGTTTCCTCGTCACAAAAAACAAGAAAAATCAGAAGTGTTGAAACACGTAAAAAATGCAACGAAAATAGACGTTTTCGCGTCCCATAAAAACGAGTAAAATTAGAAGCGTTAAAGCACGTAAAAAATTCAATGAAAATAGACGTTTACGCGTCCCAAAAAATTATTAAAATTACAAGCGATAAAAATTTACTTTTACATGTATTTCTTATGGAGAATTGATATTTCAAACTCGTTCAAAATGATCGCTTTCGCGTCCCAAAGAACAAGTAAAATTAGAAACGTTAAAACACGTAAAAATTGCAACAAAAATACACGTTTTCGCGCCCCAAAAAACGAGTAAAATTATGAGCGTTAAAACAAGTAAAAAATCCTATCAAAAAGTACCGGTTATCACACTTATATAGTAAATTTCACTCAATTGCACTTAGCTTTAAGTATTTTGGTGGTTATGGGGCTTCAACTACTTGCACTCAGTTCTGGACGTTTTGTAGTTATTATTAAAAATTACTATTTAGTTATCAGTTTGTATAGTAAATTTTCATAAAGTGAGGTAAGATAGATAAATCGAAAAAAGAAAAGATGTTAGGTGTGGGAACTTAACGCCACAACGCCTTAGACCGCTCGGCCAACCTAACTTATAAGTATACATAATGAAATGTTGGTATTGTAGGATAGGGTAAAAAATTCAAACATCTTGAATACAAAATTTAGGCATTTTCATTTCGGTAATATATGACAGCCATTTGTAAAGAATATCTACGTTTCGGAGGCTGCAATTGTAGTTGGTGCGGCGATTGCGACGAATGTATGCATACAAGGTGAGATGCCATCATTGTTGCTGAATGTGGGACACGTGTAGGTAGGTCCAATTGTTGGAATTTCGCAGTAAGATAGTCACGTTTTTGAAGTCCTCGCACATAAATGACATCAACATCATGTAGATTTTTCTTGAGGATGGCATCCAATTGATGATATTCCACAAAACCGGACGAATACCGCAATCCGTGAACGTTTCGTTCCAAGAATCAATGAAAAGTCGACCATTTTTCTTCAATAGATGATGTGTTGAGTGATCTTTGTATCAAGGTTTTTTTGTATACAAATTGATGAGAACGTCAATATATACAAAAAAATGCGAACAAAATAGACGTTTCTAACGCTCCAAAAAATGGTAGATTTAAAAAGCGTTTGAACTCGCAAAAATGTGAACAGAATATACGTTTTACGCGTTTCAAAAAAGATAAAAAATACGAACGTCAATTCACGCAAAAATACGTACAAAAATAGCCGTTTTCGCATTCATTATTACGACGAAAATTAAGGCATACAAAATACACGTTTACATGTATTTCTTATGTAGATTTGACATTTCTAAATTGTTCAAAATGGACGTTATTACACGTTACAAATAAGATAAACGCCAATTCACTCAAATAATATGAACAAAATATTCGTTTATTACGTTCAAAATTGAAATTTTAAAAGAGTAATTCACGCAAAAATGAGTATCAACTACATGTTGAGCTTACGTCGTGGACGTAAAAAAGGTAAGAGCTTCGGTAGGTAGCGAATATTTCTATTGAACAATCCATAAAAAAGCATGAGTTTTCGTGATTTCGTGTATGGTGATAGTGGCCACAGAACGGATCTTAGAGGCACAAAACAAAACTCGATTATTACAACCGACGTACTTCCCGTTGAGTTATTATCGCATTTCCTGTGAGCGAAAACCCAGAAATGAAAATGTTTTTCATAGTTATTTTGTGACCAGTACCGGCATCATTTTAAGTATGTGTAGTTTGTAATTCAATATAATATGGATTATGTTTGAAAGTACAGATGATTTTGAGGTAAGTGGGTTTCAGTTAATCATGTAGACGCGTAGTCTAAAGATGACAATAATTGATCATTCAGTCGAGAAAACATAATTTCAGCAAATATCGTGTTTTATTATTGGAGTTATCACCATTGTGTGGTTTAGGGCGATAGGCGTTTATATTTCATATCTTGAATTTATCCAGGAAATCATGAGTATTATTATTCATTTTACCTCAGTTAGCATCTACAAAAATTTATTTCGTGTTGTCGATTTTCACAATGTTCATTTTGAATAAAGTCCGTTGTGGATACATTAGTCCATTATGATTTTTTTTTTGAGATAGTCAGTTTTATTAAATATATGGGTTTTTACAAATTATTAGAGTCTAATTTCAAAATAAGATAACATTTTCGGCATATGTGTTTAATTATCTGAAATGTGATTGAGTGAAATTTTCATAAAAGTTTTAGCTGTGAGGCATGGTGACGTCATTATTGGTTAATTGATTATTTTATCTACAATAATTTTTTATATAAACATATATTCATAAATGGGAATCACTCCCAAAAGTACAGCTTTCAAATCAGATAATAAACCTTTATCGGGACATGATACAATATTCGTATAAAGAAATCAAATTTGATGATTTGGATCAAACGAAAACAACACAAAATATCATGAAAATAGTGGTAATAATTATAAAAGAAATTAGATGACGTCATATAAAGTATGGACGACTGTACATAAATTATGTTTACGGCAGATTTCAAGCTTGACGCATCAAGATATTTGTCATCAAAAATCATCTGGAACCATTTATTTGAGTGAGTTTGGTGAGTTTGTAAATGGTGCTTTGGCTATAAGCAATTTCAACAAAAATGATCTGAATATATCATTCATTTTGGTGAAATTTCACATCTGAATCGATACATAGTTCAGTCGAAAATATTCCTCTCGATATTACCTCAAGTCTTTCGGCTCATTTCCACTGGGAAGCAATAACATACGATTCACTTGAAAATATTCAACATTTAGAGTAATTCCTTTGGTTGGTGATGTATTTCTCTCATACTTTTATAGTACCAAACTGCAAGAGCCTTTCGATTGATGGAAACCAATCTGATGAATCTCCTAATCTTGTGTCAAAGTTGATGTCTTTGTCAGTGACATCTCGCCCACAAACCAGCTTACTTAATTGGAACATAACACAACACCTGAATTGAATTGAGTTGAATTGAATACCAATCTGATGAATCCTTCCACCCGCACGTTAAATTTGGTGTCTGATTATGTAATGGTTCCTTGAGGAATACTCAAATCAGATCAAAAACGTTCAGAGGAATTCCACAAGAACTTAAATGGAATTTATAGAAAAATGCCCAAGATGTCATTGGAAATAATGTGAACAAAGAATGGCAACGGAATTGATGTATTTTATAGAGGGTTGATTTTTTTGGTCCCCCTAGAGGTATCATCTCATAGGCAACCAAACACCATTTTCATATAGGAACGAGGATTATATACTCTTGCAACACGTTCAAAAAAAACCCCCGAAGCTATCGAATTCACAAAGTGGAGTTATGAACGAGATCTGACGTCACTGCAAAAAACTGTTGGATATTAAACGTCTTTGATGGGTGTCTTTCTAACAAACTTGCTTACTGAAATTTCTCTATGATTTATTTCTCACAAACTCTCTTGCTAACACACCGCATGAGACTTATTTAATTGAAACCAAATCTAATGAATATAAAATTTGGTGTCTCATTTGTTTTTTGTATGTTATTGTCTCTCGAGAAAAACTGTGATTACGAAATGTCCATGAAACTGTTCCTTGAATGCATCGTTTCCCATCGTTCCATCCTTTTTTTTTTCACCTCAATTTTTCATTTTGAATCTCGTTGGCATTTTATTTTTCACGTTACCTTTTCGTTTCATTGCGATTCGTTTTTTCAACACGTCAAGTCAAGCACATAGGTTATTAGTTGTTGTTCTCTATATTTCGTAGTATTATTATTATTTTCACGACGCGACGTTTCGTTCAATGCGTTGATCTCTAAACCTGTCGAACGCGTAATTTATGCGCTGTTTCTATTTCTCATCAACACAATTATTTTAATGATTTCATTAATTCAATTTCGCTTCCTTTCATTTTATATCGTTTTGTTTCTTCCAACGCGTCAAGCTTGATACCCGTCGGATGCCTACGGTATATGACGTCGACCGCATTTTTATTATCATTGTCATTATTTTCATTACTTTTTGTGTCGTTTCGTTTCATTCAAATCATCGAATTTGATACCTTCCATATTTATTTCAACCTCTACATTTATTACTATTATTATTATTATTTTCATAATTTCTTTGATTCATCCCGTTTCATTTCGTTACTTCTGACGCGTTGAGCTTGAAATCTGCCGCCAGCATAATTTATTAACAGCCTTCTATACTGTATAATATGATGTCTTCTACATTTTTTATTATTATCATCATTATTTTCTTGATTTTTTGTGTCGTTTCATCGTTTCATCCAAATCGTTGAATTTGATCCCTTCCATACGTATATTTCAATGCGCTGACCTCTATATTTATTACTATTATTATTTTCATAATTTCGTTGATTCATCCCGTTTCATTTCATTTCTTCTGATGCGTCAAGCTTGAAATCTGCCGCAAACATAATTTATGTACAGTCGTCCATACTTTATATGACGTCATCTAATTTCTTTTATAATTATTACCACTATTTTCATGATATTTTGTGTTGTTTTCGTTTGATCCAAATCATCAAATTTGATTTTTTTATACGAATATTTTATCATGTCCCGATAAAGGTTTATTATCTGATTTGAAAGCTGTACTTTTGGGAGTGATTCCCATTTATGAATATATGTTTATATAAAAAATTATTGTAGATAAAATAATCAATTAACCAATAATGACGTCACCATGCCTCACAGCTAAAACTTTTATGAAAATTTCACTCAATCACATTTCAGATAATTAAACACATATGGCGAAAATGTTATCTTATTTTGAAATTGGACTCTAATAATTTGTAAAAACCCCTATATTTAATAAAACTGACTATCTCAAAAAAAAAATCATAATGGACTAATGTATCCAAAACGGACTTTATTCAAAATGAACATTGTGAAAATCGACAACACGAAATAAATTTTTGTAGATGCTAACTGCAGTAAAATGAATAATAATAATGAAATATAAACGCCTATCGCCCTAAACCACACAATGGTGATAACTCCAATAATTAAACACGATATTTGCTGAAATTATGTTTTCTCGACTGAATGATCAATTATTGTCATCTTTAGACTACGTTGTTACATGATTAACTGAAACCCACTTACCTCAATATCATCTGTACTTTCAAACATAATCCATATTATATTGAATTACAAACTACACATACTTAAAATGATGCCAGTACTGGTCACAAAATAACTATGAAAAACATTTTCATTTCTGGGTTTTCGCTCACAGGAAATGCGATAATAACTCAACGGGAAGTACGTCGGTTGTAATAATCGAGTTTTGTTTTGTGCCTCTAAGATCCGTTCTGTGGCCACTATCACCATACACGAAATCACGAAAACTCATGCTTTTTTATGGATTGTTCAATAGAAATATTCGCTACCGACCGAAGCTCTTACCTTTTTTACGTCCACGACGTAAGCTCAACATGTAGTTGATACTCATTTTTGCGTGAATTACTCTTTTAAAATTTCAATTTTGAACGTAATAAACGAATATTTTGGTCATATTATTTGAGTGAATTGGCGTTTATCTTATTTGTAACGTGTAATAACGTCCATTTTGAACAATTTAGAAATGTCAAATCTACATAAGAAATACATGTAAACGTGTATTTTGTATGCCTTAATTTTCGTCGTGATAATGAATGCGAAAAAGGCTATTTTTGTACGTATTTTTGCGTGAATTGACGTTCGTATTTTTTATCTTTTTTGAAACGCGTAAAACGTATATTCTGTTCACGTTTTTCAAACGCTTTTTAAATCTACCATTTTTTGGAGCGTTAGAAACGTCTATTTTGTTAGCATTTTTTGTGTATATTGACGTTCTCATCAATTTGTATACAAAAAAACCTTGATACAAAGATCACTCAACACATCAACTATTGAAGAAAAATGGTCGACTTTTCATTGATTCTTGGAACGAAACGTTCACGGATTGCGGTATTCCTCCGGTTTTGTGGAATATCATCAATTGGATGCCATCCTCAAGAAAAATCTACATGATGTTGATGTCATTTATGTGCGAGGACTTCAAAAACGTGACTATCTTACTGCGAAATTCCAACAATTGGACCTACCTTCACGTGTTGTCAACTTGGAGGATTATGATAATACGTTATGGATGGTTCCCACATTCAGCAACAATGATGGCATCTCACCTTGTATGCATACATTCGTCGCAATCGCCGCACCAACTACAATTGCAGCCTCCGAAACGTAGATATTCTTTACAAATGGCTGTCATATATTACCGAAATGAAAATGCCTAAATTTAGTATTCAAGATGTTTGAATTTTTTACCCTATCCTACAATACCAACATTTCATTATGTATACTTATAAGTTAGGTTGGCCGAGCGGTCTAAGGCGTTGTGGCGTTAAGTTGCGATTCCCGAAAGGGAGCGTGGGTTCCAATCCCACACCTAACATCTTTTCTTTTTTCGATTTATCTATCTTACCTCATTTTATGAAAATTTACTATACAAACTGATAACTAAATAGTAATTTTTAATAATAACTACAAAACGTCCAGAACTGAGTGCAAGTAGTTAAAGCCCCATAACCACCAAAATACTTAAAGCTAAGTGCAATTGAGTGAAATTTACAATATAAGTGTGATAACTGGTACTTTTTGATAGGATTTTTTACTTGTTTTAACGCTTATAATTTTACTCGTTTTTTTGGGACGCGAAAACGTCTATTTTTGTTACATTTTTTACGTGTTTTAACGTTTCTAATTTTACTTGTTTTTTGGGACGCGAAAACGATCATTTTGAACGAGTTTGAAATGTCAATTCTCCATAAGAAATACATGTAAAAGTAAATTTTCATCGCTTGTAATTTTAATCATTTTTTGGGACGCGTAAACGTTTATTTTCATTGCATTTTTCACGTGCTTTAACGCTTCTAATTTTACTCGTTTTTATGGGTGCGAAAACGTCTATTTTCGTTGCATTTTTTACGAGTTTCAACACTTCTAATTTTTCTTGTTTTTTGTGACGAGGAAACATCTATTTTCGTTGCATTTTCAACGTGTTTTAACGCTTCTAATTTCACTTGTTTTTTTGGGACGCGGAAACGTTTATTTTAATTGCATTTTTTACGTGTGTTAACGCTTCTAATTTTACTCATTTTTTGGGGAGCGAAAACGTCTATTTTCGTTGGAATTTTACGTGTTTTAACGCTTCTAATTTTACTTGTTTTTTGGTACGCGAAAACGTCTATTTTCGTTGCATATTTTACGTGTTTCAGCGTTTCAAATTTTAGTTGTTTTTTGGGACGCGAAAACAATCATTTTGAGCAATTTTGAAATGCCTATTGTCCATAAGAATTACATGTAAAAGTGTATTTCTGGCGTTCGTAATTTTAGTTGTTTTTTGGAACACGAAAACGCATGTTTTCGTTACATATTTCATGTAATTCGGCGTTCGAAATTTTATATGTTTTTTCGAACATGAAAACACATGTTTTCGTTGTTTTTCTCTCTTAAATGATGCATTTTGAGAAACCCGGTTGTTTTTTTCTCTTAAATGTTGTATTTTGAAACACCTCAGTTTTTATGGTTTAATTTTAGACTGTTTTTTGGAATGCGAAAAACGCATATTGTGGTCACATTTTTGCCTGTTTCAACGTTTCAAATTTTAGATGTTTTTTGGAATGCGAAAAACGCATATTATGGTCGCATTTTTACATGTTTCAGCGGTTTTTTCTCTTAAATGATGTATTTTGAAACACCCTGTATACACTTTGACACACCCTGTTCATTTTTCCCTTCAACTGCGCATGTTGGTATACCTGGTATATATTTTTTTCTTAAATGGCAAACCACACCACGATGCACGTTTATGAGACACCCTGTATTTTTTTTTTCTTTAATGATGTATTTTGACACACCTTGTATACGTGAAACTAAAACTTCTAAATCCCTGCATGCCCCAACCACACACACACACACAGATGATATTCAATCTCATACTTAAAAAAAAAATTGTGCTGCCTAACTCCGCCTGATGATGATGGATAGTGAAAACGAAACAAAGACACATATATTGAGTGGCATTCTGAACGAAAAATTACAAACTTTTACGAATCAGCTTCTAAGATTTAAGCAATAATTACATAACACATTAATATGTGCGGTTTACGGCCCTTATGGCAGTTGACGTACGCAAATTCTATTATTTTCTTGATCTCCCATGAAAGTTGTCTTCTTAGAGTACCCGCACGTTTCTGTAACTTTACTAATAACGAAGATAGCCTCCTATGCCCTTTCGACCTCGGAAAATGCTTAAAAATGTTTCTTGACATCCAAACGAATCTATTGATTCCAAAATCATCAAAATCGGACGACCGGAAGTACCATTTCCGGTTTGGGCCGGAAGTAGCCATTTTATTGCAGATTTGGACTCTCCTCGATGTGGGTAATCCGAATTTACTATTACTTTTCTTCTATCTTAATTTTTTGAAACCAGAAGTGCTTATTTTTTGATGATTCGTACAGATCCAAAATATCATTAATGTATAAATTGAACGACAGATGGCTCTGATGTATTCCTTGAAAACGAATTGGTATCGCACTTTAAAAATGACGGACCCCGTCACGATGCACGTTTATGAGACACCCTGTATATATTTTTTGTCTCAACTGGCACGTTGGTACACCTGGTATATATTTTTTTCTTAAATGACAAACCCCATCACGATGCACAATTATGAGACACCCTGTATTTATTTATTCTTTCCTTAAATGGTGTATTTTGACACACTCTGTATACGTAAAACGAAAACTTCTGAATCCCTGCATGCCCCAATGATGCGATGCTCCAATGATGTGATGATTCATTTTTCCAATGTATTTTGAAACACCCTGTATATAATACGATTTTTGACAAACTGTTTTTTCTGTCATGTTACGTTGCTACACCGTGTATATCTTTTTTCTTCAATAATTAAATTTAAAAACCGGCAACGTCCCACCCTCCGTAACTCTACTCCTTAATTTTAAATCCGGCAACACCCAACGTCACGCGGTGAACCCAGCGACGCTGAGAAGTCGCTACTGCGCATGGTGGGCCGAAACTGGTGTTGTACATCTACTGGCAGCAACCCGTGCAGCCGATGAACTTGGTCTCGTATTCGACACTGAACGGGCTAACCCAAACTCTGTCACCGAGTTGGGACCCGTTCAGCTAAAAGCTCACATTTAAGCTGCGGAGACAGAGGTCCTCCTACAGCTGCATACGGATGAGCCAATGGATGGTGTCTTCTTCAACAACATCGAAGACCTTGGCTTATCCAAAAGCTTGACCTTTGCCTTCCTCAGTTAGAGTGAGCTAAAGTCGGAGACCGAGGGATTCATAATGGAGACTCCCTTAGCCCTCTTCTCTTCTGCATCTCACTATTGCCATTGTCCGTTGCACTCAGGAATACCCGTGGGTACAACTGCGGCACCCTCAGCAACCGGAGGCATAATGTCACCCATCTATTTTACATGGATGACCTCAAATTGTATGCCTCTGGAGAAAGGGACCTACATCAGTCCCTTAGGGTGGTGGAAGAATATACGCATGCTATCGGTATGGAATTTGGGATCGACAAATGTGCCACGGTTCATCTCAAAAGAGGACGATGCGAGGAATACGGAGAGGATGTCCAGCTCGTAGACGGAAGCATCCTACATCATCTGGATGCCGGAGAGACTTATACCTACCTTGTGGTGGAACAACGCCGCTCCCAAGAGGTATTTGCAGTTGAAAACTCTCTCCGCGGCAAGTATCAGCATAAACTCCGACAGATCTGGTCATCAGAACTGTCGGGGAAGAACAAAGTTGCTGCAACTAATATGCTTGCCGTTCCGATCCTTCTTTACTCTTCCGGAGTGATGAAGTGGACTAAGGAAGAGCTGCGACAACTTGACGTTAACACTCGCAAAATGATTCATCTCAATAGGAGCTTGCATCCTAAATCGTCCGTTCCACGATTATACTTTCCCAGACAACGGGGAGGCCGTGGACTTTTGAGTTTGGAGTGTCTGCATAACAGAATGGTTCTGGATGGGGCCTGTAAAGTCATCAGGAGTTCAGATCCCCTTCTCTGCATGGTCCGCGACCATGAGAAAGCAGGGATTGGAGTATTCCTTTTTAAGATAGCTACCCGTGCGGCCGATGAACTCGGTCTCGTTTTCGACACTGAACGGGCTAACCCAAACTCTGTCACCGAGTTGGGACCCGTTCAGCAAAAAGCTCAGATAAAAGCTGCGGAGACAGTGGTCCTGATACAGCTACATATGGATAAGCCAATGCATGGTGTCTTCTTTCATAACATCGAAGACCTTGGCTTATCCAAAAGCTTGACCTTTGCCTTCCTCAGGTCGAGTGAGCTAAAGTCGGAGACCGAGGGATTCATAATGGCCTGCCAGGATGGTGTTTTCAACACCCTTGTCTACCGTAGTCGGGTGATGGGTATAGACGTCCCTGACACCCGATGCAGGGCATGTCGTGGGGCACCTGAGACCGTGATGCATTTGCTATCAGCATGCCCATCTCATGCGGTCTCAGCCTATATCCACAGGCATAACGCGGCGCTACGAGTGTTGTACTATTACCTACGACACTCGTACGGTATAGACGAGACACCGGTGTTGCCTTATGTTCCGGGGGATATTGAGTCCGTGGTGGAGAATGAGAGATGCCGAATCTATTGGAACTACTCATTCCCCACCCTCAGGCAAATACAAGCCAATGAGCCTGATGTTGTCCTCCTCGACCACCAAAGTAGAACGATATTCGTCATGGAGTTTTCCGCTCCAGGCGAAATGAATATCGTTCGAAAAGAGGAGGAAAAACGGACTAAATATCGAGATCTTCTCTTTGAACTCCTCCTTGGAATGATGGACACACTGCTCTCTAACTTGAAGATAATACCGGCTTGCCGTAATATGGCAGAAATATTAGCAGCAAGAATGCAGAAGGCCGTTATCCTTGGTTCGCTCCGTCTACTCAGGGCACACGATTCTCGGACCCAATAGTCACTCACCCTACGGACGTAGGGAGTGGTTATTGGGGTTAACGACACCAGCGCGCCCTCCGGATGGGTCGGAGCACAGGAGACAGGGCCTGACTGGTACACTCCTAAGGAGAGAAAAAAATAAAAATAATAATAATAATAATAATAATAATAATAATAATAATAATTATAATAATAATAATAATAATAATAATAATAATAATAATAATAATAATAATAATAAAATTATATGCCTCTGGAGAAAGGGACCTACATCAGTCCCTTAGGGTGGTGGAAGAGTACACGCATGCTATCGGAATGGAATTTGGGATCGACAAATGTGCCACGGTTCATCTTAAAAGAGGACGATGCGAGGAATACGGAGAGGATGTCCAGCTCGTAGACGGAAGCATCCTACATCATCTGGATGCCGGAGAGACGTATACTTACCTAGGGGTGGAGCAACGCCACTCCCAAGAGGTATTCACAGTTAAGAACTCTCTCCGCGGCAAGTATCAGCACAAACTCCGACAGATCTGGTCATCAGAACTGTCGGGGAAGAACAAAGTTGCTGCAACCAATATGCTTGCCGTTCCGATCCTTCTCTACTCTTTCGGAGTAATGAAGTGGACTAAGGAAGAGCTGCGACAACTCGACGTTAAAACTCGCAAAGTGATGCATCTCAATAGGTGCTTGCATCCTAAATCGTCCGTTCCACGGTTATACTTTCCCAGACAACGAGGAGGCCGTGGACTTTTGAGTTTGGAGTGTATGCATAACAGAATGGTTCTGGATGGGGCCTGTAAAGTCATCAGGAGTTCAGATCCCCTTCTCTGCATGGTCCGCGACCATGAAAAAGCAGGGATTGGAGCATTTCTTTTTAAGGCAGCAACCCGTGCGGCCGATGAACTCGGTCTCGTATTCGACACTGAACGGGCTAACCCAAACTCTGTCACCGAGTTGGGACCCGTTCAGCAAAAAGCTCACATCAAAGCTGCGGAGACAGAGGTCCTGCTACAGCTACATATGGATAAGCCAATGCATGGCGTCTTCTTTCACAACATCGAAGACCTTGTCTTATCCAAAAGCTTGACCTTTGCCTTCCTCAGGTCGAGTGAGCTAAAGTCGGAGACCGAGGGATTCATAATGGCCTGCCAGGATGGTGTCTTCAACACCCTCGTCTACCGTAGTCGCGTGATGGGTATAGACGTCCCTGACACCCGATGCAGGGCATGTCGTGGGGCACCTGAGACCGTAATGCATTTGCTATCAGCATGCCCATCTTATGCGGTCTCAGCCTATATCCACAGGCATAACGCGGCGCTACGAGTGTTATACTACCATCTACGACACTCGTACGGTATAGACGAGACACCGGTGTTGCCTTATGTTCCGGGGGATATTGAGTCCGTGGTGGAGAATGAGAGGTGCCGGATCTATTGGAACTACTCATTCCCCACCCTCAGGCAAATACAAGCCAATAAGCCTGATGTTGTCCTCCTCGACCACCAAAGTAGAACGATATTCGTCATGGAGTTTTCCGCTCCAGGCGAAATGAATATCGTTCGAAAAGAGGAGGAAAAACGGACTAAATATCGAGATCTTCTCTTTGAACTCCGCAGGTTATATCCGGACCATTCTGTCAAAATGGTGGTTCTGATCATAGGAGTCCTTGGTGGAATGATGGACACACTGCTCTCCAACTTGAGGATAATACCTGCTTGCCGTAATATGGCAGAAATCTTAGCAGCGCGAATGCAGAAGGCCGTTATCCTTGGTTCACTCCGTCTACTCAGGGCACATGATTCTCGGACCCAATAGTCACTCACCCTACGGACGTAGGGAGTGGTTATTGGGGTTAACGACACCAGCGCGCCCTCCGGATGTATCGGAGCACCGGAGACAGGGCCTGACTGGTACATTCCTAACGGAAAAAAAAAAAAAAAAAAATAATAATAATAATAATAATAATAATAATAATAATAATAATAATAATAATAATAATAATAATAATAATAATAATAATAATAATAATAATAATAATAATAATAATAATAATAATAATAATAATAATAATAATAATAATAATAATAATAATAATAATAATAATAATAATAATAATACACCACCTACCCGAGAAAAGGATGCAAAATCGGACCGGCAGCTCATGCGCATCCGGGAGGGAAGAGGCATCTTTCCCTGTGGTGTCGGCCGTGGGTTTACTGGGTTAACCCCCCAGTAAACCCTAACACTCGGTTCCAAATAATCGGGGAAGAGGCCCCCACAACCGACCCCCTCGGATTAGGGGTCAAAGGCAAGGTGGTGGGGCCAACAACGATGATTTGCCAGCTGACGACTTACGCTATGAAAACGGACGTTTTGAGTGGACGGATGGATTAAGGGACGGTCTTATGCATTGCTACGAGAGCAGTGAGCCCGCCCGGAGAGGATACATGGCGAGAATGCATGCTCTGTGGTGTGAAAGACACCCAGAGCATGCCGCCTTTTCCGCCCAAAATCTTAGGGATTATGTATCTCATCTTCGGAGACGAGTATATGTCAGAGCACCTCCTCAGCCGGTTATCGAAGTGGCACAAGTTATGCCACGTGTCGGTCTGGCTGTGGAAAATGCTCGCATCATACCACCGATGGAGGACATCAGAACTCGCAGGGCACTTCACCATGTGAAGCCCCTGAAGCCACAAGAACTGGCACGAGTGGATGCGGAGATCGGCGATGTTCTTCCAGAAGAGGCTGACATCTGGCAGATCAATTCTGTCGTGTATGACGCCGCTCATGCTCTTACCCAAACGCAGAGGAGGGACACCACCGCTGTAGTTGGGAGGCATGAACGACGCGTACACAAGATGGAAGCTAAGATCAAGTCGGCGAGACAACACGCGTCTCGTATCCAGTGTGTGGTGGACTACGTGGCGGCCAATAGGCCTTTCACACCTGCAGTGCGGCGAATTGCCGCAAAATTAAGACGAGCTCACCACACATTGAATCAAGGGGTGCTGTTTACCATCAAACAGCACTGTCTTGATAGGATACGAATGCTAGTGGCTGCAAAGAAGTCACTAGTGAGGCGAGCGAGAGGAGTCGCGGAAAACTTGAAGTTCCGCGATAAACCTTCTCGTTTATTTCAAGAGCCTCCACGTGTTGTTGATAACCCGCCGACTGTTGATCGGGTGGAAACATTCTGGAAGAACATCTATGAGTATTCGCAACCAATCAATGTAGATACTCCAGCCCTAGCGCAGTTCAGAGCATTCTGCAGGAGGCTTCGGCAGCCTGAGCTCAATGATCTGCGCAATCCGATAACCCCGGAAGAAGTTCAAAGAGCCCTCAAAGGCTCAAAGAACTTTGCTGCTCCAGGACCCGATGGGTTGAATAACTATTGGTGGAAAAAGTTTCCAGCAACCCACCGCCATCTGGCTAGAGTTTTCAACTCATGGCTAGATGGGGAGCAGCAGATTCCGGAGTGGTTTGTCGAGGGGCGAACCGTGCTCATCCCCAAAAACGGAGATTTGTCTGATCCAAAGAATTACAGACCGATAACGTGCTTGAATGCGTGTTATAAGGTGTTTACGCGAATCTTATACACACGCATTCTCTCCGCAGTTGATCCGGTGTATGAACGGATATATGAGCAAAGAGGGTCAGAGAAAGGGGTTGCCGGCTGCAAGGAGAACCTGCTCATCGACAGATGTATCACGCAGGACTCCGTGCAGTACAAGCGTAACCTTTCGATGGCCTGGATCGATTACCGCAAGGCATTCGATACAACATCGCATGAGTTAATCATGCATTTGCTCAGATGCCTTGAGGTACCCGATCAAATAGTGGGATGCATTGGACAACTGATGCCGCTCTGGAGGACTCGCTTCGCTATAAAATCTGGTGGAGACATAGTCCAAACAGAGCAGGTCATCATTAGAAGAGGCGTGTTTCAGGGAGACTCCCTCAGCCCTCTTCTCTTCTGCATCTCACTATTGCCATTGTCCGTTGCACTCAGGAATACCCGTGGGTACAGCTGCGGCACCCCCAGCAACCGGAGGCATACAGTCACCCACCTGTTTTACATGGATGACCTAAAATTATATGCCTCTGGAGAAAGGGACCTACATCAGTCCCTTAGGGTGGTGGAAGAATATACGCATGCTATCGGAATGGAATTTGGGATCGACAAATGTGCCACGGTTCATCTCAAAAGAGGACGATGCGAGGAATACGGAGAGGATGTCCAGCTCGTAGACGGAAGCATCCTACATCATCTGGATGCCGGAGAGACGTATACTTACCTAGGGGTCGAGCAACGCCACTCCCAAGAGGTATTCACAGTTAAGAACTCTCTCCGCGGCAAGTATCAGCATAAACTCCGACAGATCTGGTCATCAGAACTGTCGGGGAAGAACAAAGTTGCTGCAACCAATATGCTTGCCGTTCCGATCCTTCTCTACTCTTTCGGAGTAATGAAGTGGACTAAGGAAGAGCTGCGACAACTCGACGTTAAAACTCGCAAAGTGATGCATCTCAATAGGAGCTTGCATCCTAAATCGTCCGTTCCACGGTTATACTTTCCCAGACAACGGGTAGGTCGTGGACTTTTGAGTTTGGAGTGTATGCATAACAGAATGGTTCTGGATGGGGCCTGTAAAGTCATCAGGAGTTCAGATCCCCTTCTCTGCATGGTCCGCGACCATGAAAAAGCAGGGATTGGAGCATTTCTTTTTAAGGCAGCAACCCGTGCGGCCGATGAACTCGGTCTCGTATTCGACACTGAACGGGCTAACCCAAACTCTGTCACCGAGTTGGGACCCGTTCAGCAAAAAGCTCACATCAAAGCTGCGGAGACAGAGGTCCTGCTACAGCTACATATGGATAAGCCAATGCATGGTGTCTTCTTTCACAACATCGAAGACCTTGGCTTATCCAAAAGCTTGACCTTTGCCTTCCTCAGGTCGAGTGAGCTAAAGTCGGAGACCGAGGGATTCATAATGGCCTGCCAGGATGGTGTCTTCAACACCCTCGTCTACCGTAGTCGCGTGATGGGTATAGACGTCCCTGACACCCGATGCAGGGCATGTCGTGGGGCACCTGAGACCGTAATGCATTTGCTATCAGCATGCCCATCTTATGCGGTCTCAGCCTATATCCACAGGCATAACGCGGCGCTACGAGTGTTATACTACCATCTACGACACTCGTACGGTATAGACGAGACACCGGTGTTGCCTTATGTTCCGGGGGATATTGAGTCCGTGGTGGAGAATGAGAGGTGCCGGATCTATTGGAACTACTCATTCCCCACCCTCAGGCAAATACAAGCCAATAAGCCTGATGTTGTCCTCCTCGACCACCAAAGTAGAACGATATTCGTCATGGAGTTTTCCGCTCCAGGCGAAATGAATATCTTTCGAAAAGAGGAGGAAAAACGGACTAAATATCGAGATCTTCTCTTTGAACTCCGCAGGTTATATCCGGACCATTCTGTCAAAATGGTGGTTCTGATCATAGGAGTCCTTGGTGGAATGCTCTCCAACTTGAAGATAATACCTGCTTGCCGTAATATGGCAGAAATCTTAGCAGCGCGAATGCAGAAGGCCGTCATCCTTGGTTCGCTCCGTCTACTCAGGGCATATGATTCTCGGACCCAATAGTCACTCACCCTACGGACGTAGGGAGTGGTTATTGGGGTTAACGACACCAGCGCGCCCTCCGGATGTATCGGAGCACCGGAGACAGGGCCTGACTGGTACATTCCCAACGGGAAAAAATAATAATAATAATAATAAAAATAATAATACATATGGATATGCCAATGCAAGGTGTCTTCTTTCACAACATCGAAGACATTGGCTTATCCAAAATCTTGACCTTTGCCTTCCTCAGGTCGAGTGAGCTAAAGTCGGAGACCGAGGGATTCATAATGGCTTGCCAGGATGGTGTCTTTAACATCCTCGTCTACCGTAGTCGCGTGATGGGTTTATACGTCCCTGACACCCGATGCAGGGCATGTCGTGGGGCACCTGAGACCGTAATGCATCTGCTATCAGCATGCCCATGTTATGCGGTCTCAGCCTATATCCAGAGGCATAACGCGGCTCTACGAGTGTTGTACTACCATCTACGACACTCGTACGGTATAGACGAGACACCGGTGTTGCCTTATGTTCCGGGGGATATTGAGTCCGTGGTGGAGAATGAGAGGTGCCGAATCTATTGGAACTAATCATTCCCCACCCTCAGGCAAATACAAGCCAATAAGCCTGATGTTGTCCTCATCGACCACCAAAGTAAGACGATATTCGTCGTGGAGTTTTCCGCTCCAGGCGAAATGAATATCGTTCGAAAAGAGGAGGAAAAACGGAATAAATATCGAGATCTTCTCTTTGAACTCCGCAGGTTGTATCCGGACCATTCTGTCAAAATGGTGGTTCTGATTATAGGAGTCCTTGGTGGAATGATGGACACACTGCTCTCTAACTTGAAGATAATACCGTCTTGCCGTAATATGGCAGAAATCTTAGCAGCACGAATGCAGAAGGCCGTTATTCTTGGTTCGCTCCGTCTACTAAGGGCACACGATTCTCGGACCCAATAATCACTTACCCTACGGACGTAGGGAGTGGTTATTGGGGTTAACGACACCAGCGCGCCCTCCGGATGGGTCGGAGCACCGGAGACAGGGCCTGACTGGTACACTCCTAAGGAGAGAAAAAAATAAAAATAATAATAATAATAATAATAATAATAATAATAATAATAATAATAATAATAATAATAATAATAATAATAATAATAATAATAATAATAATAATAATAATAATAATAATAATAATAATAATAATAATAATAATAATAATAATAATAATAATAATAATAATAATAATAATAATAATAATAATAATAATAATAATAATAATAATAATAATAATAATAATAATAATAATAATACACCACCTACCCGAGAAAAGGATGCAAAATCGGACCGGCAGCTCATGCGCATCCGGGAGGGAAGAGGCATCTTTCCCTGTGGTGTCGGCCGTGGGTTTACTGGGTTAACCCCCCAGTAAACCCTAACACTCGGTTCCAAATAATCGGGGAAGAGGCCCCCACAACCGACCCCCTCGGATTAGGGGTCAAAGGCAAGGTGGTGGGGCCAACAACGATGATTTGCCAGCTGACGACTTACGCTATGAAAACGGACGTTTTGAGTGGACGGATGGATTAAGGGACGGTCTTATGCATTGCTACGAGAGCAGTGAGCCCGCCCGGAGAGGATACATGGCGAGAATGCATGCTCTGTGGTGTGAAAGACACCCAGAGCATGCCGCCTTTTCCGCCCAAAATCTTAGGGATTATGTATCTCATCTTCGGAGACGAGTATATGTCAGAGCACCTCCTCAGCCGGTTATCGAAGTGGCACAAGTTATGCCACGTGTCGGTCTGGCTGTGGAAAATGCTCGCATCATACCACCGATGGAGGACATCAGAACTCGCAGGGCACTTCACCATGTGAAGCCCCTGAAGCCACAAGAACTGGCACGAGTGGATGCGGAGATCGGCGATGTTCTTCCAGAAGAGGCTGACATCTGGCAGATCAATTCTGTCGTGTATGACGCCGCTCATGCTCTTACCCAAACGCAGAGGAGGGACACCACCGCTGTAGTTGGGAGGCATGAACGACGCGTACACAAGATGGAAGCTAAGATCAAGTCGGCGAGACAACACGCGTCTCGTATCCAGTGTGTGGTGGACTACGTGGCGGCCAATAGGCCTTTCACACCTGCAGTGCGGCGAATTGCCGCAAAATTAAGACGAGCTCACCACACATTGAATCAAGGGGTGCTGTTTACCATCAAACAGCACTGTCTTGATAGGATACGAATGCTAGTGGCTGCAAAGAAGTCACTAGTGAGGCGAGCGAGAGGAGTCGCGGAAAACTTGAAGTTCCGCGATAAACCTTCTCGTTTATTTCAAGAGCCTCCACGTGTTGTTGATAACCCGCCGACTGTTGATCGGGTGGAAACATTCTGGAAGAACATCTATGAGTATTCGCAACCAATCAATGTAGATACTCCAGCCCTAGCGCAGTTCAGAGCATTCTGCAGGAGGCTTCGGCAGCCTGAGCTCAATGATCTGCGCAATCCGATAACCCCGGAAGAAGTTCAAAGAGCCCTCAAAGGCTCAAAGAACTTTGCTGCTCCAGGACCCGATGGGTTGAATAACTATTGGTGGAAAAAGTTTCCAGCAACCCACCGCCATCTGGCTAGAGTTTTCAACTCATGGCTAGATGGGGAGCAGCAGATTCCGGAGTGGTTTGTCGAGGGGCGAACCGTGCTCATCCCCAAAAACGGAGATTTGTCTGATCCAAAGAATTACAGACCGATAACGTGCTTGAATGCGTGTTATAAGGTGTTTACGCGAATCTTATACACACGCATTCTCTCCGCAGTTGATCCGGTGTATGAACGGATATATGAGCAAAGAGGGTCAGAGAAAGGGGTTGCCGGCTGCAAGGAGAACCTGCTCATCGACAGATGTATCACGCAGGACTCCGTGCAGTACAAGCGTAACCTTTCGATGGCCTGGATCGATTACCGCAAGGCATTCGATACAACATCGCATGAGTTAATCATGCATTTGCTCAGATGCCTTGAGGTACCCGATCAAATAGTGGGATGCATTGGACAACTGATGCCGCTCTGGAGGACTCGCTTCGCTATAAAATCTGGTGGAGACATAGTCCAAACAGAGCAGGTCATCATTAGAAGAGGCGTGTTTCAGGGAGACTCCCTCAGCCCTCTTCTCTTCTGCATCTCACTATTGCCATTGTCCGTTGCACTCAGGAATACCCGTGGGTACAGCTGCGGCACCTCCAGCAACCGGAGGCATACAGTCACCCACCTGTTTTACATGGATGACCTAAAATTATATGCCTCTGGAGAAAGGGACCTACATCAGTCCCTTAGGGTGGTGGAAGAATATACGCATGCTATCGGAATGGAATTTGGGATCGACAAATGTGCCACGGTTCATCTCAAAAGAGGACGATGCGAGGAATACGGAGAGGATGTCCAGCTCGTAGACGGAAGCATCCTACATCATCTGGATGCCGGAGAGACGTATACTTACCTAGGGGTGGAGCAACGCCACTCCCAAGAGGTATTCACAGTTAAGAACTCTCTCCGCGGCAAGTATCAGCATAAACTCCGACAGATCTGGTCATCAGAACTGTCGGGGAAGAACAAAGTTGCTGCAACCAATATGCTTGCCGTTCCGATCCTTCTCTACTCTTTCGGAGTAATGAAGTGGACTAAGGAAGAGCTGCGACAACTCGACGTTAAAACTCGCAAAGTGATGCATCTCAATAGGAGCTTACATCCTAAATCGTCCGTTCCACGGTTATACTTTCCCAGACAACGGGTAGGTCGTGGACTTTTGAGTTTGGAGTGTATGCATAACAGAATGGTTCTGGATGGGGCCTGTGAAGTCATCAGGAGTTCAGATCCCCTTCTCTGCATGGTCCGCGACCATGAAAAAGCAGAGATTGGAGCATTTCTTTTTAAGGCAGCAACCCGTGCGGCCGATGAACTCGGTCTCGTATTCGACACTGAACGGGCTAACCCAAACTCTGTCACCGAGTTGGGACCCGTTCAGCAAAAAGCTCACATCAAAGCTGCGGAGACAGAGGTCCTGCTACAGCTACATATGGATAAGCCAATGCATGGTGTCTTCTTTCACAACATCGAAGACCTTGGCTTATCCAAAAGCTTGACCTTTGCCTTCCTCAGGTCGAGTGAGCTAAAGTCGGAGACCGAGGGATTCATAATGGCCTGCCAGGATGGTGTCTTCAACACCCTCGTCTACCGTAGTCGCGTGATGGGTATAGACGTCCCTGACACCCGATGCAGGGCATGTCGTGGGGCACCTGAGACCGTAATGCATTTGCTATCAGCATGCCCATCTTATGCGGTCTCAGCCTATATCCACAGGCATAACGCGGCGCTACGAGTGTTATACTACCATCTACGACACTCGTACGGTATAGACGAGACACCGGTGTTGCCTTATGTTCCGGGGGATATTGAGTCCGTGGTGGAGAATGAGAGGTGCCGGATCTATTGGAACTACTCATTCCCCACCCTCAGGCAAATACAAGCCAATAAGCCTGATGTTGTCCTCCTCGACCACCAAAGTAGAACGATATTCGTCATGGAGTTTTCCGCTCCAGGCGAAATGAATATCTTTCGAAAAGAGGAGGAAAAACGGACTAAATATCGAGATCTTCTCTTTGAACTCCGCAGGTTATATCCGGACCATTCTGTCAAAATGGTGGTTCTGATCATAGGAGTCCTTGGTGGAATGCTCTCCAACTTGAAGATAATACCTGCTTGCCGTAATATGGCAGAAATCTTAGCAGCGCGAATGCAGAAGGCCGTCATCCTTGGTTCGCTCCGTCTACTCAGGGCATATGATTCTCGGACCCAATAGTCACTCACCCTACGGACGTAGGGAGTGGTTATTGGGGTTAACGACACCAGCGCGCCCTCCGGATGTATCGGAGCACCGGAGACAGGGCCTGACTGGTACATTCCCAACGGGAAAAAATAATAATAATAATAATAAAAATAATAATACATATGGATAAGCCAATGCAAGGTGTCTTCTTTCACAACATCGAAGACATTGGCTTATCCAAAATCTTGACCTTTGCCTTCCTCAGGTCGAGTGAGCTAAAGTCGGAGACCGAGGGATTCATAATGGCTTGCCAGGATGGTGTCTTTAACATCCTCGTCTACCGTAGTCGCGTGATGGGTATATACGTCCCTGACACCCGATGCAGGGCATGTCGTGGGGCACCTGAGACCGTAATGCATCTGCTATCAGCATGCCCATGTTATGCGGTCTCAGCCTATATCCAGAGGCATAGCGCGGCTCTACGAGTGTTGTACTACCATCTACGACACTCGTACGGTATAGACGAGACACCGGTGTTGCCTTATGTTCCGGGGGATATTGAGTCCGTGGTGGAGAATGAGAGTTGCCGAATCTATTGGAACTAATCATTCCCCACCCTCAGGCAAATACAAGCCAATAAGCCTGATGTTGTCCTCATCGACCACCAAAGTAAGACGATATTCGTCGTGGAGTTTTCCGCTCCAGGCGAAATGAATATCGTTCGAAAAGAGGAGGAAAAACGGAATAAATATCGAGATCTTCTCTTTGAACTCCGCAGGTTGTATCCGGACCATTCTGTCAAAATGGTGGTTCTGATTATAGGAGTCCTTGGTGGAATGATGGACACACTGCTCTCTAACTTGAAGATAATACCGTCTTGCCGTAATATGGCAGAAATCTTAGCAGCACGAATGCAGAAGGCCGTTATTCTTGGTTCGCTCCGTCTACTAAGGGCACACGATTCTCGGACCCAATAATCACTTACCCTACGGACGTAGGGAGTGGTTATTGGGGTTAACGACACCAGCGCGCCCTCCGGATGGGTCGGAGCACCGGAGACAGGGCCTGACTGGTACATTCCTAAGGAGAAAAAAAAAAATAATAATAATAATAATAATCCTTCTCAATTATTCAAAAGCCTCCGCGTGTTGTAGAAAATCCGCCGACCGCTGATCAGGTACTTAGAAACCTTCTGGAAGGATATTTATGAAAATCCGCAACCACTGAATGTAGACACTCCTAGCGCAGTTTGAAGCATTCTGCGGAAGGCTTCAACAGCCAGAGCTCAATGAACTGCGCGACCCGATAACCCCGGAAGACGTTCGACGAGCCCTTGAGGGCTCGAAGAACTCAGCTGCACCAGGTCCGGATGGAATAGGGAACTACTGGCGGAAAAAATTCCCAGCACCCACCAACATTTGGCCAGAGTTTTCAACTCATGGTTGAATGGTGAGCAGCAGATTCCCGGCTGGTTTGTCGAGGGGCAAACCGTGCTAATCCCAAAAACGGGAGATTTTTCGGAACCGAAAATCCGATAACATGCCTGAACGCATGTTATGAGATGTTCACCCGCATTTTGTACATGCGAATACTCACCGCAGTTGAACACGTGTACGTACGGATATATGAGCAAATAGGGTCAAAGAAAGGGATCGCTGGATGTAAGGAGAATCTGCTCATTGATAGATGTATTACGCAGGACTCCACGCAGTAACCCATCGATGGCCTGGATCGACTATCGCAAGGCATTTGACACGACATCGCATGAGCTAATCATGCATGTTCTTCGATGCCTTGCGATACCCGATCAGATCGTGGGATGCATTGAACAACTGATGCCACTCTGGAGGACTCGCTTCACTATAACATCTGGTCAAGCTAGAGTCCAAACAGATCAGGTTATCTTTAGAAGGGGAGTGTTTCAGGGAGATTCTCTCAGCCCCCTTATCTTTTGCATCTCACTATTGCCATTGTCTGTTGCCCTCAGAAAAACACGTGGATACTACTGCGGCACCCCCAGCAACCGGAGACATAAGGTGACTCATCTATTCTACATGGATGATCTTATGCTTTATGCCTCAGGTGAAAAGGACCTACGTCAGTCTTTGAGGAGTATACGCAGGCCATCGGCATGGAGTTTGGGATCGACAAATGTGCAACGGTTCATCTCAAAAGAGGACGATGCGACGATTACGGAGAGGACGTCCAGCTCATAGACGGAAGCATCCTACGTTATCTGGGTGCCGGAGAGACGTATACCTACTTGGGAGTGGAACAACACCACTCTCAAGAAGTTATAACTGTCATAAACTCTCTCCGCGGCAAGTATCAGCACAAACTTCGACAGATCGTTCCGATCTTACTCTACTCCTTCGGAGTAATGAAGTGGACTCAGGAGGAGCTGCGACAACTCGACGTAAAGACTCGCAAGATGATGCACCTATACAGGAGTTTGCATCCCAAATCGCCCGTTCCTCGGTTATTTCTCCACCGACAACAAGGAGGACGAGGACTTTTGAGTTTGGAGTGTCTTCACAATAGAATGGTATTGGATGGAGCATGTAAAGTAATCAGGAGTTTGGACCCCCTTCTCTGCATGGTCCCTGACCATGAAAACGCAGGGATTGGAGCGTTCCTCTTTAAGGCAGCAGCCCGTGCGGCTGATGAACTCGGTCTCAGTTTCGACACCAAACGGCGTGATCCGAACTCTGTCACAGAGTTGGCACCCGTTCGGCAAAAAGCCCATGTAAAGGCCGAAGAAAATGCAGCTCTGCTGCAGCTACATTGAAACGTTAAAGACCTTAGCTTATCCAAGAACTTGACCTATGCCTTCCTTAGGTCAAGTGGGCTGAAGTCGGAGACCGAGGGATTCATAATGGCCTGTCAAGATGGTGTCATCAACACCTTGGTCTACCGAAGCCAAGTGATGGGTATAGAGGTCCCAGATATTAGATGCCGGGCCTGCCGTCAGGCGCCTGAGACCATTATGCATTTGCTGTCAGCATGTCCAGCATATGCGGTCTCAGCCTATATCCACAGACATAACGCGGCTCTACGAGTGTTATATTACCACCTACGACACTCGTACGGTATAGACGAGACACCAGTGTTGCCTTACGCTCCGGGGGATATTGAGTCCGTGGTAGAGAATGACAAGTGCTGGATCCACTGGAACTACTCATTTCCCACCCTCAGGCAAATACAGGCCAATAAGCCTGATGTAGTACTCCTCGACCATGGAAGTAAGACGATATTCGTCATTGAGTTTTCAGCTCCTGGCGAAACGAATATCGCCCGAAAGAAGGAGGAGAAACGGACGAAATATCGAGATTTCGAACTCCGCAGGCTCTATCCAGACCATTCTGTAAAAATGGTTGTTCTGATAATAGGGTCCCTTGGCGGTGTGATGGATTCATTACTTTCGAACTTAAAAATCATACCGGCATGTAGAAAGATGTCAGAAATCATAGCCGGAAGAATGCAGAAGGCTGTCATCCTCGGTTCATTACGTCTGCTCAGGGCACACGATTCCCGGACCCAATAGCTGCTTACCCCATAGTTTGGGGTGTGGTTTTTGGGGTAATGATGTTGCCAGCGCGCCCTCCGAATGTATCGGAGCATCGGAGACAGGTTCCGACTGGAGAATATTAATTCAAATCAGATAATAATAATTATAACAATAATAATAATAATAGTAATGATAATAATGATAATAATAATAATATAAACAGGGTAAATGATTAAAAAACTAAAAATATATATAATTATGTACAACAACTAGCATAAGCGGAATGTTCGACACTTGAAGAAAGATACTATTCAGATGTTTTCAAAGATGCCTGCACCTGCATCAATTGTCTGCTGTAGGTCAGCAACTTCTTTCTTCAAGTGTCGAACCTTTCGCTCATGCTTTTTTAACAGGATCAATGCCTCCGACAGCTTTTCTCGCTTCTCTCTCATGAAACCTTCCACGACCTCGTTGAGTTCAGACAAATGTCTGTTCCCTCCTTCCTCCAGGGTTTCATTGAGAGGTTCCACTGCTGACGGATTATTGATTCCATCCTCTTGTGACCCACTCTCCGATGCTTCATCTTCTTCCACTTCACATCTTTCCTCGGACTGCATTTCTTCCGCACCATTTCCGACAGGGCTCCCAACCTCACTTATATCCTCATATTGGATGGCTCGCGTGTGTTGGATGTTGTGTTGTTGTTGAGTGTTCCGCTGGTGTTGTGTGGTATACTGGTATTGAGGCTGGTGTTGAGTGGTGAATCGGCTTGAATGGCTTCCTTGGGGCATTGAATGAAAGCAGCTCCGAGAAAGATCCATCCAGTATTTGAATTTCACTACCAATACTGGAAGCGGATGTGCTTCTCACTAATTTGAACCCCTCATGACTGGGCAGCCTTTTGAAGTGAGAAATTAACTTCAGCTGCTTTCCAGGTGTCTGTGCGCCTTTCTGCTTGCTGCATTTTTGTAACACAGATTTCATTTTGACTTTTGAAATTTTGCTTCTTGCTTGACAGAGACACTAGCAATAATGGTTAATTACAAGTTAATTACAAGATCTTCTCTTTGAACTCCTCCTTGGAATGATGGACACACTGCTCTCTAACTTGAAGATAATACCGGCTTGCCGTAATATGGCAGAAATATTAGCAGCAAGAATGCAGAAGGCCGTTATCCTTGGTTCGCTCCGTCTACTCAGGGCACACGATTCTCGGACCCAATAGTCACTCACCCTACGGACGTAGGGAGTGGTTATTGGGGTTAACGACACCAGCGCGCCCTCCGGATGGGTCGGAGCACAGGAGACAGGGCCTGACTGGTACACTCCTAAGGAGAGAAAAAAATAAAAATAATAATAATAATAATAATAATAATAATAATAATTATAATAATAATAATGATAATAATAATAATAATAATAATAATAATAATAATAATAATAATAATAATAATAATAATAATAATAATAATAATAATAATAATAATAATAATAATAATAATAATAATAATAATAATAATAATAATAATAATAATAATAATAATAATAATAATAATAATAATAATAATAATAATAATAATAATAATAATAATAATAATAATAATAATAATAATAATAATAATAATAATAATAATAATAATAATAATAATAATAATAATAATAATAATAATAATAATAATAATAATAATAATAATAATAATAATAATAATAATAATAATAATAATAATAATAATAATAATAATAATAATAATAATAATAATAATAATAATAATAATAATAATAATACACCACCTACCCGAGAAAAGGATGCAAAATCGGACCGGCAGCTCATGCGCATCCGGGAGGGAAGAGGCATCTTTCCCTGTGGTGTCGGCCGTGGGTTTACTGGGTTAACCCCCCAGTAAACCCTAACACTCGGTTCCAAATAATCGGGGAAGAGGCCCCCACAACCGACCCCCTCGGATTAGGGGTCAAAGGCAAGGTGGTGGGGCCAACAACGATGATTTGCCAGCTGACGACTTACGCTATGAAAACGGACGTTTTGAGTGGACGGATGGATTAAGGGACGGTCTTATGCATTGCTACGAGAGCAGTGAGCCCGCCCGGAGAGGATACATGGCGAGAATGCATGCTCTGTGGTGTGAAAGACACCCAGAGCATGCCGCCTTTTCCGCCCAAAATCTTAGGGATTATGTATCTCATCTTCGGAGACGAGTATATGTCAGAGCACCTCCTCAGCCGGTTATCGAAGTGGCACAAGTTATGCCACGTGTCGGTCTGGCTGTGGAAAATGCTCGCATCATACCACCGATGGAGGACATCAGAACTCGCAGGGCACTTCACCATGTGAAGCCCCTGAAGCCACAAGAACTGGCACGAGTGGATGCGGAGATCGGCGATGTTCTTCCAGAAGAGGCTGACATCTGGCAGATCAATTCTGTCGTGTATGACGCCGCTCATGCTCTTACCCAAACGCAGAGGAGGGACACCACCGCTGTAGTTGGGAGGCATGAACGACGCGTACACAAGATGGAAGCTAAGATCAAGTCGGCGAGACAACACGCGTCTCGTATCCAGTGTGTGGTGGACTACGTGGCGGCCAATAGGCCTTTCACACCTGCAGTGCGGCGAATTGCCGCAAAATTAAGACGAGCTCACCACACATTGAATCAAGGGGTGCTGTTTACCATCAAACAGCACTGTCTTGATAGGATACGAATGCTAGTGGCTGCAAAGAAGTCACTAGTGAGGCGAGCGAGAGGAGTCGCGGAAAACTTGAAGTTCCGCGATAAACCTTCTCGTTTATTTCAAGAGCCTCCACGTGTTGTTGATAACCCGCCGACTGTTGATCGGGTGGAAACATTCTGGAAGAACATCTATGAGTATTCGCAACCAATCAATGTAGATACTCCAGCCCTAGCGCAGTTCAGAGCATTCTGCAGGAGGCTTCGGCAGCCTGAGCTCAATGATCTGCGCAATCCGATAACCCCGGAAGAAGTTCAAAGAGCCCTCAAAGGCTCAAAGAACTTTGCTGCTCCAGGACCCGATGGGTTGAATAACTATTGGTGGAAAAAGTTTCCAGCAACCCACCGCCATCTGGCTAGAGTTTTCAACTCATGGCTAGATGGGGAGCAGCAGATTCCGGAGTGGTTTGTCGAGGGGCGAACCGTGCTCATCCCCAAAAACGGAGATTTGTCTGATCCAAAGAATTACAGACCGATAACGTGCTTGAATGCGTGTTATAAGGTGTTTACGCGAATCTTATACACACGCATTCTCTCCGCAGTTGATCCGGTGTATGAACGGATATATGAGCAAAGAGGGTCAGAGAAAGGGGTTGCCGGCTGCAAGGAGAACCTGCTCATCGACAGATGTATCACGCAGGACTCCGTGCAGTACAAGCGTAACCTTTCGATGGCCTGGATCGATTACCGCAAGGCATTCGATACAACATCGCATGAGTTAATCATGCATTTGCTCAGATGCCTTGAGGTACCCGATCAAATAGTGGGATGCATTGGACAACTGATGCCGCTCTGGAGGACTCGCTTCGCTATAAAATCTGGTGGAGACATAGTCCAAACAGAGCAGGTCATCATTAGAAGAGGCGTGTTTCAGGGAGACTCCCTCAGCCCTCTTCTCTTCTGCATCTCACTATTGCCATTGTCCGTTGCACTCAGGAATACCCGTGGGTACAGCTGCGGCACCCCCAGCAACCGGAGGCATACAGTCACCCACCTGTTTTACATGGATGACCTAAAATTATATGCCTCTGGAGAAAGGGACCTACATCAGTCCCTTGGGGTGGTGGAAGAATATACGCATGCTATCGGAATGGAATTTGGGATCGACAAATGTGCCACGGTTCATCTCAAAAGAGGACGATGCGAGGAATACGGAGAGGATGTCCAGCTCGTAGACGGAAGCATCCTACATCATCTGGATGCCGGAGAGACGTATACTTACCTAGGGGTCGAGCAACGCCACTCCCAAGAGGTATTCACAGTTAAGAACTCTCTCCGCGGCAAGTATCAGCATAAACTCCGACAGATCTGGTCATCAGAACTGTCGGGGAAGAACAAAGTTGCTGCAACCAATATGCTTGCCGTTCCGATCCTTCTCTACTCTTTCGGAGTAATGAAGTGGACTAAGGAAGAGCTGCGACAACTCGACGTTAAAACTCGCAAAGTGATGCATCTCAATAGGAGCTTGCATCCTAAATCGTCCGTTCCACGGTTATACTTTCCCAGACAACGGGTAGGTCGTGGACTTTTGAGTTTGGAGTGTATGCATAACAGAATGGTTCTGGATGGGGCCTGTAAAGTCATCAGGAGTTCAGATCCCCTTCTCTGCATGGTCCGCGACCATGAAAAAGCAGGGATTGGAGCATTTCTTTTTAAGGCAGCAACCCGTGCGGCCGATGAACTCGGTCTCGTATTCGACACTGAACGGGCTAACCCAAACTCTGTCACCGAGTTGGGACCCGTTCAGCAAAAAGCTCACATCAAAGCTGCGGAGACAGAGGTCCTGCTACAGCTACATATGGATAAGCCAATGCATGGTGTCTTCTTTCACAACATCGAAGACCTTGGCTTATCCAAAAGCTTGACCTTTGCCTTCCTCAGGTCGAGTGAGCTAAAGTCGGAGACCGAGGGATTCATAATGGCCTGCCAGGATGGTGTCTTCAACACCCTCGTCTACCGTAGTCGCGTGATGGGTATAGACGTCCCTGACACCCGATGCAGGGCATGTCGTGGGGCACCTGAGACCGTAATGCATTTGCTATCAGCATGCCCATCTTATGCGGTCTCAGCCTATATCCACAGGCATAACGCGGCGCTACGAGTGTTATACTACCATCTACGACACTCGTACGGTATAGACGAGACACCGGTGTTGCCTTATGTTCCGGGGGATATTGAGTCCGTGGTGGAGAATGAGAGGTGCCGGATCTATTGGAACTACTCATTCCCCACCCTCAGGCAAATACAAGCCAATAAGCCTGATGTTGTCCTCCTCGACCACCAAAGTAGAACGATATTCGTCATGGAGTTTTCCGCTCCAGGCGAAATGAATATCTTTCGAAAAGAGGAGGAAAAACGGACTAAATATCGAGATCTTCTCTTTGAACTCCGCAGGTTATATCCGGACCATTCTGTCAAAATGGTGGTTCTGATCATAGGAGTCCTTGGTGGAATGCTCTCCAACTTGAAGATAATACCTGCTTGCCGTAAAGTGAGCTAAAGTCGGAGACCGAGGGATTCATAATGGCTTGCCAGGATGGTGTCTTTAACATCCTCGTCTACCGTAGTCGCGTGATGGGTTTATACGTCCCTGACACCCGATGCAGGGCATGTCGTGGGGCACCTGAGACCGTAATGCATCTGCTATCAGCATGCCCATGTTATGCGGTCTCAGCCTATATCCAGAGGCATAACGCGGCTCTACGAGTGTTGTACTACCATCTACGACACTCGTACGGTATAGACGAGACACCGGTGTTGCCTTATGTTCCGGGGGATATTGAGTCCGTGGTGGAGAATGAGAGGTGCCGAATCTATTGGAACTAATCATTCCCCACCCTCAGGCAAATACAAGCCAATAAGCCTGATGTTGTCCTCATCGACCACCAAAGTAAGACGATATTCGTCGTGGAGTTTTCCGCTCCAGGCGAAATGAATATCGTTCGAAAAGAGGAGGAAAAACGGAATAAATATCGAGATCTTCTCTTTGAACTCCGCAGGTTGTATCCGGACCATTCTGTCAAAATGGTGGTTCTGATTATAGGAGTCTTTGGTGGAATGATGGACACACTGCTCTCTAACTTGAAGATAATACCGTCTTGCCGTAATATGGCAGAAATCTTAGCAGCACGAATGCAGAAGGCCGTTATTCTTGGTTCGCTCCGTCTACTAAGGGCACACGATTCTCGGACCCAATAATCACTTACCCTACGGACGTAGGGAGTGGTTATTGGGGTTAACGACACCAGCGCGCCCTCCGGATGGGTCGGAGCACCGGAGACAGGGCCTGACTGGTACACTCCTAAGGAGAGAAAAAAATAAAAATAATAATAATAATAATAATAATAATAATAATAATAATAATAATAATAATAATAATAATAATAATAATAATAATAATAATAATAATAATAATAATAATAATAATAATAATAATAATAATAATAATAATAATAATAATAATAATAATAATAATAATAATAATAATAATAATAATAATAATAATAATAATAATAATAATAATAATAATAATAATAATAATAATAATAATAATAATAATAATAATAATACACCACCTACCCGAGAAAAGGATGCAAAATCGGACCGGCAGCTCATGCGCATCCGGGAGGGAAGAGGCATCTTTCCCTGTGGTGTCGGCCGTGGGTTTACTGGGTTAACCCCCCAGTAAACCCTAACACTCGGTTCCAAATAATCGGGGAAGAGGCCCCCACAACCGACCCCCTCGGATTAGGGGTCAAAGGCAAGGTGGTGGGGCCAACAACGATGATTTGCCAGCTGACGACTTACGCTATGAAAACGGACGTTTTGAGTGGACGGATGGATTAAGGGACGGTCTTATGCATTGCTACGAGAGCAGTGAGCCCGCCCGGAGAGAATACATGGCGAGAATGCATGCTCTGTGGTGTGAAAGACACCCAGAGCATGCCGCCTTTTCCGCCCAAAATCTTAGGGATTATGTATCTCATCTTCGGAGACGAGTATATGTCAGAGCACCTCCTCAGCCGGTTATCGAAGTGGCACAAGTTATGCCACGTGTCGGTCTGGCTGTGGAAAATGCTCGCATCATACCACCGATGGAGGACATCAGAACTCGCAGGGCACTTCACCATGTGAAGCCCCTGAAGCCACAAGAACTGGCACGAGTGGATGCGGAGATCGGCGATGTTCTTCCAGAAGAGGCTGACATCTGGCAGATCAATTCTGTCGTGTATGACGCCGCTCATGCTCTTACCCAAACGCAGAGGAGGGACACCACCGCTGTAGTTGGGAGGCATGAACGACGCGTACACAAGATGGAAGCTAAGATCAAGTCGGCGAGACAACACGCGTCTCGTATCCAGTGTGTGGTGGACTACGTGGCGGCCAATAGGCCTTTCACACCTGCAGTGCGGCGAATTGCCGCAAAATTAAGACGAGCTCACCACACATTGAATCAAGGGGTGCTGTTTACCATCAAACAGCACTGTCTTGATAGGATACGAATGCTAGTGGCTGCAAAGAAGTCACTAGTGAGGCGAGCGAGAGGAGTCGCGGAAAACTTGAAGTTCCGCGATAAACCTTCTCGTTTATTTCAAGAGCCTCCACGTGTTGTTGATAACCCGCCGGCTGTTGATCGGGTGGAAACATTCTGGAAGAACATCTATGAGTATTCGCAACCAATCAATGTAGATACTCCAGCCCTAGCGCAGTTCAGAGCATTCTGCAGGAGGCTTCGGCAGCCTGAGCTCAATGATCTGCGCAATCCGATAACCCCGGAAGAAGTTCAAAGAGCCCTCAAAGGCTCAAAGAACTTTGCTGCTCCAGGACCCGATGGGTTGAATAACTATTGGTGGAAAAAGTTTCCAGCAACCCACCGCCATCTGGCTAGAGTTTTCAACTCATGGCTAGATGGGGAGCAGCAGATTCCGGAGTGGTTTGTCGAGGGGCGAACCGTGCTCATCCCCAAAAACGGAGATTTGTCTGATCCAAAGAATTACAGACCGATAACGTGCTTGAATGCGTGTTATAAGGTGTTTACGCGAATCTTATACACACGCATTCTCTCCGCAGTTGATCCGGTGTATGAACGGATATATGAGCAAAGAGGGTCAGAGAAAGGGGTTGCCGGCTGCAAGGAGAACCTGCTCATCGACAGATGTATCACGCAGGACTCCGTGCAGTACAAGCGTAACCTTTCGATGGCCTGGATCGATTACCGCAAGGCATTCGATACAACATCGCATGAGTTAATCATGCATTTGCTCAGATGCCTTGAGGTACCCGATCAAATAGTGGGATGCATTGGACAACTGATGCCGCTCTGGAGGACTCGCTTCGCTATAAAATCTGGTGGAGACATAGTCCAAACAGAGCAGGTCATCATTAGAAGAGGCGTGTTTCAGGGAGACTCCCTCAGCCCTCTTCTCTTCTGCATCTCACTATTGCCATTGTCCGTTGCACTCAGGAATACCCGTGGGTACAGCTGCGGCACCTCCAGCAACCGGAGGCATACAGTCACCCACCTGTTTTACATGGATGACCTAAAATTATATGCCTCTGGAGAAAGGGACCTACATCAGTCCCTTAGGGTGGTGGAAGAATATACGCATGCTATCGGAATGGAATTTGGGATCGACAAATGTGCCACGGTTCATCTCAAAAGAGGACGATGCGAGGAATACGGAGAGGATGTCCAGCTCGTAGACGGAAGCATCCTACATCATCTGGATGCCGGAGAGACGTATACTTACCTAGGGGTGGAGCAACGCCACTCCCAAGAGGTATTCACAGTTAAGAACTCTCTCCGCGGCAAGTATCAGCATAAACTCCGACAGATCTGGTCATCAGAACTGTCGGGGAAGAACAAAGTTGCTGCAACCAATATGCTTGCCGTTCCGATCCTTCTCTACTCTTTCGGAGTAATGAAGTGGACTAAGGAAGAGCTGCGACAACTCGACGTTAAAACTCGCAAAGTGATGCATCTCAATAGGAGCTTACATCCTAAATCGTCCGTTCCACGGTTATACTTTCCCAGACAACGGGTAGGTCGTGGACTTTTGAGTTTGGAGTGTATGCATAACAGAATGGTTCTGGATGGGGCCTGTAAAGTCATCAGGAGTTCAGATCCCCTTCTCTGCATGGTCCGCGACCATGAAAAAGCAGGGATTGGAGCATTTCTTTTTAAGGCAGCAACCCGTGCGGCCGATGAACTCGGTCTCGTATTCGACACTGAACGGGCTAACCCAAACTCTGTCACCGAGTTGGGACCCGTTCAGCAAAAAGCTCACATCAAAGCTGCGGAGACAGAGGTCCTGCTACAGCTACATATGGATAAGCCAATGCATGGTGTCTTCTTTCACAACATCGAAGACCTTGGCTTATCCAAAAGCTTGACCTTTGCCTTCCTCAGGTCGAGTGAGCTAAAGTCGGAGACCGAGGGATTCATAATGGCCTGCCAGGATGGTGTCTTCAACACCCTCGTCTACCGTAGTCGCGTGATGGGTATAGACGTCCCTGACACCCGATGCAGGGCATGTCGTGGGGCACCTGAGACCGTAATGCATTTGCTATCAGCATGCCCATCTTATGCGGTCTCAGCCTATATCCACAGGCATAACGCGGCGCTACGAGTGTTATACTACCATCTACGACACTTGTACGGTATAGACGAGACACCGGTGTTGCCTTATGTTCCGGGGGATATTGAGTCCGTGGTGGAGAATGAGAGGTGCCGGATCTATTGGAACTACTCATTCCCCACCCTCAGGCAAATACAAGCCAATAAGCCTGATGTTGTCCTCCTCGACCACCAAAGTAGAACGATATTCGTCATGGAGTTTTCCGCTCCAGGCGAAATGAATATCTTTCGAAAAGAGGAGGAAAAACGGACTAAATATCGAGATCTTCTCTTTGAACTCCGCAGGTTATATCCGGACCATTCTGTCAAAATGGTGGTTCTGATCATAGGAGTCCTTGGTGGAATGCTCTCCAACTTGAAGATAATACCTGCTTGCCGTAATATGGCAGAAATCTTAGCAGCGCGAATGCAGAAGGCCGTCATCCTTGGTTCGCTCCGTCTACTCAGGGCATATGATTCTCGGACCCAATAGTCACTCACCCTACGGACGTAGGGAGTGGTTATTGGGGTTAACGACACCAGCGCGCCCTCCGGATGTATCGGAGCACCGGAGACAGGGCCTGACTGGTACATTCCCAACGGGAAAAAATAATAATAATAATAATAAAAATAATAATACATATGGATAAGCCAATGCAAGGTGTCTTCTTTCACAACATCGAAGACATTGGCTTATCCAAAATCTTGACCTTTGCCTTCCTCAGGTCGAGTGAGCTAAAGTCGGAGACCGAGGGATTCATAATGGCTTGCCAGGATGGTGTCTTTAACATCCTCGTCTACCGTAGTCGCGTGATGGGTATATACGTCCCTGACACCCGATGCAGGGCATGTCGTGGGGCACCTGAGACCGTAATGCATCTGCTATCAGCATGCCCATGTTATGCGGTCTCAGCCTATATCCAGAGGCATAGCGCGGCTCTACGAGTGTTGTACTACCATCTACGACACTCGTACGGTATAGACGAGACACCGGTGTTGCCTTATGTTCCGGGGGATATTGAGTCCGTGGTGGAGAATGAGAGGTGCCGAATCTATTGGAACTAATCATTCCCCACCCTCAGGCAAATACAAGCCAATAAGCCTGATGTTGTCCTCATCGACCACCAAAGTAAGACGATATTCGTCGTGGAGTTTTCCGCTCCAGGCGAAATGAATATCGTTCGAAAAGAGGAGGAAAAACGGAATAAATATCGAGATCTTCTCTTTGAACTCCGCAGGTTGTATCCGGACCATTCTGTCAAAATGGTGGTTCTGATTATAGGAGTCCTTGGTGGAATGATGGACACACTGCTCTCTAACTTGAAGATAATACCGTCTTGCCGTAATATGGCAGAAATCTTAGCAGCACGAATGCAGAAGGCCGTTATTCTTGGTTCGCTCCGTCTACTAAGGGCACACGATTCTCGGACCCAATAATCACTTACCCTACGGACGTAGGGAGTGGTTATTGGGGTTAACGACACCAGCGCGCCCTCCGGATGGGTCGGAGCACCGGAGACAGGGCCTGACTGGTACATTCCTAAGGAGAAAAAAAAAAAAATAATAATAATAATAATACTTCTCAATTATTCAAAAGCCTCCGCGTGTTGTAGAAAATCCGCCGACCGCTGATCAGGTACTTAGAAACCTTCTGGAAGGATATTTATGAAAATCCGCAACCACTGAATGTAGACACTCCTAGCGCAGTTTGAAGCATTCTGCGGAAGGCTTCAACAGCCAGAGCTCAATGAACTGCGCGACCCGATAACCCCGGAAGACGTTCGACGAGCCCTTGAGGGCTCGAAGAACTCAGCTGCACCAGGTCCGGATGGAATAGGGAACTACTGGCGGAAAAAATTCCCAGCACCCACCAACATTTGGCCAGAGTTTTCAACTCATGGTTGAATGGTGAGCAGCAGATTCCCGGCTGGTTTGTCGAGGGGCAAACCGTGCTAATCCCAAAAACGGGAGATTTTTCGGAACCGAAAATCCGATAACATGCCTGAACGCATGTTATGAGATGTTCACCCGCATTTTGTACATGCGAATACTCACCGCAGTTGAACACGTGTACGTACGGATATATGAGCAAATAGGGTCAAAGAAAGGGATCGCTGGATGTAAGGAGAATCTGCTCATTGATAGATGTATTACGCAGGACTCCACGCAGTAACCCATCGATGGCCTGGATCGACTATCGCAAGGCATTTGACACGACATCGCATGAGCTAATCATGCATGTTCTTCGATGCCTTGCGATACCCGATCAGATCGTGGGATGCATTGAACAACTGATGCCACTCTGGAGGACTCGCTTCACTATAACATCTGGTCAAGCTAGAGTCCAAACAGATCAGGTTATCTTTAGAAGGGGAGTGTTCCAGGGAGATTCTCTCAGCCCCCTTATCTTTTGCATCTCACTATTGCCATTGTCTGTTGCCCTCAGAAAAACACGTGGATACTACTGCGGCACCCCCAGCAACCGGAGACATAAGGTGACTCATCTATTCTACATGGATGATCTTATGCTTTATGCCTCAGGTGAAAAGGACCTACGTCAGTCTTTGAGGAGTATACGCAGGCCATCGGCATGGAGTTTGGGATCGACAAATGTGCAACGGTTCATCTCAAAAGAGGACGATGCGACGATTACGGAGAGGACGTCCAGCTCATAGACGGAAGCATCCTACGTTATCTGGGTGCCGGAGAGACGTATACCTACTTGGGAGTGGAACAACACCACTCTCAAGAAGTTATAACTGTCATAAACTCTCTCCGCGGCAAGTATCAGCACAAACTTCGACAGATCGTTCCGATCTTACTCTACTCCTTCGGAGTAATGAAGTGGACTCAGGAGGAGCTGCGACAACTCGACGTAAAGACTCGCAAGATGATGCACCTATACAGGAGTTTGCATCCCAAATCGCCCGTTCCTCGGTTATTTCTCCACCGACAACAAGGAGGACGAGGACTTTTGAGTTTGGAGTGTCTTCACAATAGAATGGTATTGGATGGAGCATGTAAAGTAATCAGGAGTTTGGACCCCCTTCTCTGCAAGGTCCCTGACCATGAAAACGCAGGGATTGGAGCGTTCCTCTTTAAGGCAGCAGCCCGTGCGGCTGATGAACTCGGTCTCAGTTTCGACACCAAACGGCGTGATCCGAACTCTGTCACAGAGTTGGCACCCGTTCGGCAAAAAGCCCATGTAAAGGCCGAAGAAAATGCAGCTCTGCTGCAGCTACATTGAAACGTTAAAGACCTTAGCTTATCCAAGAACTTGACCTATGCCTTCCTTAGGTCAAGTGGGCTGAAGTCGGAGACCGAGGGATTCATAATGGCCTGTCAAGATGGTGTCATCAACACCTTGGTCTACCGAAGCCAAGTGATGGGTATAGAGGTCCCAGATATTAGATGCCGGGCCTGCCGTCAGGCGCCTGAGACCATTATGCATTTGCTGTCAGCATGTCCAGCATATGCGGTCTCAGCCTATATCCACAGACATAACGCGGCTCTACGAGTGTTATATTACCACCTACGACACTCGTACGGTATAGACGAGACACCAGTGTTGCCTTACGCTCCGGGGGATATTGAGTCCGTGGTAGAGAATGACAAGTGCTGGATCCACTGGAACTACTCATTTCCCACCCTCAGGCAAATACAGGCCAATAAGCCTGATGTAGTACTCCTCGACCATGGAAGTAAGACGATATTCGTCATTGAGTTTTCAGCTCCTGGCGAAACGAATATCGCCCGAAAGAAGGAGGAGAAACGGACGAAATATCGAGATTTCGAACTCCGCAGGCTCTATCCAGACCATTCTGTAAAAATGGTTGTTCTGATAATAGGGTCCCTTGGCGGTGTGATGGATTCATTACTTTCGAACTTAAAAATCATACCGGCATGTAGAAAGATGTCAGAAATCATAGCCGGAAGAATGCAGAAGGCTGTCATCCTCGGTTCATTACGTCTGCTCAGGGCACACGATTCCCGGACCCAATAGCTGCTTACCCCATAGTTTGGGGTGTGGTTTTTGGGGTAATGATGTTGCCAGCGCGCCCTCCGAATGTATCGGAGCATCGGAGACAGGTTCCGACTGGAGAATATTAATTCAAATCAGATAATAATAATTATAACAATAATAATAATAATAGTAATGATAATAATGATAATAATAATAATATAAACAGGGTAAATGATTAAAAAACTAAAAATATATATAATTATGTACAACAACTAGCATAAGCGGAATGTTCGACACTTGAAGAAAGATACTATTCAGATGTTTTCAAAGATGCCTGCACCTGCATCAATTGTCTGCTGTAGGTCAGCAACTTCTTTCTTCAAGTGTCGAACCTTTCGCTCATGCTTTTTTAACAGGATCAATGCCTCCGACAGCTTTTCTCGCTTCTCTCTCATGAAACCTTCCACGACCTCGTTGAGTTCAGACAAATGTCTGTTCCCTCCTTCCTCCAGGGTTTCATTGAGAGGTTCCACTGCTGACGGATTATTGATTCCATCCTCTTGTGACCCACTCTCCGATGCTTCATCTTCTTCCACTTCACATCTTTCCTCGGACTGCATTTCTTCCGCACCATTTCCGACAGGGCTCCCAACCTCACTTATATCCTCATATTGGATGGCTCGCGTGTGTTGGATGTTGTGTTGTTGTTGAGTGTTCCGCTGGTGTTGTGTGGTATACTGGTATTGAGGCTGGTGTTGAGTGGTGAATCGGCTTGAATGGCTTCCTTGGGGCATTGAATGAAAGCAGCTCCGAGAAAGATCCATCCAGTATTTGAATTTCACTACCAATACTGGAAGCGGATGTGCTTCTCACTAATTTGAACCCCTCATGACTGGGCAGCCTTTTGAAGTGAGAAATTAACTTCAGCTGCTTTCCAGGTGTCTGTGCGCCTTTCTGCTTGCTGCATTTTTGTAACACAGATTTCATTTTGACTTTTGAAATTTTGCTTCTTGCTTGACAGAGACACTAGCAATAATGGTTAATTACAAGTTTTCCATTGAATATTATCAACTTTCATATGTAGAATGTGGGTTGGGACATTTTTCGTTGAAGAATCCAATACCTGTTTCTAAAAGCACCTTTTTACTGAACTCATGTTTTTCGACCAATAGAAATACTCCACCACTCCACCTAGATCAATAAATTAATTCCTCCACTTCTTAATGGGAGGAGTCCATTCATATTTTTTTATGAAATATTGAAAGTATTGACTTTGCATTTTTAGCAAAAAATATTTCTCATAGGTTTTTGCATCATGGTGCAAATCATTTAACTTGTTATTTGAGTGAATTCTGATGTTACAATACTATAATGACATAAGAGATGTATATCCTGGTATTTATGTGATTGATAAGCAGATTATTGATATATGTAACATTTGGAATAATGCAATACATTCAACTTGTAATTTGAGGGAAATCTAATATTACCATCCTCCAAATGAAACAATATATGCATATCCTATGTAGAAGTCATTTGATAGAAATTATTATCTATAAATCATTTTCACTGATTACACATTTGAATCATAGGAATGAATAATACTATGGAATTTTGCAACTAAACAATTATGTGTTGAATTATATTCCACATGACTGGAGCAATGAACTAATAAAAAAATTTCTATTCAAAACTCATGAAAATTATTCCTGGTGTCTTTTATCACCTAATCGTATACAGGGTGTGTCATGATTGCTAAGACACATTTGGAAAACCGATGGTGTTGAAATAAAAAATATTTCTGGTACCATTTATCACCTAATCGTATACAGGATGTGTTATGATTGCTAAGACACGTTTGGAAAACCGATGGTGTTGAAATAAAAAATATTTCTGGCACCATTTATCACCTAATCGTATACAGGGTGTGTCATGATTGCTAATACACGTTTGGAAAACCGATGGTGTTGAACTAAAAAATATTTCTGGTACCATTTATCACCTAATCGTATACAGGGTGTGTCATGATTGCTAAGACATGTTTGGAAAACCGATGGTGTTGAAATTAAAAATATTTCTGGTACCATTTATCACCTAATCGTATACAGGGTGTGTCATGATTGCTGAGACACGTTTGGAAAACCGATGGTGTTGAAATAAAAAATATTTCTGGTACCATTTATCACCTAATCGTATACAGGGTATGTCATGATTGCTGAGACACGTTTAGAAAATCGATGGTGTTGAAGGAGTTTAGTTTTGGGAATGGATTTCATTGTGGGTGCTAAAATCTAATCAGATCTCAACTTTATCTCTCGAGCTTATCAATTATATGAAATAAAGTTGAAAATTTTCAATGGGACACCTTGTATAAGGAATTCTGATTTGTTCATACATGTTTATTCATACCGGGAATGTGAAATCATCTGCAATATGCTGATTAGTGCCTCCCGTAGCGCTCTCATTTGTATAGACCTCCCTCCCGTTGCTCTCTCATGGACTTTCTGCTGACATGTGCCTCCCGTTGCACTCTCATTTGTATAGACCCTCCTCCCGTTGCATTCTCATTTGACATCTACTCTTCAAAAATTTCAGAGATGTATGTTTGGAAAAATATAAATTGGATCCAGCCGAGTACGTGACAGCTCCTTCCCTCAGTTGGGATGCTATGCTACGTTTAACTAAGGTTGAACTAGAGCTCCTAACTGATATTGATATGGTTCACTTTTTAAAAAAAGGAATTCGAGGTGGTGTTAGTCAATGAAAAGTAAGGCTATAGCTAATAATCAGTTTATACCATCTTATAATCCTTCCAAACCGAACTCATATATTTTATATCTTGATGCAACAAATTTGTATGGAGCTGCTATGAGTAAATGTCTTCCAATGTGAGATTTCAGATGGCTTGAGCAGTATGAGCTAGAAAATTTTGTCTGTTTCGAAATTGAGAATACATCTTTGAAGGGGTATGTACTAGAAGTTGATTTGGACTATGCACCAAATTTACATGATAATCATAATGACATCCCTTTCTGTCCAGAGAATATTAAACCTCCTGGAAGCAATTATTTTAAGTTGACACCAAATTTGATGTCTAAGGAAAGATACATCATACACTACAGAAATTTGAAGCAATGTTTGAAATATGGATTGAAATTGAAGAGGGTACACAGGGTTTTGGAATTCACACAGTCAGCATGGCTGAATCAATATCTTGATTTAAACACAAATCTTCGGAATTCTGCCAAAAATGAATTTGAACGTGATCTCTTCAAATTGATCATAAACTCGATATTTGGAAAAACTATGGAGAACGTGGACAAGAGACCAGACATGAAACTATGCAGTCACTGGAAAAATATGCCAGGGTCTGTGGGAGCTGAATGATTCATAGCAAATCCTCATTTCAAATCCTGTTCACTGTTTGATGAGAATTTGGTAGCTGTTCAAATGGAGAAATTAACAGTTACCATGACAAGCCGCTTTACGTAGGGTTTTCAATTTTGGATATTTAAAAAACCATAATTTATGATTTTTATTATGGATACATTAAAACAAAGTATGGTAAGAAAGCGAACCTCTGTTACACTGATACCGATTCACTGATTCTGGAGATACTCACAGAAAATGCATACGATGATATGAGAGAAAATCTAGAATACTTTGATACATCTAATTTTAATATCGTCAATATCCACAACGTTCCTAAAACAGTATCAATGGTCGGTAAGATGAAAGACGAATTTTCAGGATCACTGGTAGAATGTTTTTATGGGACAGGTGCGAAGGCATATTGTATCAAGAGCACAACAGTGATGAAAAAGGCAAAAGGAGTTTCCAAAAATGTGACAGAGAATACACTCCAAATTTCAGATTATATTCGAGTTGTTGAAAGAGGTGGCACTATCTTACGCAAAATTTATGTTTTCACTTCTCATTTACATACCATTTACACGGAATTGAGAAACAAGATTGCGTTATCATCTAGTGACGACAAAATATTTGTTTTACCCAATAATGTGGAAACATTAGCTTGGGGTCATCATAAACTGAATCCGAAAGATAATGACCGCAATGTTGGATCTCCTCATTACAATGGCAGATAATCTAATAGATGATTAGCTTATTGTACTTTCTGTTGAATATTGATGAAATAAAAGAATGATATACAAATATTAGTTTTATTGATAAAATTACAATTTATTCAGAGCTTTAATACAAAAATGACATTTAGATTGAGCCTGTGGAAAACCATCCACATGAGAGTGCCATTCTGGGCGATTGAAATGAACATTACAAGGTAGTCGGATCTGGAGTTCAAATTCTTGCACATATTGATGAGGAAGTTTGGGCCATGCAAAAAGAAGTTCCATGGGATCGGCTGCATGGATCAAATATTCCAATGGAAAATGTTGTAGTTCATCTTTAGTAAATGCACAAAGTTTTTTATCTTCCTTTTGTTCGTCTTCAAACACATTTCACATTCCATAATCTCTGACTTGTTTCTACCAATGAAGTGAGGATGAGCACTGACGAGCAGACAGCTATGTAGTAGGTTAGAGATTGAACTCTTGTAGACTCAGAATCATCTCTTACATTACCTGATGGTGGGGAGGTGTATTGCTTTATTCCGTCTGTTTGTTCGGTAGAATTATGTTTCCTCATTGATAACTTATATTCTGTGCTATTGGTCGGTATTGGAGTTTATAAACTTCTCACATTATCAATTTCAAAAGGAATAATTCTCTCCCACTTAGAGGAACAAGTTTTATTCCATGTACCATTACTATCGAAACATATGAATACTTCCACATCGTGATCGGGTTGTTGTATGAGGAGAAAGCCTTGCCAAATGGCTTGTAAAATTATTAGATTTGTGAACATACTGAACGTTTCACTCAAACTGAAGTTGAAATAATTTCTCTTATGGTAAAATACGAAATATGAGGTAGAGGGAAAGGATGGCGTAGATATTGAGAAATCATTCATTTGTTATCTTCATAGTTAAAGTCATATCAGCTTTGACACAGATGTATTTTTCTCTGTTTTCCACTCCATAGTCTTGGTTCCGGCTTCAGGTTTTCTCAAATGAAATGATACAATATTCACCCAACATTTTTCCATCAGTTGTCACCTTCTCATTCATGACCTATCAGAAAATTCAGCTGTAAAAACTTCTGGGTGAAGGTGGATGCATTCCAGAGTTAAGCAATTCCACATTCAAATTTTCCTCCCTGCAGAATAAAGTCTGAAACAGTTTAAATACACTACGCTTGCAAAGTCTGACTATCAAATCAGACACGTACAATTATTGATCTTGAAAGAGGACACTGAACCCGTATTGAATTGTTCTAACTTGTTGAGACTTGTCTGTAACGTGACGTGAGTAAATTTCACGTAATCTGATATCTGGCACGTGCACTCCTTAACTTTGAGAGGATATTGACCAGGATCTAATCTCTCCGACTTGTTGAGACTTGTTTGTAACTGGTTGTAATCGAATTCCAGTTAATCTGATATCCAGTGATATTCATTATCCTTGAAATAAGTTATTGAACCCGTATCAAATTTCGTTGACAGGAATTATCGCGTAATCGAATCCAGGTAATTTCATATCCAGCACATTCATTAACCTTGAAATAGGCCATTGAACCCGTATCAAATTTCATTCACCGGAAATATAGCGTCAGCAAATTCCAAGTAATTTGATATCCAGTGCATTCATTAACTTCAAAATAGGTCATTGAATCCGTATCAAATTTCATTCATCAGAAATATGGCGTCAACAAATTCCAAGTAATTTGATATCCAGTGCATTCATTAACCTCGAAATAGGTCATTGAACCCGTATCAAATTTCATTCATCAGAAATATGGCATCAGCAAATTCCAAGTAATTTGATATCCAGTGCATTCATTAACCTCGAAATAGGTCATTGAACCCGTATCAAATTTCATTCACCGGAAATATGGCGTCGGCAAATTCCAAGTAATTTGATATCCAGTGCATTCATTAACCTTGAAATAGGTCATTGAACCCGTATCAAATTTCGCCTACCGGAAATATGGCGTCAGCAAATTCCAAATAATTTAATATACAGTGCATTTATTAACCTCGAAATAGGTCATTGAACCCATATTAAATTTCGCCTACAGGAATTATCGCGTAATCAAATTCCAGGTAAATTCATATCCAGCACATTCATTAACCTTGAAATAGGTTATTGAACCTGTATCAAATTTCATTCACCGGAAATATAGCGTCAGCAAATTCCAAGTAATTTGATATCCTTGAAATAGGCCATTGAACCCGTATCAAATTTCGCCTAACAATAACAAAAAGGAACAAACATATTATATCAAAACAATCAAACAATAATTACAATAAAAATTTTTAAAGGATCAAATTCAAGTCTTCATATACAGGATGTCCCATATAAAACTCCGCAAGCAAATATCTGGGAAATGAAATATGAAATCCATATTTCGTGAAAGCAAATTATTTCGATTTCAAAGAGTCCTTTTATTTACGTACAGATCCATCACTAGGCGTCATCTGTAAGGGCCTCGCAACACCGACGCCAATTTTTTTATATGGCACCCCATACTTTCCAGTGGTTTTCGCGATTCTGCATCAAATTCTGAATTCAGCCAAATAGCGCACTTGCAGTTTCCCCTGAATATTGATGAAATACAGTTCAACTTGAAATCATACAATTTTGTGGATATTATATAAGTTCGTAAGAAAAGTACGGTATGTGAAGCGTTTATGAACTCCTCGAAACACTTGTTTATTGAACTCCGCTACGCTGCACTCGTGATTAAAATACTCGTTACTGAAAGGACGTTTATAACACTTGTTACATAATATACTATTTTAATAATAATATAGCATTTATTGCCAAACAGAAACCATTTACAAGGCAATTTTTGAATAATAGCAAATGAAATGTAATTAAAAGTATAGTAACAGTGTTACAACATACAAAATATGGCATGGATACAATATAAAAATAATAAGATTCATCCATTATTGATTCCCAAATTGCTTATAGATGTGCTCGAGATTTATTTCACATATTTGATAATTTATTAGCATTAGAACACATCACATTAATTGGTGCTTCAGACATAATGTTTGTTTGAGCTCTTTTGCACTTGAAAGTGGTATTTGATTTAGACTCCAATCTCGGCACACGAAAAGCAATTCGTGATAATTGTACTAGGGAGTCCACTTCACCATTCAAAAGCTTATGAAGAAATATAATGTATGCTTGATTTCTGCGTTTTTCCAAAGAAATGAAATCGAATCTGCGTAGTATATTCATGTAATCAGATCCTCTTGGAGGATAAACTCCATCAACGTTGAAGCATAGAAATTTTAAAAACTTTTTTTGGACTTTCTCGATAGATTTACTATAAATGGGATTCCATATTAATGATCCATTTTCTAGTTTAAACCTTGCTAGACTGAAAAAGAGAGATGGGAGTGCAGTAATATCAATAAAGTTCCTGCAATTCCTGAAGATGAAACCATATATACGATATGCTGATTTAGTAATTTCGCTTATGTGAGAGTTAAATGTAAACTGATTGTCTAAGTGAACTCCTAAGTCTCTAATATTACCAACATGTTCTAGAATTGTATTATTAATTGTGTATGGTTAAAAAACAGTATTGGATTTTCTAGTGAAAGTCAATACTTTACATTTAGAAATATTTAAGAAAAGTTGATTTTTCAAACGCACCAATCATGTAAAGAGTTGATTTGAATGATTGTATTGTCAAAGGCCTTGGAGAAATCAGTGTACACCGTATCAACCTGTCCTCTTTAGGCCAATCAACAGGGCTATCAACCTCAACTTAAATTGCTCCACCGATAATTTTTTTTTAAATTGTAGAACACAGTGTGCACATTACTACTGAGAAAAATTATCACCTCCAGGGGGGTGGAACCCCCCCAAAAAACGCGTTGAAATTGATTTTTGAGGTAATTTCGAAATATCTCAAAAAAATTTTTTCAAATAAGAAAAAACTTGATATTCAGAAAGAGCACAAATTTTTACAAAAAAACTGTCCATACCAAAATTTTGAGAAATCGCACGGAATTCTTGAAAAAAATTGTTGAAGTTATATGCTTGTGCAATGGGGCAGGTATTGCGCCAGCTCCCGCCAACGTGCATTTTTTCAACCAGCAGCGCGTGAAGTAAAGTTCTATACCTCCTCACGTAAATGTTCAATTAGGATAAATCTAACGTCATTTTGAAGAAAAAGATCGCAGCTCTGTTTTCTGATATTATTTATACGCGCAGTTGCCAGCTGCAAAATTGCAATTGAAAATCTTATAATATTAAAGTTCCTGACTTCGTGAAATAATGCTTACTGATTACTGAAATACAGTCTTATCACTTGCAGCAAGTAAAATGAACAGTTGAGGAATACTTCATTGTCAAATTGCATAACGTTTAACCGGTCCAAATAATGTTGGTTTTAAATACGAGTGTTTTCAGTTCTTCCCATATTTTGGGGGAGTTTATACATTCAAATGATAATAACTCAGAGATAAAAGCACGTATCAACATGAATGAAAATCCAGTTTGCAGAAAAAAACATGCTCTTATTGAAAATATTCATACAAGTTTGGTTACTTGTACAAATTTTAAATGCAATCCAGTCAATCTTTTAAGTACTTAAAATAGAGTTTACTCGGCATTTGATGGCATCATTGTTCAATGGAAAGAAAAATAAAATCAGTCCTTGATGGAATATGGGGATTCGAGACCGAGGAAGACAGTGCACCAAAGGAAACTGGTCCGAAGTGTACCTGCTTTAAACTCATTGAGATTGCAAAACCTGAAAAATATCGGCTTGGGACCTTGTCAATGCGGCAGCTAGCGCGCCGCTGTATAGTATACAGCGGTTCTGTCGGTGCGCAGTGGGCAGCAGTCAACGTTACTATGTAAACGTCAGATAATATAAAAGTTCCTGTGCAGAGAACACTGGATACTGGGATAACATCGATAGTCGGAGACGAGGAAACATCTCTTAGTGCTTTGTCACTGTTATTAATTGAAAATGGTGAGTTTATTTTTGAAATATTTGTTTCATGTTCAACTCAGCTCTGTTTCAAAATATCGCAATGTCAGATATGACTTTCATTTCCAAAATTCCAAAGGTCCACCTAGGAATTCAGGAGAAAATACCAGTTTGTTACTAACATTTTATTGAAAGGAACTTGCTTAAAATGCATAAGTGCAGAATATGAATGTTTGCCTAGTTGACCAAGTTTTTTCTATTCATTGAAAAGTGCCTAGTGTTATGTTGTTTCAGAACTTGGCCATGATGCTACTCAAAATTTTCAAATTTTTAAATGTCCAAGTAGGAATGATCTTCTCTCGAATTTGCGAATAATTTTCATAACAATACTTCTAAATCTCAATAACGACAGTTCTCAACGATTATTTACCCACATTTATATCTAATAGTAGTAGTTTGGGAGTTTATTCAAATATTCTTCCCCTTCTCCCTCACCCCAATGTTTTCGCGATGCGGGGGATATGCCCCGAATGCGGGGGCGGGAAAAGCATTTCTAATAATTTATAACTATTATTTTTACAAATTTTCGATCGGTTTCATTACTCAGGTCTGACAATTTTACATATTCATAGAAAATACCCCAAAAGAACGCAATTTCGGAAAGGGGTTGATGCCCCGGGAGGGGGTTTAATTGTTGAAAATAATTCGTCCCCATTATTACTACCGATTTTCACTCATATTTATTGCCCAGAGCTGAAATTACGATTTTGGAGGGTTGCACCCCCCAGGGGGTGATAACGTTATTGCTGATTAATCAACCCTCCGTGACGCCCAAATTGCAAAAAAGAAATCGGCGGAGCAATTTAAGTTGAACTTTCATGAGAAAAATTGCTCTGTTTATTGGCCTATAAGTATTGACTAAAAATGGATAAATTGCTGATTGTATTGAATTCATGAAACCATGTTGAGATTCAGACATGACATGTTTGGTTGCTAGATAAATGCGATTTAACAATATGATCTCCAAGACCTTTGCAGGGTTATTCAGGATTGAAATTGGTCTATAATTACTGATAGAAGCACGGTCTTGAGATTTGTGAATTGGGCAAACTTTTGAAATTTTCCAGATATCAGGAAAGACCGATGTTCTGAGAATTAAATTAAAGATTGTACACAATGGATAAACTAATACTCTCAGACAATCTTTTATAACGGAGGAAGGAATTGCGTCAGAACCGGAAGTAAATTTATTTTTGAGTTTTCGGTTTTTGGTTCGCAGCTGATATCTACTGTGTTATAACTGATATTAAATTGAATGTTTTCCAACTCAGGTTCCACCACTGTATAGACACTTTCAAAATATTTACCAAAAGTATTAACTATTTCTTGAGGATGTTTTAAGAGAGGTTTTATTTTTGTTATGTATGAAGGACCAGAATGACTTAATTTTTCAACTGGACCTGAATTTTTTGAAGATAATTTTCGTAAGCCTATTCAATTTTTTCTTTACTTAGTTTTTCTAAATCTGTCAAACTCTTGGTAATAAGCAATATTTCCTGTGTTTTTGTATTTTTCATACAGTTTTGGTTTTTGTTTGGTTAGTTTAATAATTTCACTTGTATACCATACTGGATAAGTACGTTTATAAGTCTTATAATTTGGTACATGCCTGTCTAAGATGTCATAGAATTTATTATAGAAACATTAAAGAAACATATTTGCGTAAGTTTTACTATCTAATATATTGTGTGTAAGAATTCATTGTATAATGTATGAAAGTTTGCTTTTTTGAAGTTATAAGTCTTCCCAGTCAACACAGAATGATGTCGAGACATCAAAATGTGGTGGAATGTGAAATTAGCCCAATGTGACATGCCATTTATATTTCGAAATCGAATGCACATTGTGACCCTTTCGATGTAACAATGTGAAATTGAATGGACTGGTACTTATTCACAAATGCGCATCTCTTTCTGATTCTCTTGTATGTCAAGAATAAAACGAAGCTCACCATGTTTCAACATAAATAGAAATAATACCTCAATGTTATTATTTTTACTGATGAACTACGGTTCATGTGGAATGGAATGCTAGAAAAAATGCGTGACTTGATTCCGTAGTATTTAATTTTCACAAATGATTTTTTTTATCAAATTCCGTCTAAATCATGAAAAAAAACAATCTATAGAAATGTAGAGAAATCTATAATTCAACACCAATCCTCTGGACAGCATTTTCTGGACAGCGAAATCAGTACCTATCCTGAATATGCCAAATTCTGTAAATCATTTGGGCAATGTTAATAAACACATTTGATTCAACTATTGAAATAAAGATAATCAAACAAAACACTACAATGTTATTTATTGTGGTAATTTCTTCTTTCCTTTAATGAAGTAAAACTCGTTTCTTACTTTAACATATATTCAACTTAAATGTTTTATTTCCAGTAATATCTTACATATACCATCTTATAGATAACAATGGACGACAGACAAAAAAAGAATTATTTCATGGTTATTCTTCGTACCTAACCTGATGTATTCTTCTTCTTCTCTCAATCTACATTACTAAAACTTCTTCCTGTCACATATGAAGTACAAAACGGATGACATCTACCGTTCATTGTAAACATATAATTTATTTCAACATACAAACTGTCAGAAGTACCTAGAATATTTAAAGAATGGCGTCTACCAAATACAAATTCTACTTGACTCTCGACTCGGCAAACATGGCCGAAAGGGTGATGTCATGCTTAATTTTTTTACCGACGTAATTCCTTCTATACCGATAAAATTGCAATGAAACCAAAATTCATGTTAATTTATTTTGCAATTTTCTTCACATTTTGTGCTCAAAGCGACACTAACGAGAAGGAAATTGTAAACAATTCATAACATTTGGTATCAACAGTGATGTCTAAATGCAACTCATTTTGTTACCATAATAATCAAGAATGCAACATCTCCTAGATGTTTGTGTTAACTGGGTTATTGTTACCGATGCCAAAATTATTTTGTCTCATACAAATTCTATTAAGAACAATGGATAATGATGGATGATACAGGTCTTCTTTTACAAGAAGTACAAGATCACGAGTTACAGTACATGACATATTACTCAATACCAAGTCCTCCAGCATTTTATTGTAGTTATTGGGAATATTATTGAATTGTCGTAGATCCAAAAAAGTTAAAAAGTTGGTAATAGTGTAGGTATGTCTTTCTTCTGAATTGTTATCAATGAAATCAGCACAGTTAGATTATGACCCTTTTTGATTGCAACAGTTCATGTCTTTCAAAAGATTCAATAAAATTATTAAATTCATCAAATGACGGAGATGGGAGAATATAAATAACTACAACATAGAAAACACAATGGGATGGATAGCATTTACAGAGTAAGAGGTCGATTCCGGGAAAGTTTTCATCAAGTTAAGGAGTGTTGATATCCTCAGACTTTATAGTAGTATTCACTGCAGATTTTTTGCATTCTTCAAATAATGCTGAGCAGCCTCTTCATTGTCCATAATTATTTTTATAGTGCGAATCTTGGAGTTAGTATCTAATGGGTTTCATATTGGTGATTGATCGAACAGGTGCTACTATATTCAATATCTCAGTTACCTGTCTTTTATCACTTCGAATTTTTCAGCTGGTGAATCGCTTGCTTCTGGCTCTGGAACAGTGAATTAATTTCGGAGATAATGTCATCGAAATCATACGCTTCCGATTTAGAGAAGCGTGCATTATCAGCTTTCAATTCCTTGATATCATGTTGAAGATTCAAAATAAGGGCTTTTAGATCTTTAAAATCATTTCCAACACAAGACCAATCGTAACCCTTGTTGCCATTTAGTATGCGAACTTCGTTCGCGGAAATGTCCACACATCAATCAATCAATCAATCATGCACAGTAATTACAAAAGCCTCAATGGGTACCTTGGTAGTATCAATAGGATTTTTCACATTGTTTTAGCACTGTTTTAAACAATTCAAATTTTGAAATAGAATTGCTGAAATCAACAATTTGATTCAAGTACAATGGAAATAATGATTAAATGTTTGGTATTGTGGTTTTGGTGAGACCGTTTTTTGGGTTTTTAACATCTCACAGTCTGAAAATAAAGATCTGTTAATCTAAATCAATTAGAAATGGGCCGCACATGGTTACCACTTCACAGAGAAGAAGCTAGAAATAATAGATTGTTGATTGGCAAACCGCACATCCCCAGTATAAAGATGGCAGATGTCACCCTAAAGAAAATTTTAAAAGATTTCTTTTGACTTTCGTCAAAGAAATACCTATTTGACACGATACAGAAATAGAAAAGTATTTTTTCACGGTTTTGATATCGGCGACACGTCAACGAAGATTAAAAAAAGGGGAAAATATTTAGTTAAAAGACCACGACTAGTATTGAATTAAATCTAACAGATACTTGTGCAACGTTTCTCAAAGCATCAGAGGACGCAATTGCAAGTGCCCTCTGTGACCAACCAACAGAATTATGTTTTGATATAGACAGGGTGACCACCTGCAGACTAGTGAGAGATTGAAAAAAAGGAATATTATTCAGTTAAATCATTGTTTAAATAGAAGATAGTTAGTCAATGCCTGTGGAAAAGGCATTGGACCCAAACGCGAGTGTCATCTAGCGTGATTAGGTACAAACATGAATATTTGACGTCATTTTAATGCAGGTTTCTTCAAAAAACCCTGATTTTAATGCTGTCCCATTGTTTCAATCAAGTTACGACATGACTTGGAGGACAGATCACTGATGTTACGACATGACTTGGATACGAGATCACTGTCGCCATCTACATATCGCATCCATTTGAATCCAATATAAATCCCATTAGGTTGGCTAACTATCTTACTTCTATATAAACAATGGTTATATTGAACCCATTTTTTCAGATGGACAAAGTTACTGATGAAAAATAGTATTATTTTTTAAGACAGTAAACTTCTTAATGTTTCGAGAAGATTCAATTATATCCAGTGCTTAGTAATCTCGAAAAGTGCTCCGAAGCACTGGAGTGCTCACGAGCACTTTTGGGATTACTAAGCTCTAAGCTTTTTTGTTAAATGCTTCGAAGCAAAGAGCACTTAGTACCGGTCCAAGAAAGTGCTCGGGAGCAAAGTGCTCGGGAGCAAAGTGCTTAAGTGCACAAAAGTGCTTCGAGTGCTTTCACGAGCACTAAGCACTGTGCTTTGGGACATCTCTGATAGAGAGAGTAGATAATTTGGCTCAAACATTTTCAAAAAGGTCCTATAATTTATTTATTTATATACTTAAACGGCTAAGGGTGATCTAGGCCATAAACTGTCATAGTAATAAACAAAACAAAAAATTTTGTCTTTTGTTGAAATCTTTATGCAACAGGCCCTGTCTTTAAAGAAGGTTTCTTCAACTATTAGTTCAATTTTGTATCTGAGTTCTTTCATTGAAATGAAATATGAATGTCTATAAGTTCATATCAATAATTATAAGTGAAGTAATGAGAAATTTCCAATGATCATTTACTTGTTAAATGGCATACACCTGCTATTTTTGACACATCATGGTCCGAATACTTTCTCAATCTATTCGCTCATTTCTCGACATTCATAGCTAGATTTGCCAAGCTCTAACTCATTTTGTCCCCACAATAATCAAGAGAGCCACATCGCTAAGAGGTTTGTTTTAACTGGGATATTACGTCTCATGGAAACATCGGCCTTCCTACATTTCCGAAACATCTCAAAACCTCCCAGGTGATGATTTCGTTCGCTGGGAGGATTAATAATAGTACATTATACACCTAGGGACTAAAGTGGTATTTTAAATCCCGAGACAAAAAGTTTATCGAGGGGCTATATATGAAAATATAAGGAGAAAAGTTATTGACTAATATATACTGGACGTACCATCATAGGCTGGCGTTCGGCAATAGAAAACTCCTAACAAAAGTTATTGGGTATAACCCTCAAATTGTTGTGCAACCTTAGACACGTGTTTCGAGCTTAAGCTCTCATCGGTAACAACAGGAAGCCAACCACACATTTGTGGCTTCCTGTTGTTGACTTCTTTTGTTTTTATTTTTACATCCAAGTGTTGTACATTTTCGCACTTGATTTTACCATGCTGACGATAACTCAAGCTCGAAACACGTGTCTACGGTTGCACAACAATTTGAGGGTTATACCCAATAACTTTTGTTAGGAGTTTTCTATTGCCGAACGCCAGCCTATGATGGTAAGTCCAGTATATATTAGTCATGTGCCACGCATCGTCATATGCCGGTTTTTAGGGAACTTCAACAAAAACGTTTGGCTGGCGGTAGGCGAGAAAAATAGCATGGGAATGGGAAGTAAGTTGGTGTTGACTCGAGAGTTGGTATTGAGTTTCTGAAATCATTGTTCTTGGGGTGATTGTTTAAATATATTTTTGTGTTGAAGTGATACCTATGGTTGGAATAAAAGGTAGGAGTTATATTTGTTTGAAATTGCTTGGAATTATCTTCGACAAATGGCTATAATACCTGTTTGAGTGAGTAATTGTTGGAGTTTACTTTCAATAAAAGAAAAGCAGGTTGTTATTCAGAATCGGTATGTTTCATTATATTTTTCTTAGATGTACTTTCCATTGCTTGTTGATTATTAAACAAAGAAAATCATGTGGGAGTTCCGTTCGTGGCAGCATAAACATTTTGTTGTGTTTTGCTCTTACGATCATTGGTACGGAGCTTTCCTTCAATACTGAATATTTAATACTTGTTGTTATTTGTATAGATGTTTACAAAAGTAATGTTTTGAAAAGGGGTTTTATTAGGGTTTTTATTGGTTGTACATGAGTCTCAGCACATTGGAATTGAGTGAATATATTCAGTTTAGCTATCGAAAATTCAAGGACTTGTAACGTGCCTGTGTGAGAAGTTACATGTTATTCGGTGATTTGCAACGTACCTGTGTGAGAAGTTGCATATCACCGTTGTATTCATTTCAGCCTGATGGTTTGTAACGTGCCTGTGTGTGAAGTTACCTATTATTGGTCTGATTTGAGTGTTTATTGGCTTGCAACGTGCCTTTCTGAGAAGTTGCCTGCTTTTGTTGGATTTTCGAGAAACCAAGGACTTGTGTGTGAAGGTACATGTCATTCGGTGATTTGCAACGTGCCTGTGTGAGAAGTTGCATATCACCGTTGTATTCGTTTCAGCCTGATGATTTGTAACGTGCCTGTGTGTGAAGTTACCTATTATTGGGCTGATTTGAGTGTTTATTGGCTTGCAACGTGCCTTTGTGAAAAGTTGCCTGCTTTTGTTGGATTTTCGAAAAACCATGGACTTGTACGTGCCTGTGTGAGAAGTTACATGTCATTCGGTGATTTGCAACGTGCCTGTGTGAGAAGTTGCATATCACCGTTGTATTCATTTCAGCCTGGTGATTGTAACGTGCCTGTGTGTGAAGTTACCTATTATTAGGCTGATTTGAGTGTTTATTGGCTTGCAACGTAGCTTGGTCAGGAGTTGCCTGCTTTCGTTGGATTTTCGAAAAGCGAAGGACTTGTAACGTGCCTGTGTGAGAAGTTACATGTCTGTGAGCTGTATTGGAAATATAATAATTACTGACGTGCCTGTGTGAGAAGTTACGTGTTATTATATGTACAGTACTGAGATGAGGTACATTGACTTGCAACGTGCCTGTGTGAGAAGTTGCAAGTCAAAGTGTTGACTCATCAGTTCATTTTTATTAGTTTATTGAAAATGAGATTTGCTTGATTTGAAAAACAGCTCTAGCATTGTTAAAGAGAATCCATTGTGTTTTGGCTCATGATATCAGCCTTTTAAAAGCCTACCCAATAATTCTTTGGATTATGGATATTTGATAATGCCGCTGGAAGAAACCATTTCCTGATTTATGTATATGTGTGTAATCAAATTCGTAGCCACAATTGTTTCAATAAATGAATCCATTTTTCAGAACTAGGTGCATTATCAATATGAAGTTCCTAAACTCCACAAAAAAAAACCTAACACTTTTCTCCATATATTTTTGTAGTATATATGAATCATGTGAGATGTTGGATAACAATAAAGAATGCGGGTGACTGATCCTGACACACGACGAAAGACGAGTCAGTCGAAGGGTACGTGCTGGCGGGTTAGGAGCTCCGTGAATAAAGTGAAGTTATCGTGTTTTATTAGAAGTGTTGAGTGAGTGAGGACAAAGGAGAAGACGTTACAATTTTCATATATAGCCCTTCGATAAATCCATTCTGATTTATATTTTCCTGGGTAGGATTGTAACGCTGGTAGCTATAGCTACCTCCGTGGCGACGTTATAGTTGCTGCCTTGTAAGCATAAAGTCTTCTAACCGAAGCCACAAATGTGTGGTTGGCTTCCTGTTGTTGACTTCCTTTGTTTCTACTTTTACATCTTCGCACGAGATTTTACCGTACTGACGAGAGCCTAAGCTCGAAACACGTGTCTACGGTTGCATAACAATTTGAGGGTTATACCCAAAAACTTTTCCTCTTATACTATTTTATGCATTTCAGGATAGGAAAAACGTCAAAGAAAAAATTACGAGAAGAAAAATTAAATATCACCCAACGGTGGGTACTCTATTTCTAAAACGTCATCGAAGGGGCTAATTGTTACCATATCAACGACCTCATTATTGTACTATGACGATCCAGATCATGATTGTCACTGTCAACTAAAAATCTTGGTGTGTTATGACAAGTAACTAGGTAAAACAAAAGCCACTCGATAAATATTAGTCAAACACGCCACACCGACTGAAAGACGTTGATCGCGATGAAACAAATAGAAAAGGTAGCTCAAGAGGCTGTAGGCCAATTATTACCAAGAAAATCTGGAGAACAGTACAAAAAACCGTTATCTGAGTTCATTAAATGGTGCAAAAAACGGAACGAAGAAGAATTTACAGAAGAAAAAGTACCTACTGCTAGCATATTTCTTGGAAAAGAAAAAAAAGCTTAAAGCATCGTCTGAGTGGAGCGTATATTCGATGATAAAAGCCACAATTACAACAGACATGGGTGTCGACATTAGTACATTCATCAAAATAACAGCTTTTTTAAAACCACAAAACGAGAGACATAAACAAAAACAGTCGACAATACTCGATGCTGACAACACCAAAGATTTTCTGGAAAAAGCACCCAACCATGAATTTTTGGCACAAAAGGTAATATAGACGTATTTTATTTTTTTTCAACCAATTTTTTTGTCTCAGTCTATCCCTGTATCTAAGTTATTAAGACGCTAAGGTAAGGTAAGGAGCTCTGCACCTTGACAAAACCGATGTCCTAGACTGAAACGTTTTTTTGGTCAACTTACGAGATACCAAGACAGAAAAAGACCGATATTTTGTTACGAAACGGTTAAATGAAAACTCCACAGATGTAGTACGATTGGTAAAGAAGTATATGCCTTGAGACCTCCATCAATGCAAGGTCATACAAGATTTTTCGTTGGGTACAGAAATGGAAAATGCACGTCTCAGCCAATGGGCAAGAATACGATTGGGCAACTGCCAACTAAGGTTGCCGAATATTTAAAGCTTCCAGATGCAAAATTGTTCACTGGTCATTGTTTTAGGACGTCAGCATCGCTACTAGCCGACTCTGGAGTAACCCTAGATCAGCTTAAAAGACATGGCGGCTGGAAGAGTAGCACCGATATGTGTAAAATTCCTTATACCATAAAAAAGGATGGCATATCAACTCTTTACTGGTACTTCCACCGGAACGTCTTCGGTTCCACCGAAACATCTTCAGAGATGTCTCTTTCTATTTTGTACAAAATGAAACACCAACGACGATAATGACTACAATTTTCCAAAACACTTCAATTAATAAAAATAACAGCTGCAATAATAATAATTCACTCTTCTTTTCCACTTGGCTAATTGCAGTGGGGTAAATATAAATGTTAGTAATAATAGAAATCAAGTTGTTTTTTATAGTTCAATATTATTCTAAACACGTTACACTCTTGTTGCATTCATATCATGTTATATTTCTAATAAAAATATTGAAAATGATTTTTTTAATTTAGCTTTTATTGCAAAGGAATTTACTTCAAATCCCTAGGGATTTAAAGTACATTTTAACTCCCTAGGGATTCAAAGTAACACTTGTTTCCCCTGAAAAGAATGATTTAAAATACCCTTTAAATCATTAAAATGCATTACATAGCATTACATGAGAGGCTGATGAGAGGCAATAACCTCGAAACTAGTTTGCAGGTGGTTACCCTGTCTGAATCAAAACATAATTCTGCTGGTTGATCACAGAGGGCACTTGCAATTGCGTGCTTTGAGGAACGTTGCATAAGTATCTGTTAGATTTAATTCAATACCCGTCGAGGTATAAGTCAGGAGACTAGTTGTTTTCTGACAAGTACTTGCCATAATAAGCCTACGTAGTAGGTGTATAAATATGGGAATAAAGGGTTCATCATCCTTCGGCAACGACTGTTCGTTCCTAAATCATTTGTTTATCAATCGGACTCCGTACTGACAACTGAAAAAATGCCTGGTTTGAAATCGCTTATTATATTCTATATTATTCATTATTAGGTTTGAAGATATTCATATTGTGTTGTCTTTAATTGGCCACCTGGTACAAACTCTGTTTAATGTTGCAATTTGATCGCTTTGCAGATGTTTTCGCACGCGCCATATGCTTCAGTTAATCTATTCTTATGATGGGTATAATTATCACTACGGTATTCGCATGTAAAACTTATAAGGGATCTTCATACGAGGGCTGGTGACTGCGGTTTCACGTAAAGAAGGAAACAAGCAGTGACTGCCAAAAAGTATACACCATATGGAAAAAAAATTTATTGTTACAGTATTGGAAAAATATTTTTGGGGAAAAGTTTGTGCGTGTCCGATAACCTTAAAATCGATTTTGGTCACTAGTATGGCGGCAATTTGGAAAAAAATACCATGAAGATGCCAAAACTGGGGTTAGCTGGCAGTATATCAAAAAAAGGAATTTTAAAAAGTTTATTGGAATTTAAATTCATACTCACATACAGAGTTTTAAGCAAAAAATCGAAAAAATTCAAAATTGATATTTTTTTTCAATATTTTCATATCTCTTTAAAAAAATCAAAGTTTTTTTCTGAATTTCTTGACTGTAGTGGAACATTTGTATTCTGATGATAATAATAATAATAATAATAATAATAATACTGATAATAACGTTTAGTTTCATAATCATTCGTGGGTACAATTTATACATATCAGCTAATAACCGTCATGGCAAATAAACATGAAAAGTTCACTGAAGTGTGTATAGCAGTTATCAGCTGCTATACCACTTGTGTGTAACTTCTCATGATATTGAACGCATGAGTTAGAATGAATGTAATCAGGGGCGTTTTAAGGATTACAGGTGCCTGAGGCTAAAAATTAAGCGGCGCCTGTAGCCAGTGAAATTTTTGTCTCACAAAATAGTCGTGTTCAATTCTTGTTCGAAAATCTGTCAGTTTGACTTAAAAAAATATCCAATATAAGTAAAAAGACATGAAAGATTGCTAGGTTAATACAAGCGAATGCAGTGGTAGGTACCTATATCTTATTAATACTTATAGATAGAAACACAGAAAAATATGTTCATAGGTAATATAACACAGAATGAATATCAAAAACATATAACATGATCCCAAACAAAACCATAGAAAATTCACATATGCTCATATCCTTGAGATGGCGAAAATAAACATACATAACATATAATACTATAAACAGGTACATACAGAACAGAACAAAAATAACAAAATGAATTAACAAATTCTTTTGCATCACACTCCACCATTATACCGCAAACATACAACATAATCTGAAACAAAACAATACATGTACAAACAGGTACACGCGGAACGGAAAACATAACAAAGGAAATCAAACAAATTATTTGGCTAGTAGCACTGGATACCTAGGTATTCATTATGATTGAATTCAAAAATTCAACTTGCTCTGTGGGTGTGTTAGATGGATACATATCTTGCAAGCTGAATTAGGACCACTTCCTCTTATCCTATGGAGTTGAAATTTCACATGTTGGTTCAGTTCCGATGACAATACATCAATGTCGAAGAAATATTCCCCGCTGCCCCCCGAAAGCTAGATAGAGAACGCGTACGGTTTCGGAAGTTTTTTTGACGGATTTGGACGTCAAAAATTACAGCGAAAAAAAATTAGGTAGGAGGGCTCGCCCCCTCTTTTTCGAAAAAAGTTGAAAAACTCGCGATATTAAAATCGTAAAATTATGGAAAAGAATCGATCAGGGGGCTCGCCCCCCTTTCCTGATAAGAAAAAAAAATAGGAAAACTCGCGAAATAGAAATCGAAAAAATCCGCAAAAATAGTGAAAATTATCTGACGATTGAATAATAAGGTTTCCAACAAATTTTCTCCTCTTCCCTCATCGACAGCTAGATAGAGAACGCGTAGTTCCATACATGGAAAATTACGACAAAAAATATGCCTGCATGCCGATGGGCTCGCCCCCCCCCCCTTTGTTCAAAAAGTTGAGAAAACTTGCGGAAACAAAATCGAAAAAACCCGTAAAAATAGTGAAAAATATCTAACCATCGAATAACACAGTTTTGAAAAATTGTATTCCCTATCTAGATTGAGAATGAGTAAAAAATTGGAAAATTTCCTGATTATTTCGGACGATGAAAATTATGACGAGAGAAAATATCGTTTGTTGTCAATTATATTATGCTGGGATGGCACAGTACACAAAATGCAAATAGTACTGTTGATTATGCCATTGTCTATCCAGGTCCATAGCTCTTTGCTGCTGGCCAAGCACATGTCTTTAAATAGGGTCAAGTCACTGGCAAAGTCACTGGCAAAAATGACGCATTAATTGAAATGAACAAACTTTTAGAATTTTATGCAAAGAAAACTAAAAAAGAAATGTATAAATAAACTTAAAAAATCTTTTCGGAAAAAATCCTCTATTTAAATGCACTAAATATAAGAAAATTAATTTTGAAATGAATTGAACCCATCATTTTGTTACATTATAAAATTTCAAATGATATAAAGGCTTGTCGCAAGAATAAATCTTGAGATATTTTAAATTTAATTTACAATAAGAAATGCATAGATACAAAATAACAAAATGATGGGTTTAATTCAATTCAAAATTCATTTCCTTCTTTTCAGTGCATTTAAATAACAGAATTTGTCTAAAAAGTGTTTTTTAAGTTTATTTACTTCAGTCGAAAACGACCTTTCGCCTGAATAGTTTCTTGCAGGAATAGATAAAAAAATTCTCAAAGCCACATCAATATTTGGAAAAGTTGATGTGAATTTCCGTTTGCTTATGAATCTGAGTGAAAACTCATTAAACAATCACGACTGGTTGAATCCTTCGATTTTGTTTCCAGAGCTGCCAACTTTAAGCTTTTTCTGAGGATCTGCTGGCGCCCCTTAAATTTGCTGCGCCTGAGGCTTTAGCCTAATCAGCCTTATGGATAAAACGCCCCTGAATGTAATGTTATGAATGTTAAATAATATATAATTAAAAGTGAAGTCATTAAAAATCAAATATATGCTTACATAGAATATAGATATCGTAGAATGACAATAAAATGAATACATGTATACAGTGCGTTCATAAAGTGTGGAAACGCTCTATTATCTTACGAGTTGATTATTTTCGGAGGAAAAGCGCGGACAGGTCGATTTTGTATTTTAGTTTTCCACCTTTTTTTAGAAAAAAATAATTTTTTTTCCTACCACTTTTCAAGATATTTTTTTTTTAAATTGAAAGGGTATATTTTTATGTCAAAAATTGAATGCCCGTATAAAGAAAACCAGTGTGACATATGCAATGGTAACTAAGAACTTATTGTCTGGTTGCTAAGGGCTTTCATATGTTTGCTCAGCCTACTATTCAAGTGTAGTAATATACTCGTATTAACTACTGAGTAGTTCTTAGGTTTACGTTGCAAAATGAATAATGAAATGAATGTTGAGAAATATGAACACTGATTTCCTTTATACTCAGAATACTGTAATTCGAAGTGTAAGATATGACGTATGTGGTATGGTTGAACTCAGAAAAATACAGGCTTTCAATTTTTGACATAAAAATATAACCTTTCAATTTAAAAAAAATATCGATGACGTCATATCTTGAAAGGTGGTAGAAGAAAAAATAATTTTTTTCTAAAAAAGGTGGAAAACTAAAATACAAAATCGACTTGTCCGAGCTTTTCTTCTGAAAATAATGAAGTCTTAAGATAATAGAGCGTTTCCACACTTTATGAACGCACTGTATATATAAAAAACATTAATATAAGATTAATAACATATGGTATTAGTAGTACATATTTACAAAATTCAAGAGATTTAGATTTTTTTTGTGGCTTGTAAGAAAATTAGAGTTAACAAAAACAACTCAACTGTGTGAAGTAGTGAACATCATTGAGTGACAGAATCAAACTTGATTTATAAAATCACCGAAAAAAATCTAGCAGATTTTTTATCCATATTTTACTGCTTTTTTTGAAACTATTCTTATTTTTGATATCCTCAATCTGTATTGGTACGCTGTTATAAAGACGAGGTCCAAGGTAAGATGCATTTCGTTGACCAAGAGTTTTTTCAGAATGAGGTTGCAATACATTAGTGTCGTCGGCAAAACTTAAAATGTTCCCTTCAGTTTGTAATTCAAGTAGCCCGTTTATGTAAATTGTGAATAGTAGTGGTCCCAACACTGTTTCCTGTGGAACTCTGTAGGAAACAGTCCTGGTCTCACCTGTTAGTCCATCAATACTCACTCGTTGTTCTCTCTCAGATAAATAACTTTTGAGAATATTATATTATACCGTCCCCTCAGTCCCCCAGACAACACAAGTAAATCCATTGGACAACCAATGGACATCCAGCTATGGATACCCTGGTCATCCATTGGATGTACAGCATTCTCCTATATATGTCCAATGGACATCCATTGGACGATACATGTCCAAAACATTGGACATACATTGTAAGTCCATTGGATACCCATCAGGACATCCGATGGATTTCCATAGGTGATCCAGTTTATGTCCATTTCAGTTGGAAGTCTATTGGATACCCATTGGACATACAATGGATTTACAGTGAAGATCCATTTCATAACCATTCCAATTGAAAGTTCATTGTATACCCATTAGACATCAAATGGGTTTCCATTATAGATCCAATTCATGTCCATTCCATTTGAAAGTCTATTGGTTGCCAATCAGACATACAATGGATATCCACTGGACATCCATGGACAGATATTGCATTATTGAAACCTCAGATATATTTTTCATGAAAAAATGGTCTAGGCAAGATCCACTGCTGGGGCGCGTAACGTCATATATAGGATATGAATCCATATGAATTCATAAAATTTGTATAATCTTCTACGTAATCGTAATCTGATAAAATATCTATATTTATATCACCTGTAATAATTTGTAGGTACCTCGTTTGTACTAATCGTTTCTAAGTATTCAGATATTGCATTATTGAACTGTATGGGACAAGAACTGGGTTACCTATATATTGCAATGATCGATATTTTCTTTTTTTTATCTCAAAATCAATCTGAAGAGTTTTTATTTCTGCGATTTTTTTGATCTTATGTGGAAATTTGACTGTTTTTCTAATGAATACGATAACTCCATCATTTTTATTCAGAGAGCCCTCATTATATAATGTTTGATAGTCCTCCATATGGACAGTTTCCAGGTCATATACTATAAACGTTCCTGTTAAAACAATAATATCAAATTTTTCAGGAATTTTACATAGGACACCTTTTCTGAACGCTTTTTGCCGAATTAATTATTTCAATAGGAGTGAGAGAAGCAAAACTTTGCATCACTGCCGCTTCAAATTCGTATAAAGAGTTGGTCGGCAATTTAAAAATAAGATCTTTCAACCTTCCCCAGAGGTAAAAGTCCATAGGCGTTAGGTCCGGTGATCTGGCCGGCCAACGGTTGGGTTCTTGGTTGGCTATCCAATTATTACCAAAATTTGCGTTCAAAAGATTTTTGACAATTGCAGTATTGTGAGGCGAAGCCTTGTCTTGTTGAAAATACATTTTTTTCAGCTCCATTAGTGGCAATTCATCAACAAGGTGTTCAATATTTTGACTTAAAATTTCTAAATACCCCTGAGATGTGAGACTGCCATTATAAATGAACGGGCCGATAATTCTTCCCATGAAAACACCTGCCCACAGACTAAATCCAAATCTTCTTCGACTTCTCTGCTCCACAATTGAATGGGGATTTTGTTCTGCCCAAGTATGAGAATTATAGCACTTGAAAGTGCCCATTGCTTACATGAGCTTCGTCTGTCCAAATACAATTTCACGAAAAATCACGCTCTTGGTTACAATTTTCCAGAAACCACTGGCAAAAATCAATGCGGCGATCAAAATCACCTGGTCTGAGTTTGTGAACTTTTCTGGTCCTGTATGGCTTGAATTTGTGCTTTCTCAAAATCCGCCTAACGTTAGTTCTCGGTAGACCTGTTGATATTTTCAAATTTCGCGTTGATGTTTTGGGATTATTTTTAACAGCTCCTAAAACGACTATTTCTTCCAACTCCGTATCCCTATTTGATGCATATAATTTTGGTCTTTTCTTTTCAAATTGACCATCATCAATTAAGTTGTGTCGCAATCTTCCGAAAATATCTCTACAAATTGCTTGCTGCTTCTGCATTTTCCCCGGTTTGTATAAAACAGAACATCATATCCCATTTTTCATAACTCTCATACATCATTGCGAATGTGTTTGAAAATTGAACAAAATCGTCTTTACTGCTTATATCAAAATTTGACAGCTACCAGTAAACATTTGTTTTTTGTTTTATCGCCGCGTCGTCGTCCAAAGCCTATACTTGTTCAAAATGCGTGTTTCAAAGTCTAGATGAAAAAATCTAAAAGCTCTGTATTTCAAAGATGACTCTAGCAAAATATCAAGTGTGCTATAGTTTTGAAAAGTAAATTTTAAGCTCTTTTGAAAAATACAGGAATATACAGGGTGCCTCATTGAAATTTTTTTTCCATCAATAACTATCGAAATGTTATATAAAAAAATAAATCACCTACACCATTGAACTCTATGTAAAAAAGTGTTCTGGAAAAGTTTTTAATAGAAACAAGGAATTTTCGACAGGAAAAAAGTTACAGCAACTTTACGTAAATGCACAGTTTTCATCTATCAAGTGTGAAAACAGGACTTTCCCTTTAAAAGTGTCCAATTTGTCCCACCCTGTACAGGGTGTCCCAAATTCGAGCCTCATCATTGGGATCTCGGAAACCAGAAGGGATACGAGGTCGGTTAAATGGAGGCAAAGTTGCGCTATTTGGTGCTCATTGAAACGCCGCTTTAATATTTGAAAAATTCCGAATACTTTTTTTGGAAAAAACCGATTATTCGCCATTTCATTTTATTTTTTTTGTGACTCTATTTGAATAGATATAACAAAACTAATTTCATATTCTTATTGCTACTTTTTCTGTTCTACAAGATGGTGTTATCGGATTTTCAAACAGACGTTTCGTATTTGAGCTGCCAACATCAACTTTGTTATTTTAAATACAGCCCTGGGTTTTTTATTATGGATTTTAAAATCTTCTAATGTCCCAAAACAAATGATGTATCGCACTTATTCGAAAAGTTTATATTAATAGCATTTTCCATCAGAACTCATGTGTTAGAGAGAAACAGAGAATAGATTTTTGGTAAGATCTTAGCAGGACATCGTTAAAATAATTTTTTCGAAAAAGAACGATACATCATTGTTTTAAGGACCTCAGAAGCTCCTAAAAATTGATATAAAACAATGTGTGATGTTCAACAATAAGCATGATGTTTTAATTATTCCAAAAAAAGTAAAACAAAAACTATAAAATTGAATAGCCAATGAAAGTTAAAGCAAATATTCAAATTGTAATCCACCTGCTTGAATGCATTTTCGTGTCAGTCTGTGAAGTTTATGGATGGCACGCTGAATGGTCCTTGCAGGGATAGCCCTGATCTCCCTTATTAGGTCTTGTCGTAATACTTTTGTAGCGTGTTTCGATAAAGACGGTTTTTGAGAAATCCCCAAAGAAAGTAGTCTAGAGGGTTTAGGTCGGGGCTTCTAGCTGGCCAACGTACGGGACCTTGGTTTCCAATCCATTTATTAGGGAATAATTCATTTAATAAATTTTTAACACATCTCCCATTGTTGCCACCATAGTTGACGTAATACGCCCAAAGGTTCTTCCATTAAGGAATCCAATATATTGGTCCTTATTAATTCTGCATATCTATCGGAATTTAATTTTCCTTGAATAAAAAACGGGCCGATAATTTTATTGTGCCACATACCGACCCATACGTTAAATGATTGTCGTCCCTGAGGTCTTACTTCTTGATTCAGCCTTGGGTTTTCTATTGACCAATAGTGTTCGTTATGTCTGTTAAATAGTTCATCTGTTGAAAAACTGCATTCATCTGTCCATATAGTTTTATTTAGGAAGTCATCATTTTCATTAATTTTATTTTGCAACCAGTTACAAAATTCTAATCGTCTCTCAGCATCGCCAGGTCTTAGTGTTTGACTAATATGGATTTTGTAAGGTTTATATCCACGCTTATTTAAAGTTCTCCAAATTCTCATTCACGGTAATCCTACTTCTTCTGAGAAACTCTACCTGAAGCTCGAGGATTATTATTGGCCTTAAAAAATTATTTAAAATTATTCATTTTACTTTCTACTTTGTAACAGTTTTCAAACTTACAGTGTTCAAGATAATTTGTTCCTCTTCTGGATCGATTCGTGTTCCATATTCAACCCTTGGCTTAAAAAACCTTATCATGTCTCGTTTTTCTTCGTTAGAAAAAGTCATTTTCGTTTAATAAGCGTTAACGATTAGTGAACGAACAGTGAACTGTCAAAATATTGGATAATTTAAACATTAACAAATGAACTAAGATAGCCAGAATGCACGATGCACAGCCACTTTGATAAAATGCAATTATTTTTGTAAATATAGCGTTGGGCCTAGAGTTTGAGGGATGACACTTCAATTATATTATTAATTAACCACCCACTTTTATGTTAGTTTTTGAGTTTTATGCAGTGCGTTATTGCAAAAAAAGTTTGTTTTAACTCTATCAAAAATCTAATTTTTGTCTCTCTCTAACTCATGAGTTCTTATGAAAAATGCTATTAATATAAACTTTTAGAATAAGTGCGATACATCATTTGTTTTGGGACATTAGAAACTTTTAAAATCTATAATAAAAAATCCAGGGCCGTATTTAAAAAAAAACAAATTTGATGATGGCAGCTCAAATACGAAACGTCTGTTTGAAAATCTGATAACATCATGCATATTGTAGAACAGAGAAAGTAGCAATGAGAATGTGAAATTTGTTTTGTTATATCTATTCAAATAGAGTCACAAAAAAATAAAAATGAAATCGGGAATAATCATTTTTTTCCAAAAATCTTCGGAAGTATTCGGAATTTTTCAAATATGAAAGCGGCGTTACAATGAGCACCAAATTGCGCAACTTTGCCTCCATTTAACCTACCTCGTATCTCTTCTGGTTTCCGAAATCCCAATGATGAGGCTCGAATTTAGGACACCCTGTACATACTTTTTGGCGGTCACTGTATATGGAAAGATACTTTGGAACATACCGGTTGTTGAGAATGAACTGATTTGTTACATATTATTATAATGGTTGGATTTTTCCTAGTTACACAAAAAGTTGTAAAACATGTCATAATAAACTTTGATAATGTGACTGTTTTTATATCACTTTAAAAGTAAATCGATAGGTTTCTGCGAACCATTTCCAGTTTCAATATTTGGCGACCGCGAGATTTGACATGGAAGCCTATTTGATCAAGAGTGTAGCAAAACCGATAATTTAATATCCTCTAACGAATGCAGAAATGTTTTTGGCGTCCATTTTGTAGAATAATAATATTATTAAATATTATGAAGGATGGCATAAAATTGGCATCTCTGAAACCAAAGAGACTGAACTAACAAGGAGGGTTTAATAAGCTCTAGCAAATCAAACCAAAGAGACTGAACTAACAAGGAGGGTTTAATAAGCTCTAGCAAATCAGAATCTTGTGTCATATAGTGACGTACTTGGATATGAGTACAGAGTCGAACTCGAACCATGCAACAAAACTGTTAGCAGTAACTCTCATATACCAAGAGCTAGTCCGTCACTGTCTACAGATAACGGCGGCCATGACACGTCCAACTACGTCACATTTTGTCACAAATGTTCTTTCATCTCTTCCTATCAGTGTTCCCTTTGTCTTATGGGGATTAGACTCTCCTGTTAAATAATGTTTAGTCTCCTTGCTCCGAAACTACATCGCGGGTCCATCTAGCGGTGCTCGTTCTACGTAATCGGATCGAAACTTACAGTTTCCTCCAAGATTCGGCTGTGAAAAAAACAAGTTCGTTATTCTTGTAAGAGTTGCGTGATCCTCAGAAAGATGGCGCACCACATTCTACCACTAAAACTTAAATTTTTCATTTGAGCACTGGTTTGTCTTTCCATTCAAAAAAACAAAGCATTGCAAAAAGTTCACATTCCTGAGCAACAAATAACTAAACCTGTGGTCATTTCGCTTGATTGTCTCATTGACCATTTTTATTCGCAGGATAAACTTTCATATTGCTGCCATTTTCTAAATATTCCTTTGAAAATGTAGGCCCTCAAGGCCATGTTCAAGATTTTGTAAGGTAAGTAGTTTTGATGATTTGCTGTATCAATGATATAAAGGAGGGTTTTCGTCAGGGTGTAAAATAAAAGTTGTACACACTATGCAGCAGGTTCTGACTTTGTAAAATTTATTTTAGTTGTGTTCAAAAGTTGTGTATGGTTACAAGCATTCCTGCAAAGCGAACGATTGAAATCCAACTGGCAAAGGAATCTGATGAGTTTCAATCCAGCATACCCTATCCCTGAGATTTCGGCAGAGTCCGACCCTGAGAGTTTCTCTACAAGAGAGACCAGCTGAGAAAATACGTCGACAAAACTTGCAGTCGCATGAAAATCAAGAAGAAACGAACATCATGCAAACTACTCAGGCTATTAGAAGATTGAAGTGACAGGTTGTTCAACTTGGACGAGAATATCGAACACACCTTTTTTTATAAGAAATTCGCCAAAGAAGAGCTTGGAAAGAATTCGATTGTGTAGAACGATACAGAGAGGAGATTTCCCAGTTAACACAAACATCTAGGAGCTTTCTTGATTATTATGGTAACAAAATGAGTTGCATTTAGACATCACTGTTACCACGTAGTGATGCCAAATGTTATGAATTGTTCACAATTTTCTTCTCGTTAGTGTCGCTTCGAGGAACGTAATGTGAAGAAAATTGCAAAGCACATTAACATGAATTTTGGTTTCACTGCGATTTTCTCGGTATAGAATGAATTAGGTTGGTAACAAAAATCAGCATGACATCACCATCACGACACAAAATGGCCAGAGTTGTTTGTCGAGTCCAGAGTCAAGTTGAATTTGTATTTGGTTGACGCCATTCTCTAAATATTCTATATAGGTACTTCTGATAGTGTGTAGTGTATGTAGTGTATTGTTTGATTCTTTTTATTTCAATAGTTAAATCAAATATGTTTATTAACATTGCCCAATTATTATTTCTAACAAGAACAGTATGCCTTCAAGGACCGGAACGGTGAGTAGAAACTAATGTTGGATTTATGCAGCAGTCATAAGTCATAAGTTTTAAGTCATAAGGAAGAATATTCGTCAATGATTGGCTGGAATAAACGGACCAACCAATCATTGACGACTATTCTTTCTTATGACTTAAAACTTATGACTTATGAATGCTGCATAAATCCACCATTAGAAAGGTGAATTCAGTGATTTACAGAATTTGGCATTTTCAGGATATATAGAAACTGATTTCGCCGCGAAGAAAATGCTGTCCAGAGTATTGGAGTTGGATTTTGAATTAAAATTTTTTTTACATTTCTCTATAGTTTTTTTTTCATGGTTTAGACAGAGTTTGGTTATCACGCATTTGTTTTCTAGCATTCCATTCCATATGAACCGTAATTCATTAGTGTGACGTTGGAGGTTTAGGGTGCACATGCGCACAGTCAAGTAGCAATCGAAACGAGAGGGATTGTCTCTCTTCAGTCCTGGCCACCAAGGTGATAACATGTCTGTGATAACTAAGTACAAGTAAATACTTTAGTGAACCTGAATCTAGTGTTTGATTAAGTATAATAATAATAATAATAGGTCTTTATTCCCATCTGGGTAAACATAACAATTTTGGAGTATAAAAATTATATAATGGAAAAAGGCGAGGTGTCAGCTGGTTGCGATGTGTAGGTAGGTACACACCGCTTCCTCTGTTTTTCAACCTAACCTTAAAAATATATATATATATATATATATATATATATATATATATATATATATCACTTGAGTAACTTGAGACGTTACAAATTTGCGACGAGGATAATTTGGAAAATTCGAAAAGTAAGGTGAAACAAGTGTGGAAGGAAACACGTGAATCTTGTAAGCCGGGGACGCTCGTCAAAATGGCCGCCGGCATGATTGGTCATGTTCACGAGTTCAATGTAATGTCGGACGATTGGATTATATACAGTGAGCGATTGGAGCAGTATTTTTGTGCGAACAAAATAGAAGACGTTAAAGTTAAACTTGCAACATTAATAAGTTCAGTAGGAGATTCCACGTATAAATTACTTGTGTCATCCAAAGCTGCCCAAGGAAAAAACGTACGTACCTGTGAAATGTAAAAAAACAGTTCAGTCCTCAGACATCCGAATGGAGCGAGAGAATCAAATTCTACAAATCCAAACCACAGCATAAGTAACAATCTTCACTGACACTCTGACTGGCGGGAAAAGTTTGCACACACCCTTTGCGTCGATGAGTCCGCCATTTTGCGAGGTGTCTGTCCGGAATAATGTGTTTGAATTTGTTGAAATCAGGAAGTGAATATTGTGAGGGAGATACAGATAATGTAGTGCTGAAAATTTCAGATTTTCCCAAGAACAATGAAGTGTCAGACTCAGAACCCAAAGAAGTTGTTGATAATCATAAATTTGCTGTAATGTATCAAACTAATGATGTGCTCCAGCAAAATATTAGATTAAAAATAATTGAAAATTCATAGTTGCAATTTTTTTTAAGTTATTCCAAAACACATTGTGATTTAGATGATGAATCTTTGTATTGTTATTTTAGAGCATTTCAAAATGGAAGTGTTGACACCTTTGGGAACTTACGGATGCCCAAGAATGATTTTGTTCATTTCATTTCCTCCTTGGAATAAGTATGCTTTCAAAGCAATTTTGAAAAATTTATTGCATGAAAAAATGTAATTGCAGGATTTGTACCTATCTGTATTTGAACAATTTATGTACACCCACCCATGTGAAAACTTCCCAATGTCACAACTCTTGAGGTTATATGCTAGAGTAAGATTATTTTATACATTGAAGTATATTAGTAGGAATTTCAAATGTCAGAAATATATGGAGAAAAAAAGAAGAAAGAACAAAATTATAATATGGAGACACGAATAAATATATGAAAACGGACTATTGGTTTTTATATTTTATTTTCCTTTGATAGTTGCTATCAGCTGGCTACCTTCGAAAACCTGAAAGCATCCCTACTACTGAAATATTTCATTCGGGGGTCGATCAGATTCTATGAATATTAAAAAAGCACCCCACAAAGAATGTGTAAAAGCTACTTAGATTCATTACAGTTCAGTTTTGTTACGATAATTTATGTTTCTGAAATAAAAATGGGAATCTATTAAATGAAAAAAACCTTATATACAAATAAATCACACGAATTACTATATCAAACGAAATTCCTTCTAATATTCCATGATTAGGAATGAATACATTTCATCAGTAATATCGATGCACTTTTATTGTTTTTGCCGCCTAATATAAATTTCCGGAAAAATAGGTGGTTCCATCGCTGCTGACGAGCAGTCTATATCACGTAGGATGACCCCTTTTGTACAGTGAGTTCATTTCTAGTGAATCTATCGATCCTTAAAATTTCATGATTTTTCATTAAAAATTACGGAACATACGAGTTTGTTTTCATGAGAAGTGAAACACTGTATATTTGAAAAGACTTTGGTGAACTACAACTCAAAGTGAAGTCACAATCATACGTACATTTAATTCAAAGAATACTTGTCCCTGAATACCATTGCAAAATAAAACAACATGTTTTCGAATACAAAACATTATTAGCCCAGGAAAATTATCGACACAAGAATTACTTTTATCATTGTTTATATAGAAGATAGTTAGTCAACCTTATGGGATTATAATTGGATAAAAATGGATGCGACATGTAGATGGCGATACTGAGCTCGCATCCAAGTCATGTCGTAACTTCAGTGATCTGGCCTACAAGTCATGTCGTAACTTGATTGAAACAATGGGACAGCATTAAAATCAGGGTTTTTTGAAGAAACCTGCATCAAACTGACGTGAAATATTCATGTTTGTAACTAATCACGCTAGATGACACTCGCGTTTGGGTCCAATACCTTTTCCACAGGCATTGACTAACTATCTTCTATTTAAACAATGATTTTATTGATTTTGGATCCATTCATATATTTAGTAAGATTTATGATTTTTTTTCGAATTGGATCTGGAAAATTTCGAGTGCGGATCTGTCCAAAATCATTGCGCGAGTCCTGCCCTCACAACAGCACTTTCCAACATGGCGTCTAGATACTTTTCAACATCAAAGGCGGCATGGCCGAGTGTGAGTGCTGATTGTTTAACTCGGGATTGCAGAAAGGAAAGTTGTTGGACCGTCTTTGCGAGGAAGCAGTTGAGAAAATGTTAGAAGAAATGGAGAAGTTGGCTTCAAGGAAAGAATCTGGTATAAAAGAAGAAAATGTACACCATCTTTCAAAATTCCCGCCAGGGAGGAGAAACGGAAATCAGCAGCAGCGCCACCAGTAGGCAAGGTCAGAAACCTATGCTTCTGGAAAGGGAAAAGTGACGCAGAATCGACATATGACAGTGATGTCAAACATCAAAAACAAGATGGCGGATACAGACAGTTATGGGAAGGATGCATTTCAAAACAATAGATAATGTGCGGTTTGTGGTAAGAAACACCATGGAAAATGTTAGTACTCAAATTATTTTTGTAATAAATGCAAAAAGAAGGAGCATCTACAAATTTTATTGAAGAAGATTGGGTAGAAACTGAACAAATTAGTGATCGGGAACAAATTTTTGAAGTCAGACAATGTGAAAGGAACAATAATAACTTTAAAATTAATGTAACAATAGACAATGAAGTGCATAAAGTCCAAGTTGACAGCGGTGCAAGCATTAGTGCATGCAGTGAACTCAATTACAATCATTATTCCGCGAAATACAAATCAGAACAAGACCATTCCATATTGAGAGGTTATAATGGCGAACATTTTCGAAACTTGGGTTATTTCAATGTAGAAGTAACATTTAACAACCAAACTAACGTGATAAAAATTTATGAGGTACCTGATGGGGGTCCCATGCTTGTGGGACGGGATTTTTTATCAAAATTAAACGTAACCTTGAACGTTCTGAACACTATAAACCCTAATAAAGAAATCGAAAATCTGATCAGCAAATATAGTGACATTTTCCGAGAAGAATTGGGTTTATATAAACATAGTCTTGTTTCTTTACAGTTGAAGCCTACTGCCAAGCCTGTTTTCCTGAAACCCAGAAATGTGCCTTTTGCATACCGAACCTTGGTAGAAGAGGAACTACAGAGATAAGAACGTGATGGTATTATTAGTGCCTATCCAAAATAGCGAATGGGGAACACCGTTGGTAGTGGTACCGAAAAATGATGGAAAAAATCAGGATATGTGGAGATTATTAGTCTACAATAAATAAACACCTGTAGGAAGTAAAATACCCATTGCCTTTGTGTGAAGATATATTCTCGAAGCTCTATAAAGGTGAGAAATTTTGAAAAACTTATCTTTCGCAATGTTATGCTCAATATCCACTAGATGAAAAATCCCAGGAAATGCTAGTCTGGTCAACGCACAAGGGATTATTCAAAATTGTGAGAATGCCTTATGGAATTAGTCCGCGAACAGCTATTTGTCAAAGAAATTTGGAACAACTTTTTCAGGGCATAAAATGTTAGTTATTTCCTCGATGATATATTGACCACTGGAAAAGACAATACAGAGCATTTTCAAGTATTAAATCAGTTTTCAAGAAACTCAAAGAAGCTGGATTGACAATTAAGCGAGAAAAATGTAGTTTTTTCAAGAACAAGTTGAATATCTGGGTAACGTAATCAGCAAAGAGGGAATCCGTAAATCAGAAGAGAAGGTTAAAGCTATAATTCAAGCAAGAAGACCAATTACAGTACATCAAATGAGATCTTTTATAGGTCTAGTAAATTACTATAGCAAATTCATTGGAAATTTATCATCCTTACTGAAACCCATTTACAATTTATTGAAGAAAAATACAGTTTTTAGCTGGACAGAAAAATGCGAAGAAGTTTTTACGAGAATAAAACAACAAATTGCTGAAGATATAGTGCTAGCCCATTTCAATCCAAATTTCCCTTTGGTACTCACTTCAGATGCGTCAAATTATAGTATGGCAGCAACACTCAGCCATATATTACCAAATGGAGTAGAAAAGCCAATTGCTTGTGTGTAAAGAACATTAATGAAAAATGAAGAAGCATGGTCAACCTTAGAATTGGAAAGTGGTGCCATAATCTTTGGGGTACGAAATTTGAGAAGCAGGTAGAAAATTCATTCTTAGAACAGATCACAAGCCCTTAACAACCATTTTTGCAGAGCATAAACAATTACCCGTAATGCATACTAATCGATTGCAACGATGGGCTTTGTACTTGGCTGGTTTTCACTATGAAATACAATACATTAAAGGGAAGAATAATCAAATGAGTGATAATTTGTCTAGGGCTCCATTAAAAGTATACACCATAGACCCAGAATACTATCGAAAAGGAGAATATATGAATTTTGTCAAAAATTCAGGAGATTGGCCAATAAATAGTGTAGAGGTAGCAAAAGAGACTAGGAGGGACAAAGAACTCAGGAAAGTATGTGAGTTTTTGAAATTAAGTAACTGGCCGAGAGAAATGGAAGAAGCAGTGAAGCCGTACTACAGAAGACGTCAAGAACTCCAAGTATCGGATGGACTGTTGATGTGGGGACATAGAGTAATAATTCCATCTAAATTTCGCGGCAAGTTGCTGGAAGAAATCCATACAGCACATTTAGGTATGAGGAATACAAAATCACTAGCAAGAACATACATGTTTTGGCCTAACATAGATAAAGACATCGAATGTATGGTAAATAGTAAACTTGTCTCAGTCAGAGGTAGAGTCCACCCAAAAATCCACTGACATCAAGGGAAGCTGAATCCCAACCTTGGCACAGAATTCATGCAGATTATTTAGGCCCTATTCAAAGAAAATCATTTTTGGTAATTATAGACGCTTTCACAAAATTTCGTGAAGTATATGAGATGAAAACAATGGGTGCTCAAGAATTAGAAGAAAAGTTGAGAGATTGTTTTGCAAGGTTTGGTATTCCCTCGGTTTTTGTTTCAGACAATGGCAGTTCATTGGTATCAGAACAGATTAAAATTTTTTTCAGCATAATGGAATCAGACAAATTACTTCGCCAGTGGCAAATCCACAGAGCAATGGTCAGGCAGATAACTATGTGAAGACTTTCAAGAGCAAACTGAAAGCAGCTCTAAGGGACCCAGATAATAAAAATCAACCATTATCGAGAATAATCTCTAGATTCCTAATGTCCTATCGAAACGCTGATCATGAAACAACCAAGAAAGCACCAGCGGAATTGCTTTTTGGACGTAAATTGAGAACTAGATTTGCTCTATTAAGGAAATCGCCCACAACAAAAAACCAAAGTGAAACTGAAGCATATAAAAACATCAAGAGAAGTCAAGGAAAACAAGCGAAAGATTACAGATGTGGTAATCTCGGAGAATTCACCACAGAAGATTTAACAATGAGGTCAGGTGGACAGCAGCCACTATCCAAAGGAGAATCGGTAGAACAACATACCTTTGTTTATTGCCAGAATATGGCAAAATTTGGAAAAGGCATCTAAACCAAATCATCAGGAAGTTGACAGCGACAAAAGGAAATCCAGGTCTTGGCAGGGGCAGATACACCACAAAAGCACCACCATCCGGGATTTCTAGAGACACCCAACAGATACCGCACATTGTTCATCCATTCCCAGAGGATCAAACCGTAAGACAAGCTATTGAAATAAATAGTGATAAGTTTGGTGGTGTAGACAATTCAATTAGCACAAATGATAATGATGGTAATAGTAATATTTCCACAGACTGTGTAAACAATGACTCTAGAACTAAAGTGAACGATGACGAAATTAACCTAACGAAAACTGACATAGCCAAATTGACTAACTCTGACAACTCGTCTGATGGCGAGTGTTTTAGCAACCCAACTAATAGATTTTTTGTTTTCGACAGAAATTCCAAAGACGGGGGAGATCCAAGAAAAATAGCAAATTCGAAGAAAGAAAGGGAGAGAACTACAGCAGATCACTCCAGATCTAGTCGGAAAGCGGAGGAAAAAGGGAGAGTTCTAAAACAGAGCACTCCACTCAGAAAGCGGAGAAAGAAGATGATCCTACAAGTCAACAAATCACCAGGCCAGGAAGGAGAAGAAAGAAACCCAGGCACTATTTCATTTTAGACAGCATTTCAGAATAGGTTGCAAACTGTAAATACATTGTTATTCAGAGTCCAAAATTTGTATAGGATGCAAATAAAAATTGTAAAAGTAATTGTGTGGTCCAGGCATAGGTACAGGGAAACATATAAATGATAGGAGTAGCAGTAAAAATAAAAATTCACAAGCGTCACCCATAGGGAACTTGTCCAAACAATTGGAAACATTTCAAATGAAATATGTTGAGAGAGTTATTGAATTATAAGTGTAGAGGTGTAACGTTGGAGGTTTAGGGTACACATGCGCATAGTCAAGTAGCAATAGAAACGAGAGGGATTGTCTCTGTTCAGTCCTGGCCACCAAGGTGATAACTTGTCAGTGATAACTAAGTACAAATAAATACTTTAGTGAACCTGAATCTAGTGTTTGATTAAGTATATCAGTTGAGTAACTTGAGACGTCACAATTAGTAAGAATAATGATATTGAGGTATAATTTCTATTAATGTTGAAACTTGGTGAAACTGGTTTTATTTTTGACATACAGGACATACAGGACATCAGAAAGTGAAACGCATTTGTAAATAAGTATTAGTCCATTTAATTTCACATTGTTACATTTTGATGGCTCGACATGACCAACGGGGCACCGAATAGACGTTTATACGATAATAATGGAAGTCACTTTGCAATTCACTGGTGTGATCTGATACATGAATGTGAATCCCAGTACCATCTCTGAGACCATTCTGTGTTGACTGGGTTCATGCCACCGTTCAAAGTGCGAGCCTGTTCTGAAAGACGACAATCTCAAAAAAATGGAGCAAGAGTATTACTCACAGAGTTCACACAGTAAAAAGGAAGGAAAGAGAAAGTTTCGTTTACCGAAATTAGAACTGAAAAAAGTCGACGGGGATGTGAAAAACTGGTTAGGATTTTGGGGGCAGTTCAAGAAAATCAATGAAGACGAAGAAATCGATTTGGTCGATAAATTCCAGTATCTACTTCAGGCTACAGAACCAAGTCATCAGCGAGAGAACTCGTCGAAAGTTTTCCACCTGCAGGAACCAACTACAAAATAGCCATGGACCAATTGAAAAATAGGTTTGCCAGGGACGAATTTCTAATCGAGGTATACGTTAGAGAACTTTTGAATTTAGTATTCAAACAAGCAACTAATAATAAATCACGTAAGGATTCATCTAATTTGTATAATAAATTAGCAACTCAGTTGAGGTAGGGTCACTGAATCCTAGAAGGTTTTGTCTTTCTTACGGTTATGGCCAATGGGTGGAGTCTAAATAGTTCCAATGTTCCAAAAACACCACGAAAATTAGGTCCGATGACTCCGATGTTTGAACTAGTGACACATGTCAAAAGTCAATTTTTATGTTATTTCCGTCATTGGTAATGTTTTCAAAAATAGTTTCAGCAGATTCACCGAAAATAAAGCAGATTGTCCCAAGTCCCAAAATCTTCTGATGAGCCCTGCTGTCTGCTGTCACTGATCTAACTTGGGAATATGTTGGTTACTTTTTTTACTGATACAAATATTCCTTTCTTCTTAAAGTGAAGTACCGATTGGGCAGTGAAAACCTCCAAGAATAACGACAAAATTCATAAATTATATTGTATTCTCAAAGGTGAGTTCAAGATCATTTTGTTTATAAATTTTTAATTGGTAGATTGAAGAAAACATTTTTTCCATTTTCCTCACTAAAGACAAATACATATCGTATTTTCATTCAAACTTTTTTTTTTCACGATTGAAACAGGAATCCTTGAGAAAGAAATGGCTATCAATAGTATCAATATTGAGTAACGTAGTGTAAAATTGTGACAGAAATCAAGACTACAACTAAATTAAAAAATGTATACTTAACAGAAGATTTCAATTCCTTTATAATATAACAATGTTTCTCCTTTGACTGTTTTTGCTTTGATATGACTTATTTACTCATTTCACAAATCATTCTCATCATTCCTTTTCTAATAATTGTTTGATTTTTTCATCAATTTTAATTTCATATGTATTGCTGTTGAACAATTTATGTAATAATGTAATCTCTTTCTAAACAGAAATGTTTCATGGGATCAATAAATAAAGTGTGTGCAGTGTAAGTATAACAATTTTCGTGTTCACTAGGACTGACAAATTTTTTCTGAATTGTTCAGATTATCAACCCATTTTATCAATTTTCAGATTTATTTTGGAACGAAAGACCGAAAAATGGTCATTGAAAAAAGTGGCCAATTCTAATAAGCATCTAGAATGGAAAAGCTGTAAATTGCAAAAATGTACTTTCGAGCAAGTCTTGAGAAAATTGGTTAAACCAAAATATATAAGATAGTGTTAGTATATTGGTAATCTCCTTAGAACAGCTGTTTCATTGAAGTGAATGGCTATATTTTCTTGTTTCAACCATATCATTTGGAGGTCATAATTCACTATCTCAATAAACTTCTTATTTATGATAGGAATACAAAAAAAGGGAATTCATTAGGCATATTAGGGAACTTTCATAATCATACAAACGAGAATGTACAAAAATGTATGATTGGAAATGGATTTTCAATCATGTAATACCTATATGTCTGATAGGTATTAATTTTTGCCTGAAGTTTTTTGTTCAAGCTTGCTTTCATCTGAGAGGCATTCAGCAAATATATTTGACATGTGTTATGTTTACGACTGCTAGGCACTTCCGTAAGATTCAAATTCGACATTATTGGGTTTTTGAGTTATTAGCAGGACCTCAAATTGATACCCAATTTTGAAAATTTGTATTGATCAAACAATGGTACATGTTGTTTTCTCTAATTATGATTAATGAACCCATTAATGGATAAGTTTCAGTTTTTTTATAAAGGGTTTGTAACTCTGTGGATATAATTAATCAATCATTGGCCACTTTTACACATCATTCTGAAAACTAAACTAGGTTTTGCCCTTCTGAAAGAAAATCTTGTGTCTGCAGCAGATATGGTCGGCGACTGAATCTCCATATTCCATAATCGCTGGTGGTCGGGCCACAGAATATCGGGGCCGTGTCCGAAAGTCGACGCTTTTTTGTAATTCGAGTCAATTGTACACCTGACAATTTCAATCCATAAAAATAAGAATTGATATGCATCCATTGAAATTGAAATGATATCCACAATTTACTTATTTGACATTCTGACTTACAAAAGAAACATAACCCAACTTTTTTTTCAAAATTATCGGTTCTCTCTCTCTTATAACCCTTGCTTCCTAATTGGCGCTTTTGTGGGTGATTTGGAACATTGGAACTGTTTAAAGAGATTGGAACTATTAGACTCCACCCACTGGCCATACCCGTAAGAAGGCCAAAGCCTTCTAGGATTTAGTGACCCTAAGTTGAGGGCACTTGACACGCTACACAAGATAAAATATGCAGCGATGCTTTTCCCATTACTCCCTGAAGATCTACTCCTAGTTTCGGAAATGCACCAAAATGTCTATAAAATGAATGCTCAAGGTGATGGTAATATTGGTTCCGATCACTTGTCTCTCTTACTAACATTTTTACGAGGTGAAGTCGAATCTGAGGACAGAATACAGCTCACAAAAAGGTTTCAAAAACAATAGTACAGTAAAATAGTCAATGTCAAAAAAAACTTTGATGTCAGAAGTTTTTCAACTTATCGACAAAGCTTTCAAGTATAAATGAAAATGTGAATAGAAGTAGATCTGAACAGGGTAATTCAGAAATGTATACTGCTGTTTCTCGTCACTCTTCTGGAAAGGAATCATTAAAAAAAAATGTATTTCTCATTTGTACATTCTGCGACAATTCACAAGCTAGTCAGGATTGTTTGAAGGCACAAAAACTCTCATTAGATGATAGGAAAATGGTAGTTATTGAAGAAAGGGGTTGTTTTGCATGTCTGAAGGAAGGCTATGTGGTACAACGGTGTAGATAATTCATTTGGTGCTAGATTTGTTCGAAAAAGCATTATCCTCCATTATGTCCTGACCTATGTGTGAAGAATAATCGATTGAATTCCAGTTCTGATACAATTGATGAGTGAAAAGTGGAACAATCATTACCCAGTACCTATTTATCACAAGTTTTACTCTAAATAGTTTTCATAAAGATATACAATAATGGAAGAGCAAAAAATTCATGTACTCCTGGATTTCGGATCTCAAAGATCATATTTTTCAACAAAGTCCGCAAAGGAATTGGGTTTTCAAAAAAATTCCGAAGAGAATACCATTCAGGGTGATTTTGGGGGCCATCAGTTATCTCCAAAAATTAACAATATTTACAATGTCACAATGTGAAATTCAAGTTGATATGTGGAATCATCTGCGACTGAAAGTTGGAATTTAGTCGCTATTTTCCATCGTACAAGATAACCTCTCTTGGAAGGGATTCATGTTGTAAAGAGAAACATTCTCATTAAAAATTGAACCTACGACAAATTGAAGTAACTTTTTTGCAATATCTAACAGAAAACAACTACTTCCCCGTCTAAAGCCACGCTGATAGATACTGTGAAAATTTGCATTTTTATTCAGATAGTTGATTATTTATTAAATGTCTAGTTTCCAATGGAGATTCTTGGAGAATGTTATTCAGAAATATCACTTGAATCTCTTTCGCTAGGCCTCCAATACATTTTGGTCGACAAAAATCTATTTCACTCGTCTAAGATCATCAGGGAGTTCGGAAGAATTGTAAAACATACTCTTCAGAAGCAATTTCACAATGTGATGATGGAACTGTTGGACTATTTCTCGTGCGGTGACACTTTGAAAATATTTTGCAGACAAAAAAACCGTCATGGGTATGACATGTTGATTTCATTGGAAATATGAACAGGATGTTCATAAAGTCAGTTGTGGAATCATTCAAGTTTTGGACCAAACAAATATTTGTGAGATAATAGATTGGATACTTTTCATTGCAATGTGAGAACAATAGACGATTAAAATAAAATTTTAAGAACAAAAAAGGGTCTTCTATCCATTGCACAAAAGATTTTTGATCCAATTGGTTTCACTAGTCCCGTTATGTTGGTCCCAGAAATATTACTCCAAGAAACTTGGAAAATGAGAATTTATTGAAATAATGCTCTACCAGAGGATATTGTTAAACAATTCGAAAAATGGCTGAATGAGTTACCACTGAATAACTCTTTGAAGAATTCCTAGACCATTTCATAGGTTTGTTAATCTAAAAGATATTGAGAATTGTTGTATCCATGTATTCTGTGATGCAAGTATGTCAGCTTAAACCAGTGGTATTTTCTTAAGGGCAGAGATGAATGGAATTCCATCAGTTACCCATATTCAGGCCAAGTCCAGAGTAGCCCCTAAGGAAATTACTCTTCCGAGACTTGAATTGTTAGCTACAGTAATTGGTGTTAGGTAAGGTTAGGTTAGAAAAATTGTTTCAATTACTTTGGCTGGCAGTCGGCGATGGTTTAAATCTGGCAACTGCAGACATTTTTCTGAGAAGAGAAAGTGCTAGGAATCGCACGTAGAAAAGGAAGACCTCGTTAATCCTTGGCTCGCACAAGTTTCGACTTCTGAGGTGTGCCGTTCGTAAGGGGACGACAGCTGGTTAACGGAAAAACAATTTTAACAACATTTTTTTTTTAACAAAATGATAAACAGTATTGATGAATTCAAAGGACCTCGCAACATACCTTATGGAAAATGGATCTCGGTGAAATTGGCTGAAACTTTGGGATATTGTAGATATTGTAATATATTTATAGTCCAATTTACTCTAAAATAATTTATTTAACGAAAAACAATGATACAATAACACAAAACTCTAATTTACATAACAATCACGGAACTAGGTATTTATATTCGACTTTCACTTCACTGACTGTTCGTCTGTCCGCTGCGTAGTTCTTTTTATATCCGACGTTGACTTCTCTGAATGCTCCAGAATTTTCCATCGAATCGCCCAGACTCACCGAACCGCCCAGATTCTTCTCGGTGCAAGCGCATCGACAGTCTCCCGCGGTTGGTCGCTAGCTATACGTGAGAGTTCAGGTCCGGCATCGCCCGCAGCTTCGCCACATTGCCCCCTTCTTAGAGATATTTCGTCCCGAAATGTCATCCTTGGAGTGTGTCGATATTTGCAGGATTCCCCATATCTGCATCGTGAAGTTCGATGAAAATAACACTCCACAGTCTTCATGTTAGGTCGTGGAATAGGATTACAACAAACCAAAATCTGGATGCTGCTGGATCGGAATATCGTCTCTAACATACTCTTTATAACTCTCCAATCCAGCCCATCAATACCACAGGATAATTTTGGGATTGCCAAGTCCACCAGATTCTGGTCCACCATCGTATCTCTTAGTTGGGTGAGGCTCCTCCAGACATCTTCATAGGACGGTTTGTCTTGGGAATGCTTCTTGGTCACCAAGTAGTAGATGTTCCTCTGGCCCTTCTTCAGCTGTAGCACACCTCCAATTTCTGGATTCTGTTTCCGTAGTGTTTGGAGTTGGCCAAATTTCTTGGAGAACACTACAGCGATGCCCCTGGACATTCGAAGATCTTCTGCGACGCAGTGTGCTAGGGCGTAATCGACTGGCACTTTGAAAAGGTCCCGTGGCTCCTCTCGAGTTACCCCGTGTGACACTTTCTGTCCATTTGAGTATAAGGACATGAATTTCTGGAACGTCATCGCATCCTCTGGTGGTCTGAGGGTGCGGACTTGGTCATGATTTCCAGCATAAGGGGCCAACCTATTGAAATGAACGATCCTGGGTTTACCTCTGGGTGGCTTGTGGATTCGGTAAAGCAGGTCGTTTATCCTCTTGATGATCTTGTACGGACCTTCCCATGAATTCCGTAATTTCGGTGACAGGCCCCGGCGACGCATCGGGTTGTACAGCCAAACTAGGTCACCAACCTAAAATCCTCCAGTATCGGCATTGATGTCATAAGTCGCTTTCATTCGGTCGCTGGCACTCTGGATGTTCAAACGGACTCGTTCGTGGATGTCTTCCATTCGCTGACGGAGTTTGCTGATGTAGTCCTCTCCCGCGGTATCCTGTCCTGGTGGCGTCCCAAACTTTAGGTCACAGGGAAGTCGCAGCTCTCGGCCCATTATGATACTTGCAGGGGTTTGGCCGGTCGACTCGTGTACTGCGGAACGGTAGGCCATCAGGAACAAATGAAGATACTGGTCCCAGTCTCTTTGATGGTCAGAGAATACCTTGGACAAGTGGCGATTGATAGTCGTGTTCATCCGCTCAACCATTTCATCGGACTGTGGATGTAGATGTGGTTCTCGTCTTGCGGATGTTCAGCAGTTGGCAGATTTCTTGGAACAGGTTGGATTCGAAATTTCTGCCTTGGTCCGAGTGCAGCTCCAAGGGGACACCGAATCTACATATCCACTCTTTCACCAAGACGTCCGCGACGGTGATGGCTTCCTGGTTGGGCAGGGCATAGGCTTCGGCCCACTTGCTGAAATAGTCCATTGCCACAAGGATGTATTTATTTCCGTGATCTGACACGGGGAACGGGCCGGCGATGTCAATGGCGATTCTTTCGAATGGACTACCTACGTTATACTGACGCATCGGGTCCTTGGGTCGTGTCCGAGGTCCATTGCTGGCAGCGCAAACAGCACAATTTCTGCACCAGTCATTGACATCAACTTGACAATTGACCCAGTAAAACCGTTGCCTTACTTTCTGCAGGGTCTTCGTCACACCCAGATGTCCTCCAGCAACTCCATCATGGATCTCTCGGAGTACTTCCTGCCTTCTGTTCTTGGGCACCACTATCTGGCGTCTGTCTTCCCCACCATCTTCGGACTCCAATACACGTTTCAGGACCCCATTGTCCAGGGTAAGGGAATTCCATTGCGCCCAGTAGGATTTGACTGCTGGGGAATATCTTGCGATTTCCTGCCATGTCGGTCTTTGATTACTCTTTTTCCAGCCGACGACTAAACCAAGATCTGGATCGCTTTTTTGGTCTTTCTGGACCTCGATGTCATTCCAGTTGTTGTCAACTGCCGTGGTTCTACAAATCGTTGCTTCCTTCTCTTCTGCTCGTCGGCAGTGTGAGCAGTCGTCTGGGCATGGTCTCCTTGACAGAGCATCTGCGTTCTTGTGGCCACTCCCTGCTCGATGTTCGATCTCGAAGTCGAATTCTTGGAGTCTTTCGATCCAACGTGCTACTTGGCCCTCGGGGTTTTTGAACTGTAGAAGCCACTTAAGGGCTGCGTGGTCGGTTCTTAACAGGAATCTTCTCCCGTACACGTATTTATAAAAGTATTCTACTCCCTTGACAACAGCCAACAGTTCTCGTCTGGTGACACAGTAGGTACGCTCCGGTTTACTGAGAGTTTTACTGAAGTAACCGATGACCTTCTCTTGCCCATCCTGGATCTGGGACAAGACAGCTCCAAGTCCCACGTTGCTGGCATCCGTGTCCAAAATGAATTTTCCACTCGGAAGGGGATAACTTAGAATCGGTGCATTGATCAATGCCCCATTCAGCGTCCTGAACGAGTCTTGGCATTCTTCGGACCATTGGAATTTTGTTTGACCTTCCGTGAGCCTGGTCAGTGGTTTAGCGATGTTGGCAAACCCCAGCACATATCGGCGATAGTCTGTGCACAAACCAAGGAAACTACGTAGTTGGTGAATGTCTTTCGGGATAGGCCACTCCTTCACTGCTTTAATCTTCTCGTCATACACTGCTACTCTGCGCCCAGAGACAACATGGCCAAGGTAACGTACTTCTTTTTGGAACAGGTGGCATTTCTTGGGGCTCAGCTTCAATCCAGAGTTTCTCAGTCGCAGGAATACCTCCTCCAGGTTTTTAAGGTGGTCTTCGAACGATTTGCCAACTACAATGATGTCATCGAGATATACCAGACACGTCCTCCATGAGAGTCCTTTCAGAACCGTCTCCATTAATCTCTCGAATGTTGCTGGAGCATTACAAAGTCCGAATGGCATGACGGTGAAATGCCACAGTCCTGAGCCGATGGTGAAGGTTGTCTTTTCTCTATCTTCTGGAGCCAGTTCTACCTGCCAGTATCCACTCTTCAGATCGAGGGTCGAGAAAATCGTGGAGCCGGCCAACGTGTCTAGGGTGTCATCTATTCTCGGAACAGGGTAACTGTATTTCTTCGTCACGTTGTTCAGTTGACGATAGTCTACGCAAAAACGTGTTGATCCATCTTTCTTCTTCACCAGAACGACTGGAGAGGACCATGGACTGTCGGACGGTTCAATAACGCCATTTTTCCCCATATTACTGACTATTTTGTCAGCCTCTTCCTTCTTGGCAAGAGGAAGTCTTCTAGCTGATTGTCGGATTGGTCGAGCGTCCCCAGTATCAATTTTATGTTGGACTACATTCGTTCGACCCCCTTTTCCTTGTCCGGTATCGAAGATGTCTTGGTACTTCTTGACTAATTCTCTCAATCTGGGCTGTTGGACTGGTTTAATGCCCTTGGAAGAGAGGGTAACCAATTTTTCCAGTTCCGCTGTCAGGTTGTTCTCTTGAATAACAGTACCGTGTACACTCCTGATCACAGATGAAATTGACGAGCAGTGCCCCAAAACAGTTCCTTTCTTCAAAGTCACTGGGTAATAATTGACATTCATTACCCTTACTGGCACAATTTTATCAGCATGCAAAAAAGTCTTGCCTAGTGCAATCCCTCGTCCAATTTTCTCATCATGAAGCTTGGGCTCGAACATAACCACGCTTCCATTGCTCGCACCTCCATCCAAGCGAGCCTCCAGTACGGTCTCAGCCCTCTCGGGTACACTCACATCTTCAGCCAGCAGAACACGAATAATCTCTTCACTTCTTCCATGTAGTACCAGCTCTTCTCCGTTCACACGTAGGACGCCCTCTTTGAAGTTCAATTCAAACCCTTTGGAATTCATGATGTCCATTCCAATAATTGCATCGTCCTCAATGTCAGCTACTAATGCCCTATGTTTCACTTTTGTGTTGCCTAAAATCAGTTCAATCGGTAGCAAACCATGTACAGTGCCAGGCTCTCCTGTTGCTGTGCGTAGCTTCCAGGATGATGGTTCCATTCTCTCTGGTGTTTCAGTAAAAGCAGGTCCAAGGATTGTCCTAGTCGCACCTGTATCTAGCAGCATGGTGCAAGGCTCGTTGTTGATGTGACCGTCTACAAAGACACAATTGTTTTGACGTTGAAGGATAGCGACATATGCATTGTTAACGGGGGCTTGCTGGATACAGGTCGACGATTGCCCCTCCTCATCGACCTTCTTTAGTTTTCCTGCATCGGTGTCGATTCTGAGAATGTTGGACATTTGTTGCGCACATGCCCAATTTTGCCGCAATTCCAGCATCTTATCTGTCTTCTCTCAGGCAACATTTCCTTCACCACCTTCCTTATGGCAGCTTCCAGGTTAGTAGGCTCCTGAGGGTCTTCTTCAATAACTCGGACTTTACTCTGGCTTCTGCAGGATTGCTTCGCCGCCTCAAATTCCAAAGCGCGTGCCAGTGCATCCACGAGATGTGTTGGACGAGCTAGTGTCAATGCTTGTCTGGTTTCCTGGTCACGAAGTCCATCTAAGAAGGCCTGAACTGCTAGTCGCTCCATTACCTTTTCCGGTGTAGCTGGGTATGCAAGGCGAACCAAGCGTGCAATGTCTGCTTCAAACTCCTGTAGGGACTCGCTTGATTTCTGGTAGCGGTTTTTGAGCTGTGAGTGGTATACATGTTCTAGGTGGGTCTGTCCATACCGTAATTCGAGATGTTTAATCAGCTGCTCGTAGTCCTCTTGTTCTTGTTCCGTGGGGGTTTGTAAAATATTCGTTGCTTCTCCACGCAAGGCCAGTGTTAATGCCACAGCTCTTTCTCCTGCATTCCATCCATTTGCTTTTGCTGCAGCTTCAAATTGTCGGCGGTAATTTGCCCATGGTGTTTTTCCATCGAACTGAGGTGGTTTCATGGAGAGCTTTCCTGTTTCAGAACTGATCTTCACATCTTCCAAACCCTTCTGAACATCATCCAAGTTCAAACTCAGTTCCAGCATTGAATTTTCATTGACAGATTCTGTGGTGTGGGTAGTGTCAATCTGGTTTTCCAATTTGCTGATTTTCTCCTTTATTTTGTTAATTTCCGCCTCGAGTCCGCCTTTGATTTCGTCACTAATTGTTTCCTTCAATTTTCCCATCTCCTCTTCAATTTCATCTTTGATTTTCTCCATCTCTGTCTCGACAGTCCCTATTCTTCCTTCCAGTCGATTCGCCACGCCACAAAGTTCTTCTTTCATGGTATTGGCATTTTCTAGAAGTTTCTCTTGAAGTTCTTCCTTCAAACTATTCGAATTTTCTAGCAGCTTTGCTTCCAAATTCTTCGAACTTTCTTGAAATTCTTCTTTCAGACTATTCGAATTTTCTAGCAGCTTTTCTTCCAGATTTTTAGAACTTTCTTGAAGTTTTTCTTCCAGATTATTCGAATTTTCTAGCAGCTTTTCTTCCAGATTTTTCGAATTTTCCAAAAGTTTTTCTTGAAGTTTTTCTTGCAGACTTTTCGAATTTTCTTGAAGTTCTTCTTTCAAAGTACTCATTATGGAAGTCATATCCATTCCAGAAACTTCGAATAAAAATGTTTTTGGATCCTCGCCCTCCTGGATTAATCCCTCAGAAAGTCTTGCCTGAAGCACGGCCTTTTTACCACTAGTATCGAGTTCCCTCTCCTCCTGTTCTTGCTTCAATTCCGCAACCTTCAATTCAACCAGGCGAACTTTCCTCGAACACATTTAGTCTTAGTCTATGTCTCACAGTCTATTTCACGGGTCACCAGTCTATTATTATTATTATTGTCTATCTCACACAGTCTATTTCCCGGACACTAGTCTATTACTATTATTATTGTCTATTTCACACAGTCTATTCCACGGCCACCAGTTTATTATTATTATTATTGTCTATTTCACACGCGAAAATAATTGTCCGAAATACACAAACTTTCTACTTTCACGAAGACTCTGTATTAAAAAATCGCACTTCTAACACCAAATGTAATATATTTATAGTCTAATTTACTCTAAAATAATTTATTCAACGAAAAACAATGATACAATAACACAAAACTCTAATTTACATAACAATCACGGAACTAGGTATTTATATTCGACTTTCACTTCACTGACTGTTCGTCTGTCCGCTGCGTAGTTCTTTTTATATCCGACGTTGACTTCTCTGAATGCTCCAGAATTTTCCATCGAATCGCCCAGACTCACCGAACCGCCCAGATTCTTCTCGGTGCAAGCGCATCGACAGTCTCCCGCGGTTGGTCGCTAGCTATACGTGAGAGTTCAGGTCCGGCATCGCCCGCAGCTTCGCCACAATATCGATATCCTGATTACATGTCTCAATGGGCCAACAAATAAACAGTTTTTCAAAATAATCAAGGTCAAATGCTGTCAAATTGATGTGTTAAGCTATCAGTGGTAGTTACGTAAGCCATGAACAATTTGCTTCTGCCAACGATTTTATAGTCCCGATACTTGATGCAAACTTGCACCAGTAGGTTTTCAGGGTTGTTGATAACGAATATGGGGTCAAAAGTGGAAAACTCATATCAGTGGTCCCAAAATAGCACCCCAAAAAACGTCAATTTCTTTATATTCTCGAAACTTGACAAAAACTTGGCCCAAGGGGTTCTCAGAGTCGCTGATAACGACTCTGGGGTCAGAATTGGAAGATTCAAGTCTGTGTTACCAATATAGCCCTCCAAAAAAGGTACTTTTTTTTTCGGAATTCTTGATTTTGGTGGAAACTTGGCCCAGGGGTTTTCAGCGTCGGTTATCACCCAAAACCCCTATCATTATCATTCTTTCGTCTTTATTTAGCAAAGAATACTAATTTACAAAGTCACAGACTATACCTAAGTATACTTGTAAAATTGCACAAAATGTAAAACACTACACTACCAGTTAAAAATAGCGATCACATTTAAAAATAATTGGTAAATAATATTTTACATATTAACACATTAAAAACATATATAAATAAGTAAAATTATAAAAGTAAACATATATGTAGATGATATTTCATATACCGTATACATCAAAAAAGTTTTTGTAAATAACATTTTACACGTTTTTCACACACTTTATAACTTCGTGTATGAGATTGGTCCAGTAATCTCTTTCTCAACTCTACTTTGAATGAATAGCAACGCAGGTCTTCAAAGAATCTGGAAGATTATTATAACAAACTACGCCCTTATGCAACAAAGATTTTTCTGTGCTTCTTTTATTTTTTCTCTTTTATTCTATGTATAAAAAACCAAAGCTTGATAAACATAATAGTGTTCTACTGACATCAATTTAAAGTACACAACATATTTTTGATTGATGTATTTTTAAGAACACCCAAAATTATTTGCATTGCTCGATTTTGTAGTTTTTGTAGTCTGACATCAGTTTGAACAAATCTTGTTTCTGGTCCTTGAAAAGACAGATTTTGTGAATCACTTTTATGATAATCGAATGAAAATTTATTATTGAATCATTATTCCACAATTGCGGGTAATTGCTCCATGTTCAAAATTAGCATTGTTTATAAGGTTCAGTAAACCTGTACAATGATATTTTATGTTATTTTGATGTCAAGCGTAACCTAGGTAGTCTCAACCCCTATTAAAATATTCACCACGCAACACGTGACCCAGGATATTTTGGGTACCTGGGGTAAGAATTAGCACTCAAGCAAAAATAAAATCGCCCTTCATTTTCATTATAATTTATCTTTGGTAATTACTATTCATGTAGTCAATTTGAAAATAATGAAGACGATTATTATTACCTAATTTTTGATATTACCGAAACTGGATGAAATCTCGACCAAAGGGGTTTACGGAGTCGCTGAACACGTATCTGAAGACAGCTTTTAAAAATCAATCGATCGTCAGTGATCCCAATATAGCCCCACAAAAATTGACCTTTTTTTCGATTTTTTCTGATAAATCAGCATTCTTTAGGAGGTTTTAAGGAGACAGCTGACCTCAACCCCGTGATTTTTCTAAATATGACTTTAAGATTCGTTATCAGCGGTCCTGAAACCCACTTTGTTCAAGTTCTCATCGAGTTTAGAGAAAATACAAAAATGGGCCCATTTTGGGTGGCTATATTGAGACCATTGGCGTGAATTTTCCAATTTTGACCCCAAATTTGTGATAGTCCAGGAGCCCGGTAAAAATTTGGTCAGTCATTTCCTCTCAAGCGATATTTAGTGGAATGCATCAGAGAGTCGTATTATGAAGATTCGTAAACGTCAGCTGCGATTCCGTTGGTGGGGGGGGGGGAGGGATGATCAGCACAGTAGCTTCCTACGCACGAAGAAAAAAAATATATATTCAATTATGTCCTCCTTCCCTGAAACATGTTAAATTGACGCAATCCGAATATAAGGCAAAATTTTATTTGAGAGGAAATCATAGAAGGTACAATATTTTTGGGTTTGACCAACTAGCTGTCGTATAATACACCATGCCATAGTCAGCTGATTTTTTCTTTTTTCAAGATATTGCTTTAGCGATAATTTAACATGTTTTCAGGTAGGAAAATAAAATTGAATACATTTCTTTTTCTTTCTGCGTGGGAGGCTACCACCGCTCATCCCCCCCACGGAACCGCAGCTGACGTTCACGAAGCTTTATAATATAAGCTTTATAATATAATCTCCGAAGAAAATATTTGATGACACTACTTGGCAGAAGCCCATTAAATTAATAATAAAAATGGATTATGCAATCAAGACTTCTGCATTTAACCTATACAATAGGTATAATCGTCGGCAAGTCACCAACAGAAAACAACTACTGCCTCCTACGACCATTGAATTATATCTGTTAGATTCTTGGCAAAGTATTCTACAAGAACTGCTTTGCAATGTTCTCCCAATCTCAACGCCAAGACATGTCTCAACCCACATGGGGGAACACTATGTGGGTTGAGACGTACGTATTTGTTTTAGCATCGATACGGAAGGTGACAATTGAGTAACACTATGTGGAATACTCCTATAAAAGGAAAGAAAATTGTCCAGTTTTTCTTGATTTGTGAGACAGTTTGTTTTATCTTCATAAAGTTGTTTCAAAAAATTATTTTTGAAAGTCTGAATACATCTTTCAGTTATGCCATTTGAAGATGGATGCAAAGCCGTGCAAAATAAAACAAATTCTTCCGAGTTAAATGGATGTCTACTATCTGTATGAATTTCATCAGGTAAGCCGAAAACAGCAAAAGATTGTCTTAAACATGATATTACATTTGATGCATTAGTAGATCTAAGAATCCAAGCATGTATCAATTTACTATGTAATAAGGAAATTTATGTCATTCTTTTTGGTTCAATCCAAATGTAATCTTTGCCATTTACGTGTACACCATGACCATGAAGTAAGAGGATCTTCAGAAATGTTTGTAGCATTCAATTGACAACATTCACACTGTTTTACTATATATTCAATATCTTTGTTCAAGTTGTTCCAATAAACATATTGTTGAGCTACTACTTCAGGGTGTTGATCATGGAGTTAACTCAAAACTTTTCGTTGTAAATGTTTCGGTATCAAAACTCTATTATTGTATGTTATATATCCTTGATCTAAATTGAAGTATTCTCGTATTTATTCAATACTGGCCAACCATATAAAATGAAATCTTTGAATAATCTGAGTGTATTGTCTTTCAATGTTTCTCTAGCAACATCTCTGAATGAAATTGGCAGTTCTTTTACAATCGAAAAATATTTCTTAGTTTCTCCACTACTTTCAGATTTGAGTGGAAGCTTAGAAAGTGCATCTACATGCGGCAATTTTCTACCTTCCTTATGTTTGATATCATAATCATATCCCAAAAGTATTACTGCCCAGCGGTGTACTATGGCAGCAGCCAAAGGAAGTAATGGTTTGGTGGGTGAGAGTAAATACTGTAACGGTTTATGATCATTGATTGAAGTAAATTTTCTGCCATATAAATAATTATGAAACTTTTCTACTCCATGAATTATACTAAGTGCCTGTTTCTCTAACTGACTATAATTTTTTTCTTCTGAAGAAAGTGTAGCAAAAACATACATTACTGGCCTTTCACTTCCATCAGGTAGTACATGTGCTATTATAGAACCTATTCCATATGGGGATGCATTACAAGTCAATGTAATTGGATATATAAGATTGAAAGCCATTAAGATGTTCGAGCTCAATAATATTTTTTTACCATTTTTGAAACATTCCAATACTATGAAACACCTTCCTGCAGTAGTTTATAAAGAGGTATCAATTTTTCGCATAATTTTGGTATGAAATTTGAACAATAATGCAACAATCCTAAATAGGATTGTAACTGTTGAACGTTTTCTGGTTTGGGATCTTCCAAACTAGCTTTAATTTTTTGATCAGTAGGTTCAATACCATTCTTTGAAATTAGGTGACCTAAAAATGTAACTTTTTTCAAAAAGAAATTACTTTTATTTAAATTAATACGAACTTTATAGTTTTTTAATCTATCGAACACAAGTTTCAATGTATTCTCCATTTCCCGATGATTTCCTGCGGTTATAAGACCATCATCCAAATAACAATGAACCACAGGTATATTTTTCTGAATTTGTTCAGTTACCGATTGAAATATATGCGGTGCCGATTTAACCCCAGAGACAAGTCTTGTATAAGAGAATAAACCAGAAGGAGTATTTATTGTTAATAACCTCCTACTTTCATCGCTGACCTCAATTTGAAAATAGACATTTCTCAAATCCACAACTGAAAATAATTTTCCACCAGACAAAAGCAAAAATTTCCTCAGATGTGGGTGAAAGATTATACTGATTTTCAATGACTGGATTGATGGTAGATTTAAAATCTCCACATATTCTGATTTTGCCATTTGGTTTAAGAACCACCACTATCGGACTAGCCCATTCTGATATTTCAACAGGTCTCTGATATTTCAACAGGTCGTAAAATTCCTTCTTTGACTAAATTTTCAATTTCCTCTCGTACTCTATCTTTCAGCGCATAAGGTATTCAGTATGGTTTACAGAATTTTGGTGTCACGTTCTCTCTCCTTTACATTTGCTATGAATCCTCTTATACATTTATTTTGATTGAACACATTCTCATACTCATTCTTCAATTTATTAATGAAATCTTCCACTTAATTGCTACAAATATTATTATTCACAATCATTATATCAGAACATTCAAACTTTTCTCGCCAATTGGGCATCAGAACATTCAATCATGATCTTCCTAACAAAGAAACACCATACTCAAAATCAATCACTTTTAACTCAAGACTCTTACTGCACCCATTTTTTATACATTTTACATCAACTGTAGCTTTGAAAACCATATAATTCACTTGACCAAATATTGTTTTCAGTTTTACATTATCTTCAACTAATTTGACTGTAAGAAAATACTTTCTGAACAATTCTATAGTAACAATAGAACCTGTATCTGATTCAAATTCAAAAATTTTTCCTTCAACTGACAGTGTAACATTGACCGGACTTGTTTTACCATTACTCGACTGATGAACTTCTTCAATATTTTTGATCATGGAATAAAATACTTCTTCCTCTGAGTTCTGTGCGTTCTCTGCGTTTTCTTGCTTTGTCTCCTCCTCAATCCTCCTCAAACCCTTCTACAAAATGGACCCGATTTCTGCACATGGGAGATTTTGACGTATGCCCCATGGTATTGAAAGAAAAACATTTCCATTGCAATGCAGGACATTTAGAATTATTTAAATAATGATAATAATAATAAAGTTTATTCACAATAGATTACAATTTTTTTTATAATACAATATATAAGGTATGAATAAACTAGAAAATTTCCTCACAAAGTGGAACTTGTAGTGAGGTGAGAAATATACATATATATGAATATAAAAATATTAAATTGAACAATTTCTTCACGAGTGAGAAATATACATATATTATGTATAAATATAAAAACATTAAATTAAACAATTTCTTCAAATGAAATTATTGAAATGAAATTATTGAGTTGAAAGATTCATACATTTATCATGTTGTGAAAAAAATTACGATCTTTTTTGAATATCCAATCCTTCACTTTAATTTTGTATGAATAAAAAATTTTGTTTTTATAATCTCTTTTGGAACTATATCGAAAACTTTTCCTATAATATTTGTATAATTTCTAGTGGATTTATTTTTATTTAGTTTATTTTTTAAAGTTATATCATTTTTAAATCTAGTGTTATATGAATGATTACTTAAATTGATGCAATTTTTCTTTTTGAAGATATAAATCAACATTCTATATACAAATAACTGAACAATATCAAATTTTCTACTTATTTTATAAGGAACATCAGAAGAAAACATAAAATTTCGATTATAAATTATTTTTTAAATGTGTCTTTGTATCACTTCCAAATTATACATTAAATTTTGTTTTACTCCACCCCATCCAAGAATGCCATTGGTTAATTGAGACTGTATCAATGAAAAGTATAACATCTCAAGATGTTTCATTGCAAGAATTTTTTTAAAAAACTTGAATTTGGGAAGAAGACATCTCAATTTTTTCACAAGGAAGGAAATTTAATGTCTGTCAAATTTGATTCCCAGATATTTTATACATTCAGTTTCATGAATTTTAAAGTTACTGTCAATTTCAGGTGGGCCCAAATTTGGTAAAGAATTTTTATCAAAATTTATTGTAAGTAAATTTTTGTCAAACCAGCATTTGATAATTTTCAAATATTCTTGTACAGTTTATTTCAATGCAGTCCAGGTAGAAGCATTATAAAAAATAACAGTATCATCCGCAAATGCATGAATTTTTCCATTACACTTTAATTTAAAAAAGATCATTGAGAAAGATATTGAATAGTAATGGACCTAAAACACTGCCTTGCGGTACTCCATAACAAAAAGCCATTGGATCACTAACAGTTTTATTCATTTTTACATGTTGTATTCTATTGTATACATAACTCTTCATTAACTTGTAAGCTATTCGACGGAAACCAGTTCCAGTTTTTTTAGCAGTATTTCATGACTTACAGAGTCGAATGCTTTCTTTAGGTCAAGAAATATACTGAGATTTGGTGTGTTATTATCCAATGAGTTGTAGATATGAGAAGTGAGGTGACAAATTGCATGTTCTGTGGAAACATTTTGCCGAAATCCGAACTGATTTAGAGACAAAAAATTTATATGATTTAGATATTTTTCAATTCTCACCTTTAAAATTTTTTCAAAAATTTTTGCTATGATTGAAATCAAAGTGATTGGCCTATAATTTTCCATTTTATTTTTATTACCACTTTTATATATTGGTTTTATAATATCAATTTTGAAAGAACTGGGACATACTCCAGATTTAAAAATAACATTTGAAAGATGTACTAAGGTATCAGAAATCAAATCAATTAATGTTTGCAAGACTTCAGTTGTAATACCGTCCGCACCTGGAGATTTCTTTTTTTTGTGTTTATTGCATTTTACACTTCATATTGAATGACTGTGATGAACCGCTACTGACTGGACCGGAATTCCACTGTTTGAATCTTGATTTAAACTGACTTTGACTTTCAACTTTATTCGCCAAATCATTTCCCTTGATTTTTGCATTGTTTTCAGCGAGTTCCATACTTTGAGCTATCTGACAGGCTTTATTGAATGTCAAATCATCTTCAGATAATAATTTTTTCTTGACGTTTTCCGATTTGAGACCACAGACTAACTTATCATCTAAGAATTGAACAAATTGACAATATTTGGATAATTTCTTGAATTTGATTATAAATGCATTCATATCTTCATCTTGGGTACACATATAGAACTGGTACCGTTCAGCAATAATCAGTCTTTTTGGATAATAATATGCTAATAGGACATTTTTAAGCTGCACATATTATGTTATTGTACTGGGTAATTCTGGGGATATAAGGTCTTTGATAACACTATAAGCCTCTCCACCAACCAAAGTAATAAATAGAGATACCTTCTTATCTTCCTCAATATTATTAAACAAAAATAACTGCTTCATTCTTTCTAAATAACTAGATATGTCCGACACTCCTGGTTTGAAAGGTTCAATTCAATTCAATTCACCAAAGACATTATTTCAGTTGGACTCGTATCTTGACTCGTAACTTGACTTAGTTTCAGATTACTGACCAGTTTATCCTCGTTATGTTATATATTTTCGTACACAGGCCAAATGCTCTTGCAACAAACTTCATTTCAAAGAACTTTTGACATTCCAACTTATTCCTTATTTGACAGTAAACCGACAGTTCTCCAAACCCGTATTCTGATGTTTTTTCAATACTGAAGGTTTGGTACTTTCAGCTTACCTTACATGGTTATAATATATAACACAGACCTTCTTTATTCATTACAAAACCCACACATAGGTCACACTATCAACAAAAAATTGACATTTAGTTTTCTCTAGACTGCTAATTTCATCAAAACAGGCCTTACCTTATCAACATGATCATTAAATTTTTTTCCACTTACTAACACATCATCTTGAAAACTAGCAACGCCCTCCATACCATCATACAAAGTAGTTATAACTTTTTGAAATTTTTAATGCCCAGAATATATCCCAAAGGGGAGTCGATTATAACAAAACATACCCTTATGTGTAGTAATAGTAGTTGAAATTTTAAATTCTGGCGAAAGTAACACCTGCTGATATGCATTTGACAAATCTAGTTTAGTGAAAATTTGACCACCCTGTAGTTTCACAAACAATTTCTTCATTCGAGGAAGAGGAAATTTGTCTATTTCTAAATTCGGATTTAAAGTTAAACTATAATCACCACAGAAACGTACTGTTCCGTAACGTTTGAGTACTGGAACTACAGGGGTGCCATAATCACTATATTCAACAGGGCTCAAAACATTCAATATTACCAGTCTACTCATTTCTCTTTCAACGGAATCTTTTAAAGAAAATGTTAAATTTCTTGCTTTGAAAAACTTGGGTTCAGTATTTTCTTTCAGTTTCAAATGAATATGGCCTTTATTGAAAAGTCCTAATTCATTACTGAAAACTGATGGAAAATCATCGTAAAATTCATTCAGTATAGATTCCTTATCATTTGATTTATTTATACTCAGATTAAACTTGTTGAAGAAGTCTCTTCCTAACAGAGGAGGACCTTCATTATTAATGAAATACAGAAACATTTGTTGTGAAATATAATTATGAAATATCTCAACAAAAGAACTTTTCCAATAGAGTACATTTTATTTCCCTTGTAAGTCGAAAATAGTTCATCTGTAGAAACAATCTCAACTTCAGGAAAATATTCATCTCGTAATTCTTTACAAATTAAATTTAAACTGGCACCGGTATTCTACTCAAACTGTTTACTCTTATCATTTATATTTACATGTATCAAAATTGGTTAAATTTTTTTAGTATTCATCACAAAAAGTTGATCGATAGCTTCAGAGTTTAAGAAATTGTTTTGATTGTTTTTATTACGGTGTGTTATGGCGTTTTTCGAACACTTTGGTGCCAATGCCCTTTAATACCTCACAGATGACAGACTCAATATCTGTACCATTGTCTAAGTCTGTACTCACATTGGCCTGCATGTATCATAACACATACAGCACACTCAGCTCAAGCTGAATAACTTTGACCACTGGAACAGGATGGCCCATTAAACTGGCTGTCCGAATGATTTGATCCATGGTTAGTTGAAGAAAAATGGTTGAAACCACTAACTTTTTTGTTACCAGCACCACTTTGGTGCCTTTTTGCTCCAATTCGAAAAATTTCCGGTTCTTGTTTAATTTTCAGACCGGCAATATTACGATCTTCAATACTTGCTTCCTGGTTACATGAAACTTCAATGCACTTTCCGAAAGTAAGCCCTTCTTCTTTTTCCTCAAAAAATTATGGGGCCTTTTTCAAAACTCATTATGAAACGGTCATGCAGTAAAGTTTGAATACTTTCATCCTTAGATTTAAAAGCACAATAAATGTTTTGCCTTTCTGGGAATACTTACTCGGTCGAAGAAAAATGTGTTTCAAATAATGTCACCAAATCCTCATACGTTTTTTCTTCAGGCTCTGACGGTATACACAAACTTGCGAATAATTCCAAACTGTTTTCATGGAACCAATTTAATAATAATGCACGTTGCGTATTTGCACCTTCCACTTTATTTGCGAGGAAGTGCTGCGACAATTGTTTCTTGAAAATCCTCCAGTCACAAACACTTGGGTTAAACTCATGCAAATGTCCAATGAATTCATTTAACATTCCAAAAATGAAATAACAAGAGTAGAAGGACAGATGAATGAATTTGTCTCGATAAATTACTGCGTTTACAAGGTTGTTGTCTCGAAAAAAATATTTCATTTTGTAAGTAACTGATCGTATTCTGAATTTGCTTATTAGAAAAAAGTTAGTTCAAAATAACTCAAAATTCTTCTGTTTTTCAAATACTTTGGACGTTTTGGAGATTAAATTTGTCTCCTTTATCAAAACTTGGTGAAAACTCTATATTCGTATAATATTTGGAGATGAGATCTTTTTCTTTGACAAAGTCAAGAAATTATTCCGTGTAACATTTGCTATATTGATAAATAGAGTGTTCTTCATAATCTTTCTTATTTCCATGGCGTTGCTGCGGACTTGTGTGCGGACTTGTCGCCTTCACCCATGAACAAGCTTGCGATCCAAAATAATGTTCGGGAATCTTCGTCTCACGTAATCCAGAAAGTGCGACATCTATATAATTGAGACGGTTCGAGGACTTTCTAGTAGATTCCCTCCTTGTATTTAAGAATGGCAGCAAGCAAACAGGGGCAGTTCTCGATACACTTCCAGAGAGTAAGATGTGACTTATGATTAGTAATGACTAATGACTAATGATTAGTAATTAGTTCATATAATGTTCATAAATAAATGACGTAAAATAAATTAGAATTTGAATATACCACAGTGGTGTCAGAAATAGGATATGTAGAATGAAAGAAATTAAAAATAGTGCTTAGTGGATTTCAAAAATAAAATACAGAGTGTTCGTGTACGTATACTGTTGTGTACTTTGGACAAATAAATTGTTTTTGCGAAAAATAGACAGTGGCTGATAAATTTTTTTCGTGAAGTGGACAGTTGTGTGCATTAATGGGAATATAAACTGATACACTTCTCGCGTGTAGACATAATAATACTAATAGACTGGTGGTCCGTGAAACCCAACATTCGCGTGGAGAAATTCATTAAATCGAAAAACTTTTGTTTGAAATAGACTAAGACAAAATGTGTTCGAGAAAAGTTCGCCTGGTTGATTTGAAGGTTGCAGAATTGAAGAAAGAGCTGGAAGAATGGGACTTGGAAACCAGTGGTAAAAAGGTCGCGTTCCAGACAAGACTTGCAGAGGAACTAATCCAGGAGGGCGAAAATCCAGAAACCTTTTTATTCGAAGTTTCTGGAAACGATATAAGTTCCATAATTCGTAAACTAGACGGAGTGAAAGATAATCTGCTAGAAAATTCGAATAGCTTGAAGAAAGAAATTCAAGAAATCTCTAAAAATCTGGAAGGAAAGATGATAGAAAATTCGAATACTTTGAAGGAAGAACTTCAAGGAAATTCGAATTGTCTGAAGGAAGAATTTCAAGAAAGTTCAAAGAATCTAGAAGAAATGCTTCTAGAAAATTCAAAGATTCTGGAAGACAAACTCCTCGAAATTACAGAGGGTTCAAAGAAGAACTTTCTGCTGTAGCGAATCGTTCAAAAGAAAGAACGGGAACTGTCGAGACAGAGGTGGAGGAAATCAAAGATGAAATTGAGGAAGTGATGGGAAAATTGAAGGAAACAATCAGTGATGAAGTTATAGGCGGATTCGAAGAAGAAATTAGCAAAATGGAGAAAACAATCAGTGAGTTGAAAAAACAAATTGACACTACCCATACCACAGAATGAAATGATTTCTAAAAGGTTCCAAAAGATGTGAAAATCAGTTCGGAAACAAAAAAACTCTCTATGAAACCACCTCTTTCGATGAAAAAACACCAGGGGCAAATTTACGCTGAAAATTTGAAGCAACCGCCAAATTAAATGGATGGAATGCAGGGGATAGTGCTGTAGCATCAACACACTGGCCTTACGCGGAGAAGCAACTTACATCCAACAAACTCTCACGGCCCAAGAACAGGAGGACTACGAAAAGCTGATCAAGCATCTAGAATTACGGTATGGACAGACCAATCTAGAACATGTTTACCACTCACAGCTAAAAAACCGCTGCCAGAAATCAAGCGAATCCTTATAGAGCAAGATCCCAGGGCCGCCAGACTTAACTTATTTTCTCAGAAACCAAATGTATGGGATCAAGTAGTGGAAGCATGTACTTCATGTATGGGTACCTGCTAGTTCGGACAGAGGGCCAATTAACAGATACCGGGTGCTAAAGGTGAATAAAAAAAGTATTCACATTTCTTAAAGTCTCAGTTCTGATATTCACGTATGTTTTAGAGAACAAAGTTGAAAATTAATAATCGGTACTGCCAGACGCTTTTTGTCGGTGGTAACTTTTACAAGACGATTTAAAGCTCCCAAAAAATAATGTAACTTTACTCATAATCTCAATCTCGACTCTCATACAGGATAATCTGGGAACTATTTCAATACTTTTTGTAAGCAGTAAGTCCAAATGGATTGGAGAAACATCACCCCAGACACAATTAAAGTGTCACTATGAGTATGAGCGGGAAGTGCCTGGTAGTACTACGTATATATCAGCACTGAGACTTTACAAAATGCGAATACTATTCTCACTTACCTTTCAGCACCTGGTATCTGTTGAGTGGCTGTCGGCCCAAGCTAGTAGGTACCCAAACACTCAGAGTACATACATACACTACTTAATCCAATACATGAAGCAGACATTGCACGCTTGATTCGCCTTGCTTACCCACCTACACCGAAAAAGGTAATGGAGCGACAAGAAGTTCAGGCTTTCTTAGATGTACTTCGTGATCATGAAACCAGACGAGAATTAACACACATCTCGTGGATTCACTGGCACGCGCTTCGGAATTTGGGGCAGCGAAACAATCCTGCAAGAGCCGAAGCAAGGCCCTAATGATGGAAAAAGACCCTCATGAGTCTTCCACTCTTGAAGCTGCCATGAGGAAGGTGATTAAGGAAGTGTTGCTCGAGAAGAGACTGGTGATATGCCGGAACTGTAGGAAACTTGGACACGTGCGTAGCCAATTTCGAACACTCAGGAGGCCGAGACTAACGAACGTTGCTGAGAAGGGGCAATCGTCGGCCTATACTCAGCAAGCTCTGGTTACCAACGCACATGTCGCTGTCCTCCAACGACAGAACAAAGGAGCCTCCGTAGACGGTTTCATCAACAACAAGCCTTGCACCATGCTGCTGGATACAGGTGCGACTAGGACAATCCTTGGACCTGCTTCCACTGAAACGCCAGAGAGAATTGAGCCGTCATCCTGGAAGCTACTCTGATAAAAAGGATTTTTTGCATCAACGCATTATTGCGTTGATTCAAACAGATTGTATTTTTGAATAGGTCCAACCAAATATTAGTTTGATATTTTGACGGAATCCTCTTGGCCACTCACAAGAAAAATATTTTGAAACAAGTGAACACTTGCTTCATAAGTTGGTTGAGGCAAAAATATTTTAGCTTCAATAATGGGCACTTTTTTTCGTTGAATCATAGGAGTAGGTTGAGACAAGAACATTGCAATTTCAATAATGAATACTATTAATTCTTCTATCAACTTGGAGCTCGAGTTCAAATCTGCACTTTGCACTTGGTTATAAAATATAGAATGGAAGCCATTTTCATTTTGGCAACATTGAATAGCATAGATTCACAACTACGAACAATTCAGGTATGAATAATGGTTTTATATGAGAATCATTTTAAGTTTAATAACTGTATTCTCCATAAAACCAGTTAGTAGTGACGCATATTGCAGTTTGATTGAATACATAAACAACGCCACTCGCTTTTAGACACATAACTGTGGAAGACCAAGATATATTTCACTCATTTTTACAACTGGCCCGTAATAAGCATAACTTAATTTTTGATATTGCATTTTCATTGTATAGAAACAGTTTCCACTGGGCACAAAACTAACATTTATATCGGTAATCATAGCCTCATAACCTCCAACCCAAATGGTCAAACTGGATGAAATGGTCGAAATGGAAGTCGTATTCACAGGTCGCGGTGTCGCCAGCTGCTTTGATTGCTCATTGGTTGAATGTGTCTCGTGGCACGGGTAGTGATATCTACCAAGGAATCATATTCTTGTGTTAAGAGGATTATGTTTCACAATGAGTTAATGTGAATGTTTTCTAGGATGAAGAGTATAATGTTTTCACTGCAACAAATTCATTTCAAGAGAATTTATGTAAATGAGCAGACATCTCACAATCATCTTGAAATGGGAGTATATTCAGTGATTAGAAATAATTATTCTTTTCTGAAGATTATTCTATTCAAGAGTATGTATATTCTTGTTGAAGAAATCTTTTTTATCTGTGTACGCAAAGCAACAGGGGAGCCGACCACTGTACATGGTGAGCTACCGATTCAACTGATTTGAGGCTGCACAAAAGTGAAACAACGGGCATTAGTAGCGGACATAGAGGAAGATGCGATTATTTGAATTAACATCATAAATTCCAGAGAGTTCGAATTGAATTTCAAAGATGGCGTCCTACGTGTGAACAGAGAAGAGCTGCTGCTACACGGAAGAAGTGAAGAGATGATTTGTGTTCTGCTGGCTGAAGATGTAAGTGTACCGGAGAGGGCTGAGACCATACTGAAAGCTCGCTTGGACGGAGGTGCGAGCAATGGAAGCGTGGTGATGTTCGAGCCCAAGCTTTATGATGAGAAAATTGGACGAGGGATTGCACTAGGCAAGACTTTGTTGCGTGATGATGAATTTGTGCCAATAAGGGCGATGAATGTCAATTATGACCCAGTGACCTTGAAGGGAGGAACTGTTTTGGGGCACTGCTCGCCAATTTCCTCTGTGATCAGGAGTGTACACGGTACTGTTATCCAAGACGACAACCTGACAGCGGAACTGGAAAAGTTGGTAACCATCTCTTCCAAGGACATTGAACCAGCCCAACAGCCCAGATTGAGAGAATTAGTCAAGAAGTACCAAGACATCTTCGATACCGAACAAGGAAAAGGGGGTCGAACGAATGTAGTTCAGCATAGAATCGATACTGGGGATGATCGACCGATCCGACAATTAGCTAGGAGACTTTCTCTAGCCAAGAAGGAAGAGTCTGACAAAATAGTTGGTGATATGGGGAGACATGGTGTTTTTGAACCATCCGACAGTCCATGGTCCTCTCCAGTCGTGCTGGTGAAGAAGAGAGATGGATCAACACGCTTTCGCGTAGATTATCGTCAACTGAACAACGAGACGTAGGACAGTTACCCTCTTCCGAAAATAGATGACACCCTAGGCACGTTGGCCGGCTCCACGATTTTCTTGGCTCTCGATCTGAAGAATGGATACTGGCAGGTAGATAGAGAAAAGACAGCCTTCACCATCGGCTCAGTAACGTGGCATTTCAACGTTATGCCATTTGGGATTTGTACTGCTCCAGCCAAGATTAATGGAGACAGTTCTGAAAGTAATCTCATGAAGGACGTGTTGGGTATATTTCGACAGCATTATTGTAGTTGGCAGATCGTTCGAAGACCACGTAAAAAATCTGGAGGAGGTATTCCTGCGACTGAGTTACTCTGGATTGAAGCTGAATCCCACGAAATGCTATCTGTTCCACAAAGAAGTACGATACCTCGGCCACGTTGTCTCTGGGTACTGCGTAGCAGTGGATGACCAGAAGATCAAAGCATTAAAGGAATGGCCTATTCGAAAGATATACATCAACTTCGGATTTTCCTTTGGTTTGTGCACTTATTATCGCCGATCTCCTTTATTCGCCATTTATTGTGTTGTCCACAACTTTTTCCAGAGCATGAGCAGTAGATGAAGATTTTATGAACCCGAATTGGTTTGGATTAAATTAAATAACTCAATGATTAATAACTTGTGCTTTAGGAAGTATTCGTATAGAGTCATTTTTTTTTAATGATCTCCAATATCTTGCCAAAACTAGGGAAAATTGTAATTGGTCGGTAATTACCAATTTAATTTCCTTTCTTGAAGATGAGGGTGTCTCGGGATATTTTGGATTTGTCCGGAAATTTACCTTCTACGATGAAAGCATTAAAGATATTTGTTACTGTTTCTTTTTTAATCTTAGTATGGATGTCATAAACGTCAATAGAATTTGAGTTTTTTAGTTGAAGAATTGCATTAGTTGTCTCTGAAATTGTGATGGGCTCCATAAAAAAATCCAGGCGATTTTGGACTTTCAATGTCAATTTCAATAGATGGATTAGAAGTCGGGTATGTTCGTGGTATTTCTTTTGTTATTTCAGAACCAACATTTGCAAAGTATGAGTTGAATTCATTAGATGTAAATTTATTTTCTTTCATATTGGTACGTTCACCGTTCATTTCAAATTTAATAAGTTTCCAGCTATCCCTGATTTTATTGTTTGAATTTATGATTATGTTGTAATAATTTTTTTTGCCGATATGATAATGTTTTGATATTCATTGTTCACTTTGTTTTTTATGCTTCTTATTTGATCATTGGTCCAGTAATTTTTACCCTTGGCTTTCCTCGATATTTTCCTGAGAGGAAAGTGCCCATGTATGAGGCTTGTAAAGCAGAAAAGTAAAAAGCTTGTCTTGTTTTCTACACTGTGCAGATTGTATAATGAATCCCAGTTCACTTCCCCCAAAGACTTTGATACATTCTGAAGGCCTACTTTACTGACATGTCTGATTTTGAGAGGTGTTTTATTGATAGTAGCGGCACTCTTTAATTTTATAAAATGGCCATAATGATCAGATAGACATGGATCAGATACTTCAAAGTCGAAATTTCGAGCTCAATGTCAAAATTTCATATTTTTTCTCGAAATTTCGACTATTTTCTCGAAATTTCATCTTTAATGTCGAAATTTCAACATAAAAATCGAAAAAGCCGAAATTTAAAAAAAAGGACAAAATTTCGACATTATTCTTAAAATTTCGTCTTTAATGTCGAAATTACGACAAAAAAGTCGAAATTTCGCGTAGAAAGCTGAAATTTTTGAGAAAAAGGACGAAATTTCGACATTAATCTCGAAATTTCGAACAAAGTAGAAAACTATTTATATTTTGATCAATATTCAGGGGCTCTTGTCTACTTGTTGCATCTTGTACGGATCCTACAATTCGGTTACGGGATAACACATGCAGCGAATGTTTGGTTGATGGCCTGCGAAGGGCTTCCCAAAAACTATACGACAAGACAGTAGTAAGATGTGCACAGTTACCGATAATTCGTGCAGTAGATTTTCACGTGCAATAACAATCATCCACAGCATTTTCTTCGTCTTCATCTTGTATACACTTCATAAAATGAGTAATGTGGCTGTGACTTCACAACAAAAAGCTGTAAATATTATATATAATTGTGACCAACAAAGATGTATTTTTTGTGTGAAAACTGTAAATCATTAAAGAAACCGTAAACCTCAATACAGACAATAGGCACGTGCTTTCGAAGTAACACAGTTTCTTCAAAAAGAACTGGTTTCGAAGGTCTACCTCCATCATCAGTGTCGCTCTGGAAGTACAAGTATATTTGCTCAACTATATTATACAATTTGATGTTGTATACATCTAGGATATACATACTTAAAAAATGTATATTTTTCATGAAAATTATGAATGACAAGGGAAGATTAAAAGATTAAAAAAATAACAGTCACTGATTTCATCTCAAAGCAGGTAATTTCAGGTGCATTCAAAGCTAACGCCCCCGACAGACCGGTGTCGAGGGTCTCAAAAAATTTAAAACGCAATAGGGATGTCGAAACGATTTGTAATGAAAAGTTGTAAGGATATTTACATATATCTATAAATTCTCCTTCATCAATTATTCCTTCATTATTCCTTGGTCGGTATGAAATTCACAGTATTTAGCTGCATGTATGAAACGAAAGAGTACTCTAACCCGTGAAAGCCCTGGCCATGGTTTCTGTTAATATCTCTCAAAGTTTCAAACTGAAATTCTTTGTCTTTGGACATGAGACGGTGACAACTGTCTTGATATATTCAAATTCTGAGCGTTTTTATAAAATCAAGCGTCAGAATTGGAAAATCTTGTAACTATTCAGCGTCTAAACGCACCCATCTTTGAGCATTTTCAACATACAGATTATCTACCTCAACCAGTGCTTGAATGAGCTGGTTTGCTAACCTTATCAAACAATCTTTGAGCTGATTATGCTTCGGCTCCTTCCATGAGGATAAGAGGGCGATACCAATTAATAAATGCTCCAGCTCAAAAACTCTATGAATGTTGATCTTAATAATATACACCACACTAGGGGAAAGTGGACACCATTCGTACGAGGGGCACATTCGTACAGTCAGTTTGACAGAAATCTAAACGGCGCCTTTGCTTGTGAGCCTAGGCACAGCATAAGTAACAATCAGCACTGACACTCGGTCATGCCGCCTTTGATGTTGAAAAGTATCTAGACGCCATGTTGGGAAGTGCTGTTGTGAGGGCAGGACTCGCGCAATGATTTTGGACAGATCCGCACTCGAAATTTTCCAGATCCAATTCGAAAAAAAATCATAAATCTCATTAAATATATGAATGGATCCAAAATCAATAAAAGTAATTCTTGTGTCGATAATTTTCCTGGGCCAATAATGTTTTGTATTTAAAACAGGTGTTTTATTTTGAAATGGTATTCAGGGACAAGTTCATGATCAGCTTGAAGTATTCTTTGAATTAAATGTACATATGATTTTGACTTCACTTTGAGTTGCAGTTCACCAAAGTCTTTTGAAATATACAGTGTGTTTCACTTCTCATGAAAACAAACTCGTATGTTCCGTAATTTTTGACGAAGAATCATGAAATTTTCAGGATCGATAGATTCACTAGAAATGAACTCACTGTACAAAAGGGGCCATCCTACGTGATATACACTGCACGTCAGCAGCGATGGAACCACCTATTTTTCCGGAAATTTATATCAGGCGGCAAAAATAATAAAAGTGCATCGATATGACTGATGAAATGTATTCATTCCTAATCATGGAATATTAGAAGGAATTTCGTTTGATGTAATAATTCGTGTGATTTATTTGTATATAAGGTTTTTTTTCATTTAATAGATTCCCATTTTTATTTCAGAAACATAAATTATCGAAACAAAACTGAACTGTAATGAATCTAAGTAGCTTTTACACATTCTTTGTGGGGTGCTTTTTTAATACTCATAGAATCTGATCAACCCCCGAGTGAAATATTTCAGTAGTAGGGATGCTTTCAAGTTTTCGAAGGTAGCCAACTGATAGCAACTATCAAAGGAAAATAAAATATAAATACCAATAGTCCGTTTTCAGATATTTATTCATGTCTGCATATTATAATTTTGTTCTTCTTTTTTTCTCAATATTTTTCTGACATTTGAAATTCCTATTAATATACTTCAATGTATAAAATAATCTTACTCCAGCATATAACCTCAAGAGGTGTGACATTGGGAAGTTTTCACATGGGTGGGTATACATAAATTGTTCAAATACAGATACAAATCCTGCAATTACATTTTTTCATACAATAAATTTTTCAAAATTGCTTTGAAAGCATACTTATTCCAAGGAGGAAATGAAATGAACAAAATCATTCTTGGGCATCCGTAAGTTCCCAAAGGTGTCAAGACTTCCATTTTGAAATGCTCTAAAATAACAATACAAAGATTCATCATCTAAATCACAATGTGTTTTGGAATAACTTTAAAAAAATTTGCAACTATGAATTTTCAATGATTTTTTTAATCAAATATCCGCAAATACATTTCATAATATTTTGCTGGAGCACATCATTAATTTGATAATCAGTGTCCATTACAGCAAATTTATGATTATCATCAACTTCTTTGGGTTCTGAGTCTGACACTTCATTGTTCTTGGGAAAAACTGAAACTTTCAGCAATACATATCTGTATCTCCCTCACAATATTCACTTCCTGAATTCAACAAATTCAAACACAATATTCCGGGCCGACACCTCGCAAAATGGCGGACTCATCTACGCAAAGGGTGTGCGCGAACTTTTCCCGCCAGTCAGAGTGTCAGTGCTGATTGTTACTTATGCTGTGGCCTAGGACATACCGGCCGCCACGTTGCTAGCGGAGTGTCGCGCCAGTCGCACTACGGTGTATCAGCTTACAAGACGTAACGTGTTTTCGCGCGCAGTGAGTAAATGTTTTACCTACGTTTAGTTCGTAATTGTAAGTAGAATTGGCATGTTTTTGACCTCGTGATGAATAATTAATGTTAACATTGTTTATTTTGAGCTTTAATTGTTATATTTCTCAAACTAAATTAGAATTTGAATAAAGTTGTATTTTACTTTGTGCAAAGGCATGGGGTGCATCCGGACACTCAGACAGGGGGCACATTCGTACGCGTACGTAGATTCTATTAACCATCAGTATATCAAATTTAAATTTTTAAGAAATAAGATATACCTAGTACCTTTTAAAATTATCGTGCAGACAGCATGATAACATATTTTTCCATTTATCAAGTATTTTACTTATTAAGTCCACCTTATAATTAATATTTTATTGCAGAATCCTGTTGCGAAAATATAAAAAAGGGTACGCGTACTCAAGAGGTGGATGAAGAGTCTATGAATGTAGTAATTGATGAAAAAACTGAACTAGAAGAGAGACATAAACGGAAAAAATTGAAAAAAATAGGACAGGAAGGAAAGCCAGAGCTGAAGCAGTGAAACGTAGTTTGAAGGAACTTAATTCAAGACAAAAAAAAGAAAGCTAAGAAAATCGAAAACGATGAAGATTCAGAGAAATCTGAAAGATCGCAATTTAGCTTACGGAACAGTTCAGCATCTCCAGTACATTTAGAAATGGACGAAGAGACTGATGATAGTAGTATCAATATTAAAAAATCCCAGCCAACCAGGATTCGAATTCCGGATCGTCCGACTCTGAGTCAAAAGGTCCGGAGTTCTAATCCTGGTTGGGCTGGGATTTTTTTATTTAATTTAACCGATTAAATTATTAAAATCTCGTGGCTCGACTAGGGTGAGTCCTGCACGATTCACTGTTGCGTTCCATTTAACAGTGCTGCTCCTAAGGTGGCGTATGGAGTTAGTAACAAGGCCTATAAAGAACACATAGCTAATGACCACAGCAGTCGATGCCAAAACACCAAAGAAAAAAAATTTTTAATGTGACACCAGAGAAAATCAAAGGTAATTGTTATGTTTTGGTAATGTTTGAAAAAAATACTTCTGTTGTTCATTACGTTGGAAAAGTTCTCAGTCTTTATCCAGGATTAACCGGGATTATCATAGTCAGTCTTTTTCCCTGATATATAAGACACAGTTAATTTAAATAAGTATAATGTGCAATAAGTTCCAAATAACAACCAAATGTATTATTACCTACTTTAAGTTTAAATTGTCAAAGACTGTATAACGATGTCATAAAAAATGATTGTAAACATTTCATTTAGATTGATTGTGAAGCTTAGACTTATCAATAAGGAAACTGAGGTTGAATGATTTTTTTTGTTATTTTTTTAAAGAAAGATTCATCGACTATGAGTCAAGTCACATTTTATTTAGTTAGTTCTTTAATAAATAAAGATTTTTATAATAATAATAAAAGTATAACGACTTTATTTGGCTTTTTAAATACCCTGATGTACCGCGTACGTGGCGTACGTTCTTATTTTAGAAAAATGGCTATAAACCTTCAACCTTTTGACGTAATAGTTTCGACATTTTTTTTAACAAACTACAATATATTTGTTACACTTAGATATATAAACTAGATACATTCGACAATTAATCATGTAGTAAGAAAATTAAATCTAAAAAGTTTACGAAGGGTAACCACTTTCCCCTACATAAAAAATAAAAATCAACGTTTAAAAACTCTTTCAAACTGATACTGTGAATAGTGTCAGTTTGATTTATGTATTTTATTGTTGGTATTTAGAATGTTGATTTTGACCTAACATTTCCAGATTATTGACATTTTACCTATGTATAATAGAATCAGGAGAATTTTCCAAAAAACAACAGGTTTATTTCAATAAAAATATTAAAAATTTACATATTTTCATTTCCTTTCTTAATTATCTTTCATTTTCAATTTTCAGAACGTTCTAATTCTACTTTATGTTATATATAACATGGATTTGTTATGATCATAATGAGAAAAGACATAAGCTTGCCTGCTTGCTCATCCATTCATACTGATGAATATATACAAACAGATTCACAAAGTTCCGAAATTATCAATTATGAAACAGGTTGTACTGGGTGATCCAGTAATGGTGGCCAGAGGCGATTATTTCATTAAAGGAACCGTCAAAATGTTTTATCTTTCCACATCAACTTATAGCTCATGAAAATATATTTTCATAAAAACTGCAATCTCTATCTCCAGTTTTTTTTAAGTGGTGTATTTTGCTGGCCTGTATATGCCATGCAGGTACGTTTTCTTAGAGTGTAAACTGAATCATTGCTTCCTTGGTGCAACTGAACCTTTCATATCATTTTAAATTCAAGAATGAAATTAATGTATTAAAAATAAGGCTTTATAAAAAACAAATGATCCTACTTTGAAGAACTAATAACTCTAAACTGAGGGCAAGTGGACATTTCAATTGAGTCCGGTGTATCCTGATACCAAAGATGGAATGAAAGCTATTAAAGGTAAGACAATAATAAACTACCCAAAAGTGAGACATTTGAGAAGACCAAGTAAACTAAAATTACTATAATGATCTAAAAATGTTGCTGCAGTAGAATACTGTATAGTAGCTACTAATAAATTTTTTAGTAGATTTAAGTATATGAGTTATTTGAGAAAATTTACTTGTCACTAGTAGTTATCAAACTGAGCACCTACTGCAAATAAAACATAGATTGAGGCTGATAAAATGGAAAGTTTGCTTTTAATAAAGAGTTTAGTATCGTTAGGTTACATTGTGTTCCTGATTACATCAATAACAGCAAGTGATCAAATTCAGGAATTTGATTTTTCTTGTGGCTAATAAAGCATGTACTTGTCCCATATAGTATGCAAATTTTCACTTGGTGGTATGCAAATTTCACTTGCTACTATTAAATTTTTTTTCCGTGTGCATTATCATGACGTTGACCAGAGCCATCAAATATTGATCATATTATATTCAGTTTTCTACTTTATGTTTAATTTGTATACATGTTCCTAAAAAAAAAAGTTGAATTGAAAACAACTAAAAAAGAAAATGTTGATTAATCCTGTATAATAGTAACCTTAGATGACCCAAAATCAAAATCATAGATATTTAGATACTTATTCTGCTACATAATACCATTGTTTATATGCAATTATTATCCTTAACTTTTTGTAACGAAATACGAAAAAGATTTTCGTGTTGTAATTAAACATTACTTTATGAAAGGTATAACGCCTCGAAAGACTAAAGAAAAGCTTAAATAACATTGAGGCGACTCTTCACCTTCGATTAGAACCGTTTATAAGTGGTTTCAAAACTTTCGGAGTGGCCATAAGGGGACAAGTGGTTAAAGCGTCAATGTTTAAATCACTCACGCTGCCGGTCGCCGGTCCAAACCACAGCGACTGCAGAATTTTTCTGATGGCCCGAGAAAGTGGTACGGTACGATACAATGGGCATCTGCCTACGTGTCATCGGGTCAGCCTTGGGTGGCTGGACGAGCCTACCACGCACGAGGTGGAGTGTTTAGTGGGTATACCTGAGGGGGATTCAATTCGGACTCAGGGGACTCCCACATTACCTTAGTGTCAGGCCGGATAAGGTGCCAAACACCACCTTGTGCAAAAAAAAAAAAAAAAAAAAAAAAAAAAAAAAGGGGGACAAGTGACGCGCGGAACGTTCTGGACGGCCTGTGGAGGTTACGACTTCAGGAATCATTGATAAAATCCATGATATGGTGATGGATGACAGTAGAGTTAAGGTGCGTGAGATTGCTAGTGCTGTGGGCATCTCGACAGAACGGGTACACAATATTTTGAAAAAACATTTGGACATAAAAAAAAAATCCGCAGGATGGGTGCCGCGATTGCTCACGCTTGACCAAAAACGGAATCGTGTAAAGTGTTGCCAGGATGGTTTGCAGCTGTTCCAGAAGAATCACTGTGGATGAAACATGGATACATTATTATACTCCTGAGACCAAACAACAATCTAAACAATGGGTTACCAAGGGGGAATCTGCACCAAAAGAGGCGAAGACCGTTCGTTCGGCCGGGAAGTTTACTATTACGGGACTCCATATTCCTACGATGCAAAAATAGCAAAGTACTGGGAACGGTCTGCTGTACAAATTCTGATTTTTAATCCATTTAGGAGACATATATGAGAGTATAAAAAGTGATGTTGGCAAGAAAAATACTCTTGCGCAACATATAGATAACAGGTCGCCACCTTGGAAAATGACAGTGTATGAAATCACATGGGTTGTGGGCGACTATGACTCTAACTTCAAAAATAGAGGGTTGCTTTAAGTTTCAATCGACACAGAATTGAATTGTCTAATAGAAGGTTATCTGGAAGCATAACATGTTCTACACAAAATGGCCACAGGTAACAAAATTGCCGTCATTACTATTAAAATTGTAATTGTGCACTGTTCTATTCAGCCCTCACGAATATTTCTTGTGATTACATGTATATGAAATTTTTTGTTCGTTTTAATTTTTTTTTTGCCCATTTCGAACCAATATCAGTAAATAATTTATTGAAATGTTCAGCTATATATTTTTTATCCTGTGTTATATCACCCCTACATTTGATTTTTTTTTTAAATTTCAACACGATTGTTTTTATTTTCAATAATTTTCAAACAATGCTCCACATTTTTAGAACAGTTTTTATTTATTTCTAGTTCTCCTTTTTGAAATTCGTATTTTGCAGCTCTAATCAGATCACTCAATCTATTTTTATAAATTTTGAATTCATTCTGAAGTTCTATATTACCTATACAAAATCAAACTTTCAATATGTACACACAGTATATCTTCAAATGAATTGAAGTAGTTTGTTTCTATGGTAACAATCAATAACCTCATGCATTGTAGGAGCATGGACTTGACATGAACTGATTTCGGTTGGCAATATAATGTCAAATGCTACCTTAAAAGTATAGTATTGTCACGAGTTGATCGAAAATTTGCTGTTTGAATCGAATGGTGAAATTTTAGTGATGGATCTTATATCATCCCCAAATCCTCATTTCATTCCTGGGTAAGATGTACAATTTAAATACTCGAAGTACTAATACATAACGCTGTTTTCAGCTACACTGGTTTTTGCCCCCAATATAAGTACCGTTTAGGAGATACTTATGGTACTACTACCCATAAAGTATTGTTAGATCCTACAGTATGTCATGCTGAGAAATTAGTGCTATCTGATAGAACTGCAGACGACTTTCAGGTACATACCATTCATCTGAACTTATGACCTCGCACAGTTTCAATGAGAAACTGGCTTACTGGAAAGGACCCCGCACTTTTTATAGGTAAAATGATTTTCGGTGAAATTGTCTGAATTTTTAATATATTGTAGTATTCGAAGTACTGAATAAACGAGCAGAATTGCAAATTTCGTTGACGGATAGATATTGAAATTCAGGGCGTTCAAAAATCAGTAATTTTTATTTAATTAATTTCTCGGGATGTGAAAGTGCCAACTGCATTTTTTTTCGTTCTTATCATCAACGTACCTCCATATTACTGAATATCATTCACATGGTGCAGATTATATCATTATGTACAGAGTGAAAATTAAAAACATTTTAGTAATGTCTGAAAATTCGATGTCATAATGAAATATTTATAAAATTATTTCAGCATGCAATATATTATTCTTATTCCATCATTAATCACAATTCATACATTTCGAACAGGGTGATTTGAAAGATTGGTGAAATATATGGCCGGTTCTTTCGTATCCTGTATATCCAAGTGAATTATCGTCCTCCGAAGATGGCTGATACCGTATAAACATATATATAGGGTGATCATGAAAATATTCGATGATAAAAATTACAAAATTTCAACTTTTCAGAAATCACCCTGTAATTCACGATTAACTCTGTGAAATTCCTTCATTATTATTTGATATATTCATCATTCTCTCCCCAACACTGTCCCAAAATTTCAGTCTCCTACTATGGCTAGTCCTGACTGATACTTGTGCAACGTTTCTCAATCATCAGAGGACGCAATTGCAAGTGCCCTCTGTGACCAACCAGCAGAATTATATTTTGATTTGTATCTGTTAGAATCAATTCAATACCCGTCGTGGTCTTAGCCAGCGAAGTAGTTGTTTTCTGACAGGTACTTACCATAATAAGCCTACTCAGTAGGTGTATATGGGAATAAAGGGTTGATCATCGGTCGACAACGACTGTTCGATAAGAACTAAACTGTTCGAAATATTCAAATTTGGAATCACAGCCAGGGTAGTTTACTCTTGATCAAAATTATATTTTTTGTTCCCCCCTATACACCGTTTGGAAATTTAGAATTTTGATAACTCGAATACAAGTATTCCGTAATGCATTAATTTTTATGGAGAATAAAATTTTCTGACAAATCGATAATAAAAAAGTTTCCATATGGTGCAAATTTTATTAGTTCTGAAACTGACTGTATATAGTCATTACCACTTCTTTATAGGCAACCCATTTTAAGCGTATTAGTCTATTTATGTAACTCCATAAAAAGTATGTTTCCTCCAGTTAACAGATGGGTGAAGGTCGACCTCTCTTCGTCTCTGAGCATGGTCGCCGAAAAAATAGTGTACGCCACACGTCCGAAAACAGTTTTGTTGGACTCGCAGACTTCCAGGACTCGCTAAAGCTCGTCATAGAATTTGGTCTACTCGTCCAAAAAAACAGTATTTTCCGAACTTGTTACGTAAATTACTATTATAACCACGCGCTGGCTTCCTAGCCTTAGTGGTTCATTTGATTATTTAAAAAATGTAATTTTTATAGAGTATTGAACAATGTTATTCAACTCACTATATGCAAAACTTCTTTAGCAAATTGTTAATAGCATAATTACTGTTCTTTCCTCTTTGGAAATGAACATTATTTTCATTATGTGAGTTTTACGACCTTTGTTATGATGACTAATTCCATTTTTAGGGAATCTCAAATTAAAGAATACTCTATTCTTTAAAGCCAATGTTTCGTCAATTTATTTTGTCACCTTCATGGATACAAAAATGTTTTTTTTTTTTAATGGCATATTTTATTAAAATTTTAACCTGTTTTATGTGTTGTGTATCGTTTGTTTTTGTTGTTTTTCATCGAAACGCCTGTTAACTTGATTCAGAACTAATACTGATATGGTCTCAGGATATATAGATATTACATGGAAAACTCATCCTTTTGTAACTGCAAATGCTAATTTATTCTGAAGTTTTATCTTTTACCAAAACATACTTCAGTGAGTGTTTCTGGAACAGTAATGGTAGCAAATTGATTAGTTTATTATTTATTATTCACACAGTTTTATCAATTTTTTTTATCACTTTTTGTATCTTACAGTGCCCCGAAGATGTCAAAATAGAATGACGAAACGTTGTCTTTGAAGAAATAGAATGTTCTTTAATTTAAGACCTCAAATCCCCAAAAAACAAAATCAGTCATCATTATTATTATCTAAAAAAATTGAGGAAATTTATCGAAAACCAATTTCCCACTGAAATGGTGCGAGGTTTTTTATCAGGAAGGCTTCTTTTACATGCACCTATGCAAGTTCATTACTGCAGACGATGTGGTAACCTTGTCCATCATCTTAATGGTTTAAAGGTTTCTCACGACATATCAGAGAATTCATGCACCTGATGACGATTGGAAATACAAGTAATTGAAACGCCATGGAAAACTTTCAACCCACTGAGATAATGGCTTTTCAAGAATTCACTGCTTCTGTTAAACAATTTATTATGCAATTTTATATTTCTATCCAAGAGTTTCAGGCCTGCCATACGGGACATTGATATAGTAAACGAAAGACATGGCGACACAATTTATAAACATCCCATGATACCAGGATATGAAGGTAACTGATATCTAACGATTTATTCATGTTTTTCAAAATAGCTAGTAAAGACAGATGAAAATATGATAATGGTTGAGAAACTACGAAGAACCACCAAGTTCCTCTTTTCATTTTCCGTTTTCAATCTCGGAATTTGCGAATTTCAAGCTGGAATTTTATTTTTTCGACTTCAAAGTGGGTAATACCGACTTTCAACTCGGAAATTACGACTTACAACTCAGAAATTCCGACTTCAAAGTCGGAATTTTGTTTTTCTGCCTTCAAACTCGGAAATTCCGACTTCAAACTAGGAATTTTGTTTTTTTGACTTCGAACTTAGAAATTCTGACATCAAACTAGGAAATGCCTATATCGCAGGTATATTTGCAAATTCCGTGTGTATCAGGTATGTGCCTACCAAGGATGGCTTTGTTGTCAGTTAATAATTGTGGGAGGACTTGTTGTTCTCTGTTGTTTGTGTTGGATTATTCTGGTAACAAAGCTTCGTGGATATGTATTTTCTTGAGAAATTTTTTTATGAAAACAATATCAGTTGAAATTTTGAAGTGTCAACTCAATACCTCAGTTCTTTTGTTCCACTCAAGTCACACATCGTTCCTCAGTGATACGGAAGCAATTTCTGTTTTTGACTATGAACAATCTGATTCAATTCTACTTTGATAATAGTGATAATACTCAGAATTTTGAGACGGAAAAATCTGATGGCACGTTCAATCTGAAAGAGTGAATTTCAGAAACTGAAGATAACGGAATAATTAAATAATAATGATGAAAATATACAGTGCGGCTTTTAATAGTCGCCCCCCCTGTTAACTTTTGAACGGTTCGACGTAGAAACATGAAAAAAAAAAAACAGTTTCGAGGGTTTCACCAATACTACTTTTTGAAATAAAAAAAATAGTGATTGCACGATAGGGGGCGCAGGGGGGCCCATCAACTCAAAATTTTTAAATGGCATGTGGGGTCAAGTGTCACATCGTTGAAAAGATAATTCAATTCTCTTTACAACCATCTAAATATTTTTAAATTTCCGTAATATTTTTTTGTAATGCAAAATCGAAATATCAAATATAAATGCGGATCTGAATACTACTCATACCTCGATAAATTTGAACGGTTGGATGTGGAACAGTGAAACCAAAAATTTTTTGAAGGGTATTACCGATACTACTTTTTGAGAGAAGAAAAATTGCAATTACTCGACAGATGGTGCTGGGGGCACATAGATTTAAAAATTTCGAAAGGAATAAAAATCGAAATTGGGAAAAAAATTATAAAGAGAATTAGAAAATATTTAGATGGTTGTAAAGATAATTGAATTCTAATTTCAACGATGTGACACTTGACCCCCCTTGACATTTAAAAATGTTGAGTTGATGGGCTCCCCCGCGCCCCCTATCGAGCAATCACCATATTTCTCATTTCAAAAAGTAGTATTGGTGAAATCCTCGAAACTATTTTTTTTTTCATGTTTCTACGTCGAACCGTTCAAAAGTTAACAGGGGGCGGACTATTAAAAGCCGCACTGTATATAGTCTGTCTGGTAGAGGACGGCTATTCCTAATACTTGTTCATTTGTCAAAGATCAACTGTCTCTATAATATTGTATTCAAGAAAGATCAACAGGCCAAGTTGTAAATCAAAATAATAGGCTCTTTTCACACTAAATAAAATACGCAAACGTCCTATACTAATTTTTATAAGATAGTAAATGAAAACCCAGATTTTCGCCTCAGCAAAATCGCTTTGTGAATTTTTTTCAAACAAGAAATATTACAACTTTATTGTTTTTTGCTAATATCTCAAAAAGTATTGGAGAAATCTTTTTACATCTGAAGGACTTTTTGTAGAAAATTATGAAACCTAAAAAATATTTTTTTAAACGACCAGATCGATACATTTTTCGCTGAGAAAATCCGGGAAAACCTCGAAAAAGAGACCATTTTACAAAAAAACATAATTTCCATAAATCTGAAGCTGGACAAACAATATTGCGGAAACTGATAGATAATAACATGTGTTTCAACTATGCGCAAGATGGTTTCTGTTCCATGTGTAGTTTTTGCACAATCGCGTTATGAACAATTTAAGGGCAAATCTTTCTAAATGCACCGATTTAAGAAAAATTATCTCATTCAAATTTTGTAAACGGCATTTGGATAAAGAGATCAATATCTACAATTTGAATATTTTGGATTATCAACTGAGAGGTGGGAAATGTGTTGAAAAGGTCACTGGAAATTATTCTAAATGCTTCAAAGTTCGAGTTAACTTCAGTGCGACTTCGGGTTACTTCCGACGCACTTTGAAGCAATTTGATCAACATTCAGTGTCATTTTCAACACATTTCCCACCTCTCAGGTGACAATCCAAAATATACAAATTGTAGAAAATGATCTCTACCTCCAGATGCCGTTTACAGAATTTGAATACGAAAATTTTCCTTAAATTGGCGCATCTTGCAAGATGTGCCCTTAAATTGTTTATAAGGCAATTATGCAAAAACTACACATCGGACAGAAAACTTTTTGCGCACAGTTGAACCACATACTATTATCTGTTTCCGCAATATTGTTTGTCCAGCTTCAGAGATTCATTGAATTTTAGAAAAACGGTCTCTTTTTCGAGATTTTCCCGGATTTTCTCAGTGCAAAATGCACCGATCCGGTAGTATGAAAATCCATTTTGTAGGTTTTATAAATCTCCAAAAAAGTTTTCATCGACTGTAAAAAGATTCCCTGAATAATCTTCGAGATATTACCAAAAAACCAAGGAAGTTGTGATTTTTTTCACTATTGCTTGTATAAAAAGTTCCACAAAACGATTTTGTGGGGGTGAAAACTGGAGTTTTCGTTAACGAACTATCTTATAAAAATTAGTATAGGCCATTTGCGTTATCCATTTTGTGGGGGAAAAATCCTTCTATAGCCTGGTCTAATATGTTTGTCAAAGAATGATAAATTATTGTGAAATAGTATCAAATTATACGAACAAATTTCATCTGAAGAGAGCATAGGGACACTTGAATATGAAATACATCAACAGCGATTAATTGTGAAGAAAACATAATTCTTTGGGAGATCGTTTGATAACGAACAGTCGTTGCCGACCGATGATGAATCCTTTACTCCCATATACACCTACTAAGTAGGCTTATTAAGGCAAATACCTGACAGAAAACAAACTATTCCCCTGGCTAAGACCACGATGGGTATTGAATTAAATCTAACAGATACTTGTGCAACGTTCCTCAAAATATCAGAGGACGCAATTGACCAAACAGCAGAATTATGTTTTGATTTGGACAGGTTGGACTAGTTTCGAGGTTGTTGCCTCTCATCAGTGCAAAGGGTAGGTCAACACAGACAGCACTGAAGCCGTCTGTTCCCCGTCCAAACCATTACACACTTCGTTGCTTGGTCAACTCTGGTTCACGCGATAAAGCGGTTTCTAGGTTTCTAGTATCTGTTAGATTTAATTCAATACCCGTCGTGGTCTTAGCCAGGGGAGTAGTTGTTTTCTGTCAGGTACTTGCCTTAATAAGCCTACTTAGTAGGTGTATATGGGAGTAAAGGATTCATCATCGGTCGGCAACGACTGTTCGTTAGCGATTAATTGTTTTGAAAATAAACCGAACAAGCATTGAATATTTAGGTAGGTACAGAGCTGATTGAAAAATCGTCTCTCATTATTACATTATTATTATACTTTGGTCCAATTTCCTCATCATTTCGAAAAGTCTGATCACAAAAATCTGAGCTTTTCTTCAGCAAACAAAAATATATTTTTTTTTCCTTGGTGTTTTGGCATCGACTGCTATGGTATGGTCATTAGCCATGTGTTCTATAGGCCTTGTTACTAACTCCATACGCCACTCTAGGAGCAGCACTGTTAATTTTTAACGCAACAGTGAATCGTGGAGGATTATTCCCAGCCGACACAAAAAAAATATTTTTTTGTTGTTTCGAAGAATAACAATGCCTTCAAAATTTGAATAACATCAAACATTCAATGAGACCAAGAGGGGTGACAGCTAGCCGTCATATACTATTTTGGACTTTATTACACATACCAAACGATATATCATCGAATAAAAATCAAACGGAAACCGATCGGCATATACCTGTCGCGTTGGTCCGAAGAGTCACCATATGCCCTCAAATGTGTTGAGAAATAGGGTATTGTTGACTATTTATGTTTATGCATGTCTTTGAATAAATGAAGTATAATAAAAATAATGATTATTATTTTTATGTTCCACGTGCAAGCTCTAATTTTGCTTGTTCATTGATCATTATATTAATAACTACCAAAACCCTGAAGGACAAACGTTATAAGATCATTACACATTTTGGCAGCGGCCTGACGGGCTGAATTGGAAGTAGATTGCTTCGAGAATAGCATACTCCTGGGGTCCTATTCTCGAGTTTGTACGTATACGAATTTGGTTTTCTGTTTCACACTAAATACATGTGAAAAATGTATATTTGTCTCTTTTATTCGTTCGTATACGACTAGGAAGTCGTATAATTCGAGAATAGCACTCCTGGTGAGAATTCAGCAAAATATTTTCTGAATTGTGGTAATTCATACCATATACAATATACAATATTTTCTAGAAAAATTACATAAAACAAATTTTAATCGAAATGACTATAGTCAATTTTAATAAGGAGAGTTTATTTCCAAATTCAACTGTCAAAAAATAAGTGAAAAATAAGACAAAAGTTCAAAATTGATTATTCATCCATTGCCAAATACAAAATGAGTAGGCGAATAACATAACGGAAATATTTTAAAGTTGGTGGAGAAATATTTTGTCACATAGCAGACAGAATTAGCAACTGCCTTCAGTTACATTATTGAAAGGAAAACGATGATCAAGAAAGCCGCATTTTTTTCTAGAAAGCATCCGTATACATTCATTTCAATTCAAATCACCAAATGGGTATAAAAAGGTTTATATCAAAATTCTAAAAAAATATTTTTAAGAAAATTCTATCAAAGAAGTATTGTTAACAGAACAACAACAGTCCTTCCACAATTAAACAACAGTCTCAAGTATGATCAGCACAAAGACATCCTTGGTAGGTACATGTCCGGGATTCTCACGGAATTTGCAAATATACCTGCGATATAGAAATTTCCGATTTTGAAGTCAGAATTTCAGAGTTCAAAGTCAGGAAAATTAAATTCCAACTTTTAAGTCAGAATCTCCGAGTTCAAGTCGGAAAAATGAAATTCCTACTTTGAAGTCGAAATTTCTCAGTTCAAAGTAGGAATATCCGATTTTGAAGTCAGAAAAATCAAATTCCAACTCCTAAGTCGAAAATTCCGAGTTTGAGGTCAGAAAACTTTGAAAAAGAAATTGTGGCACTTATACGCCTTCGTAAGAAACTGAATTTCTTCAAGTAGCATAATTTCAAATCTGATGCCTGATAATCCTTTATTGTATATACTTCTACTTTTATGTTTCAGGATTTGTGCCAAAAGAACATGGGAAATTTGGACAAAGATATACTGTTCAGGCTATTGAGGCACTTTCAGATTTTGAAAAAGTTCAAATGGCTGACAGAGAAGCTCAAAATCAAATAACGAAAATTGGGTACCTTCAGAATAATAGCTGGGATCCAAAAACATTGGAAGATAAGGAGGTATGTTGAACTGGTAAAGCTAAGTGGACTTATACTCAGAAAAAAATGCGGTGTCACATAGATAGTTTTATCTCCAGAATAAGAATTCGAAGAAAATTCGCTTTGTCTCCAATACTTTTAGAGCTATGTCCTCTCGAATCTTGAAAATTGATCATTTTCAACTCGAATTTTTTTGTAAAAAATTTCATAAAATGTTCGTTTTCAAATCAGTATCTTGATTTGAGATGGAGATAACTAGATGCCTTTCAGGGAAGAATATCTCCTTTATTCGATGTCTTACATCAGCTAAACTTCAACTAATAAAAATACAGTATGTAACAAAATAAAAATTAAATCGAGAATATATTCATACCAACACCTGTCCTGAAACTGAGATCTCCAGTTTTCTCATATCACCTCAACAAAAATTACTCCTTATTTTTGTTGACACTTTTTTCATGCGCTAATCAACTCATATTTCACAATCAAAAGAACGAAAACCATACGTTGTAGGTACACAAAACATTGACCATCGTTCAACGTGTGATGCCATACACGAGACTGATGACCATGCTGGGAATTAAACCCACTACCCACGACATTATTCTTGAGAAGCGAACGCTCTACCAGCACGACCACCAGGGCCCATATTTACTTGGTAACTTTCTTTTTTGCGATGAGTTGGTTACTTGGAATATGCGCCGATAACTATTCGAATTCAAATATGATTAATAAGTTCCCATTCATTTGTTTGTTCAATTGTTTAATTGTCGCCATTAATAAAACTATGAAAAATTTCAAAATGTCTAACACACACATTGGAAAATGCTTACGAACCATTAAAAATTGATCAATAACAAATTGTTGTGTATCTACTAAATTGAAGAATTTGTTTTCAAAATTTTTGTTCTATAAAAAATTTAATAAAAAATGGGACAAAACAAACAATTGAACTTGTAAATGGAAGGGAAGTTGTTGCTCATATTTGAATAATAGTAAGTGCTGCATATTCCAAGTGGCCACAATGGAAATTCCTAAATAACTATGAAAAAGTAGGTTGTGCTTACATACAAAAAAGTCGATTATTTTGTGTAAAACGTTCGATCTTGGTGCTTGTAATTGTAGAAAATGAGTTGATTACCATCTGAAAGAAGTGTAGACAAAAGAAGGATGCATTTTTTGCGAATTTTTAATGAACAATTCGTGTTTGAAGATTATTGATTTTTAGATTGAAAAAGTATTGGAGACCCACTCGATTTTTTTTCGAATTCGTGTTCAAGAGATAAAACTAGGTAAGAAGCTCCATATCATCTTTTCATAGTGAAGTCCCTAAGCATACCTGTACCATGAATCCTCCACGTACTGCAAAGAGAAGTTAACCTATGCTTCTTTCAGTTGGCACAAAGTCAATTTAAACTTCCACTGCTTGAAGTGAGGCCTGAATGTGGAGGCCTATTGAGGAATTTGCCAGTGACAGAAGCTCCTATAACACCGCCAAGACAATCACAAAGTCCTTATTTCTCGGACAACATTGACCCCGAGAAATATTTAAAATCAGGTGATGAAAATATTTCTGATATTCAGGATTCAGGATAATGGTCCTCGGGCATGATACCTTGAAAAATGACATCCTTAACGTTGAGACTTATATCTGGTCTTTATGTCGAGTTAGAAAACTTTTATTTTACAATTCTCGGTGGGAGCAAAACCGTTTTTAGAATCGAGGCAATTTTGGCACGCTGTACGTTTGATTCTCGAATCGTCGTTTGTTTTGAGGGGGTCTTGACGCCGGTACTGGTCGTGACGCCGCCACTGTATAGCTGTATGACGCAATCAGCGGTGAGGGCTTACCTCAGATCAATAAGTAAACATAGATGGGCCCGATGCTACGTAAACATCATATTCACTGAACCGAAGATAATTCTTGCGGAAACTGTTTTGTTTCGGGTTTTTGACATTCGAACCAAAACAAAACACCTCTAGCACAGTGCCGTTGTTTTTTAGGGGGGTCAAAATTACTTATGCAAATGCAGTAACTGTGAGCTGCGTCAAGTTATTTCGCGGTTTTGTCTTAAAATTCCTAGGGTCAATAAGAAGCCGGGGGTAAGCAGCAAATAACTTTTTATCAAAATTTGGGGATTCAAGATAGCGGATTAGTTTTGTGATTTATGATGATATTCTTTCCTTAGTTGGATTCTAGGAGTTTTCAGCTATCAAAAATAAAGCTTTATTTTTCTAAAGTAATTAATTCGAGAGAGGTAACAAGTTCCTTGACTATATTTCAAGTTTGGAGTCTGGGGGTTTATGTTGTGTAGATCATCCAAGATGGTGGAAACTAGAGTGACACAGAAACTGCTATGTATTAAATGCAACGAAAATATTAACAAAACCAGTTATAAAATTGGCTGCTATGGTTTATGTAAACAATGGTTCCATTTGGAATGCTGTAAAATTAAAGATAGTGAACTCAGTGAAATAGGAAGTGGAAAGATGAAATGGACATGTGGCATGTGCGAGTTACCAAAACCGGTCAAACAAACGGTAGTGCAACCAGATAAACAGGAGAAAATGTTCAAATCTTTGTACCAAGACCGAGACGACGACCTGGTTTTTCAAGACGTTTCAGAATGTTTTCCTGACAATATCTTGAAACAAGAAAATTGGTATTTGAAATCATTGCTGAAACATAAAAGCTATGTCATCAAACAACTAGAACAAAAAATGGTGAGTCTTGAAAAAACCATCGAAGATATGAAGCAACAAAAAACATTGGACACCAGCACCTGTGAACAGAGTGAAGATAGGCACAGGCAGGCAGGCCTTGGCTATGGAACTAGCCTAGCCAATTCTGGAGTTTTGGAAACCGGCGAAACCGCATCACAGAAGAAGAGTAAGAATTCTTCTTCTCTGAAGGATCTAACCTATGCACAAACATTGGCTAGCAATGGTCATGGTCAACAATGTCAACAATCTTCTAACCTAACAAATCCAAATAACAATAGCAACAACAAAATTACCCTAGCCTATGCAAACTACCAACTTATGCAAATACAAACAAAGACTAAACTCGATGAAATAATAGAGTTGAACAATGTCGAACCCGTAGGGCAGAGTAGTAGTAACGGGGCAATACCGAAAATAAATAAGCAGAAACAAGCCCAGAGAAAAACTTCTAACAATAACAGAGGTGTTAGAAATCAGCTGGTAATTAGATGTGGTTCTGATGACGGTACTGGAGAGGAGTCCATGGCAGTATCCAGAAAGACATGGCTCTTTGTCTCGCGTTACAATCTTCAGTACACAAAGGAACACCTACGAACCTACTTGACAAAAAGTTTCCAAATAGGAGCTTTATCATAGAGCAAATACAGTACAATGAAAACTACCATACATTCAGAGTTGGGGCGGACCAGGAACTCCAAGAAACACTAATGAAGGCCTCAAACTGGCCTAAAGGAATTGAAATTCGGAAATATATTTTTCGAACAGGATATAGAAGAAAACTACAAAGATAATCAGTGCCTAAAAGATTCTAACCAGAATGTAACAATACATCACCTAAACATCCAGTGTTTACGTGATAAAGTACTTGAAATTGATGCATTGGAATGGTCGTATGATATATGCTGCTTTAGTGAACACTGGTTGTGTGATGAGGAAATAAACGTAATCGAAATTAATAATTATAAATTATCCAGTTATTATTGTAGATCTCGAACAATTCACGGTGGAGTGGCAATTTACTTGAAAAATAATTTAGCAATGTTAGGTGAACCAAGATTAGACATATTAGCTCTATCTCAGGAAGTACACTGTGAATTATGTGCCACAGAACTTGCACAATTCAAATTGGTTGTAGTTACAGTATATAGGTCCACGGAAGGAGATTTCAAGGTATTTATGAAAACTATGAATAGTCTGCTTGAGATCATTGCTAAATCAAAGTATACAGTTGTTAAGTAGGTGACTCTAATGTTCATTTTAATACGCTACAAGAACGTAACTTACAATTCAATGACCCCATAAATAGCTTTAATATAACTGCAACAATAACACAACCCACCAGAAACGGAAAATCCTGTCTTGATAACGTACTAATGAACGAGAACCAGAAAAATTATCTGCCATTTATTACAAATATGAAACTCTCTGACCATTTTGGTGTGGGGGTTACACTAAGCAATATTCTTAATAATTTTAATGCTGATACACCACATACTGTTCAACCGATTACAAAGATAGGATTAACCAGATTAAATACATATGTCAGAGAAATAAATTAGGAGTTTTTGAGTAACGATGAGTATGACGTAAACACAAAAGCAGACATAGGTATTTATTTCTTTGATACAAAAAGGAATTGAGGAAGCATTTCCTGTATACATGAAACAGAACAAAAAAGATAACAAAATAAAATGTTTTAATGAAAGCCTCAAAGGCATGAGAGAACACCTGAACTTCTTACACGATGTTACAAAAACACACCCTGAATGTAAAATACATTATAATAAATTTAGAGAAAAATACAGACATGCAATAAAAAATTCGAAATACTTAGCAAATGAAAAATATATATTAAATTCTGATAACAAAGTAAAAGTAATGTGGAATGTAATAAAAGGCAGTTCATCTTTCAGAACCCCATTGAAAACAAATTGAACACCTGAGGAAATCAATTCATACTTCATCAATATTCCTCAAAATGTCACAAATGATATACCACAAAACGAACAGAATCATATGGATCTGCTACAAAATTTTGCCTGCAATATCGATCAGCATCTAATGTTTAGGGAAATTTCTATCATTGAAACTAGAGATATAATCCACAACTTAAAAAATTCACTTTGTCGTGATATTTACAATATAAATTCACAAATTATGAAATGCATAGGTAATTTATTAGCTATTCCATTGACAAAACTCTTCAATCTGTGCTTAAAAGAATGTGTGTTCCCAAAGTCATTTAAAAAATCTATAATAATTCCTTTACATAAAAAGGGTTCTCGAAATATATGCAATAACTTCAGGCCAATTACTATAATTCCTGCACCTAGCAAAATTTTTGAAAAAGCTTTAAAAACTAGAATGGTAGAACATTTAGATAATTTTAATATACTGAACAAAGCTCAGTATGGGTTCAGAAAATCTCTATCTACTACTGACGCTATTAACAAAATGATATCATACATAGAAAATGGATTTAATAACAAAGAATGTACTGGTAGCATATTCTGCGATCTTACTAAAGCATTCGACTGCGTGTCTTTTAATATTCTCTTGGATAAACTCGCCTACTACAAATTTGATAACAATAGCTTGAGATTGATGAAATCATACCTAGAAAATAGGCAACATTGTGTTTTCCTAAATGGCAAATACTCTTCACTTCAATCTGTTAAACAAGGAGTACCTCAGGGCTCTGTCTTAGCACCAGTGTTATTCTTGATATACGTTAATGATGTTACAGTTTGCAGCCCTACAACAGAATTCATCCTATATGCAGACGATACTAATCTGTTGTATAAACATGAAAATATAACTAATGTTTTTGAAACACTGAAAGAAGCACATGCAAATGTTACAAGAAGCTTGAACGAGGAAAAAACTGAACAAATGTATTTCACTCTATCGAAATATGGAGATAATACCACTCAATCTGTAAAATTTCTAGGTGTATCAATACACCATCAACTTATGTGGTACCATCACACTGACGCAACTGGTAAGAAAATTGCATCTTCCATATATCTTTTGAGAAATCTCAAAATGATCGCTTCCATGTGTCACATAAACTATGCCATTATAAGTTGGGGACACTCGACTGCTGCAGACAGAATTTTCTGCCTTCAGCGTAAAGCAATTAGAATAATTGGAAATCTTAAATATGATGAAGATTGTAAATCAACATTCATTGAACTAAATATTTTGACGTTACCTTCTTTATACATTTATCAATGTCTGATATTGCGTCTGCAATATACACTCTTGGATGTCTTCCGAGAGTTACTTCGTTGGTTTATGTGTATTACTTGAGTTTTCTTTGAAAAATAGTTTGACAACTTTTTCAGTCAGAAAAACCCCCAAAAATTGTCAATTTATTAAATTTTTTCCATGACAACAAAATATACAATAAGATCAAATTTTCCCTAAACATTTAAACAGAAATAAGTAGATCACATAACATTTTCTCACCCCTAATGAAAAACGTAGTTTATTCATTCAGCTCTTGATGTTGACTTCTCACGGACATCCAGGACACAAAGCTTGCTGACTGGTCTGCAAAAAATTCCGTTCTTCGTTTTGACGTCCGCTACTCTAACTCGCCCATCTTTCCCAGGAAACGTTGCGATGACGATTCCTTTCAGCCATAAATTCCTTGGAGATTGGTCGTCTACAATGATGACTATGTCTTCAATTTTCAATATTTCTTTTTCTGAATACCAGCTGCTTCTGGATCGGAGTAGTGGCAGATATTCTCGAATCCATTTCCTCCAGAACTTATTTGTCAAATCTTGGGATATTCTCCATTGTTTTTTGAGAAAATTTCCATCTGTCGGTCCAATGCTTAGAATATTTGGGTCTGATTCGTACTTAGGTCCCAGCAAAAAGTGCGGAGTTAGAGCTTCGTCATCTTCATGGTCTAATGATATTTCGGTCAATGGTCGGTGATTCAGGATATTTTCTACTTCGACAAATAGGGTGTAGAGAACTTCTTCACTTGGAGCCTGCTCTTTCAAGATAGTATTCAGAGTAGTTTTTACTGACGTGATGAGGCGTTCCCATATACCTCCCATATGTGACGCTGTTGGTGGGTTAAAATTCCATTTAATACCCTTCAAACAGAGTTTTGACACAAATTCGTCTTGATCAAAATTTCTCATTTCCATTTTTAGTTCATTATTAGCTCCTCTCAGATTTGTACCATTATCACTAAATATTTCTGTAGGGTAGCCTCTTCTAGCTGACATTCTCTGTATTGCCATAATAGTTGAGTCAGTAGTTAGAGAGTTTGCTAACTCTAGATGTACAGCGCGAACAGTGAGACATGTGAAAATTACGCCATATCTCTTTTCTCTCCTTCTACCAATTTTCACTTAATATGGTCCAAAATAATCAATCCCACAAAATGTGAATGGACGTACAAATGGAGTGATTCTTACTTTTGGCAAGTCTCCCATTACTGGAACTTTGGGAATTCTTTTATAAATCTTACACCTTGGACATTCTCGCCATACCTTTTTTACTAAATTGCTTAACCCAAATATCCAATATTTTTGTCTCACTTCATTCATGACCGTAAATCGTCCTTGGTGATTGAATTTTCTATGGTAGAATTCCACCAGCAATTTTGAAAATCTGTGTTTGGAATCCAGTATAACAGGATGTTTTACAAAACCTTCGATGTCTTCTGAAAATTTTACTCTCAAAACACCAGCTTCATCTAAGTATGGGCAGAGTTTTTTCATTTTGTCACTTTTCACATACTTTTCCTTTTTTATTCCATGAATTTCTCTTGCAAAACATATTTCTTGAACATTTTTCCACCATAACGTCTCAGATTCATTGATTTCATCAACGGTTAGCTCCCTCATCTGGACATCGTATTTTTTTTGGCATCTTCCGATGATACGCAGAACCCATGCTGTTGCTCTAACAAGTATCAGATATGAAGAAAATCCCTCAATTTTTGGCAAGGGAAAGGCTCGAGAAATTTCGATCGCCACACCAATGTATTCCCTTTTCATTTCTTCTTCACATTTTGGAAAATATGTTTTGTTTTCTGGCCAATATGATTTTTCCTTGTGAAGAAACTCTGGACCCTTCAATCATCTACTTCTAGAATCAGGAACCTTTTCAGCTCTCGTGGCTTCGTCGGCTACATTGATTTTGGTAGAAATCCACCGCCATGAAAAACGGTCTGAATTTTCAAGAATTACCTGAACTCTATTCGAAACGAATTGTTTGTATTTCCCTGCATCTGCTTTTATCCAGCTCAAAACAATGGTAGAGTCCGTCCAGAAGAAGATTTCGTCAATTTTCATCTCCAAACAATTTTCAACGTTCTTTGCCAGTTTGCTTCCATTCACTGCTGCTTGCAATTCCAGCTTGGGAACAGTTAAAGTTTTTAAAGGCGACACTCGGCATTTGGAAGCAACAAACGAAACATCCATACCAGAAATACTTTCAATTCTTAGATATATAACCGTGGCATAGGCTCTTTCACTGGCGTCACAAAATGTATGAACTTGGATTGATTTTGCTTGAGGTATATTTGAAGAATAACATCTGGGTATTGTAAAATCAGAAATATTCCTCAAGTTGTCTACCATATTTTCCATGTTTTATAGATATTCAAAGGTATTTTGTCGTCCCATCCAATCTTATATCTCCAAATTTCTTGTAAAAGGATCCTCCCCCCTATAATGAAATTATTGAGGAAATCCAGAGGATCAAAAATCGTCATTATCAATTTGAGAACCTGTCTTTTTGTCGGAATATCGTCATTGTCTGCGATCATTTTGAAAATTTTGTCAGAGTTTAGTCGAAAAATGAATGTGTCATTTACTGCATCCCATTGTATACCTAGTACGCGTTCGATTGGAAGCTCTGAATTGGTAGAAGAAAATTCCTTGAATTTTTTCGACACAAGATCATTCGATAGTTTTGACATCACTATTTTAGAGTTGGATAGCCAATTACGGATTTCAAACCCCCCCTTGCTATGAACTTCTTTAACCTGTTGAATTAGTTCTGAGGCTTCTTCTTCACTGTCGCAGCTATCTAAATAGTCATCCACGTAATGCTTATTTAGAATGGCATTGCACGCTACTGGATATTCCCTCTCAAAATCACAGGCATTCCGATTCTTCACATATTGAGCCAAACATGGTGAACAGTTTGCTCCAAAAATCATCACAGTCATTTCTTATATATTGAGTTCTATATTTCTGTTATTTTCTCTCCACAGTATCCTTTGAGATGTTCTATCTTCTTCTCTTATAACGACTTGATGGAACATTTCACAGATGTCTCCACAAAAGGCAACTTTGCGTTGTCGAAATGTCCATAATACTTTTAACAACGGTGTCAAGAGGTCAGGTCCTTGAAGAATCATGTCGTTCAAACTAAGACCGTGTGATTTTGCTGCCGCATCAAACACAAGCCTCAATTTACCGGGTTTGTTAGCATTTAAAACGGTAAAGTGAGGTAAATACCAAGTCCTGTTCGTTTCCTGGGCAGCTTGTTCGTTCGTTAATTGTCGCAAATAGCCTTTTTGAAGATATTCTTCTATTTTCTCACAATAAGCTACACGTAAATCTTCATTTTTGTCCATTTTCCTTTCTTGACAGTTCAACCTCGCTAGTGCCATGATATCAGGATTTTTCCACAGAAGACCAGTCTCAAATCGTGTTTCACGTCTTTCCGTCAATTTTTCATTTTGAGTACATAGTCGTCTTCATTCATATTCGTTTGTCCATGTTGGAGTCCTGAATCATCTAGTTTGAAAGTGTCTTTAACTAGAGAGTGAAGTGAGTCATCGTCGAAATTCCTTTCACAAATATGGAAATTATATGTCTTCAACCCTTCCTTTAATCAATGGTCCATTTATAACCCATCCTAATTTTGTTTGTGTAGCTTTATGTCCATACTTTGATCCCTCTATGTAATTCCGCGGCATTGTCAGATCGTAATTGTCGGTACCGATTAATAACTTAGGTGATACATCAAAAAAAGATTCCACTGGTACATTTTTCAAATAAGGCCATTCACACCGCACTATATTCATATCCAAAGACTGGCGTGAAAGTTTCAAGCATTTGACAGTTCTCACATCTTTCAAATCATAAGTTTTTGAATATATAAAATTCCCCTTTATTTTCAAGTGTACCCTTTTGGAATTTTCGTCTGTCTGAATTTGATTGTTGGTCCATTGCATTCAAAATGGTTCAACAGTGCCATCTAAACCGATTTTTCCAGCGATTTCATTGCCCAAAAGGGTCACTGTTGATCAAGTAAAGCAAAACTTTCAGTTTCCCCTCGAGGACCTCTCAGTATCACAGGTATTATTCTCAAATTTATAGAAGAATTTCTCACCTGATGCAAATTGGTTGAATGTTGAAAATTATCCTCACTTACTTGTCGATCCTGTACTGTTTCAATCTGATGTCTCTCGTTTCTCACCTGCAGCGAAGAATCTTTGTGCAACAATCGACTATGTTTCGGCTGGCAACCATTTACCCCACATATTTTCTTGACGAAGCATTGACTCATTCGATGATTAGGCTTGAGACATGAGATACAAAGCTTATTGTCGGTGACGAAACCCCAACGATTGTCTGCATTCATTTCCTGAAACTTGAAACATTTTTCTAAGTGATATTTCCCTTGTGAACAACATTTGCAATTTTCGTGAAAACCTATTTTTTCCCCACCTTCTCTACATTTTCTTTCGTCGCTAACTAAAACATATTCTGATCTTTTTTGTTGTCTATTGTCTGAACGACATTCTGGTGTATAAAGTAAACTAGCGGCTTTACCTATATCTCTGAGCCAACTAGAAAATTCTAATAAAGTAACAGTTCCCAAGTTCACAGCATGAAGTGACCACTGCTGTTTCAGATTAATCGTCGAATTTGAAACGAACTCTTCGAGTAATGTAGGATTTTTTAAATACATGTCATTTTCTAAGTGTTTGATAGCAACAACTAAATTATTCAGAGAATTTGCGTACCTGACTATTCTTTCGGGCTTGTAATCCTTGGGTGCAGGAATAACTCTGACTTGGGCTATTTGATAATGAACTCTGGTCTACCATATAAGTTTTTCAATTTCTCCATTATCTCACACGCAGAGAAAAGAAAGGTAGAAATGACTAGAATCGTCAATAATCTAACCACGAAAAACGTTAAGAATATGGACAAACTTTGATCGTAGTGAGATATACCCTTCAAAAACGTTGAGACAACCCTGAGAAAGTATTGCTACTTTCGTATTCAGATTCACTGAGAATGTGGTTATTATTACTGTTATCCTTATAAACACAAAATCGTTAGTAATTCTTGTATTCTAGGGGCGGTAACTACCGTTATCAACATTAGTTGATAATACTGGTAACTGAATAATAAATACGACTACGTTTTTGCCAGAAGATTATGATGAACTATGACGCATCTTAGAACGATTTTTACCGGAAAAAGATAGTGTTATTTACCAGAATATTGAAGATCTCCGAAAAATCTCAATAGGCTAAACAGTTATAGTGAAAAGTAACGTTAATTTCAGTATCATCTATCCACTAATACACGAAATAAACAACCACATTTGATTGTTCACGTTCACTTTTGTGAGAGTACAGCTCCCTAGTCGGAGAAGCGATTTGTTCTACGTTCGGGTTGTTAAGTACCACGATTTTCAGACTGCCAAAGTGTGGTTAATCAGTCTGTCGAATTTTTCTGCGTGCAGGAATATTATTGCAGGATATCAAAAGCATCTTGACAGCTTCTCTGGCCTCGCCTTTGAGACACTTTCTCAGTCTAATAAGATTTTCACTGTCTGAATAATTGCACAAATTCGTTGTCTCGTGATATTCATTCATAAACACCAACCACTCCGCAGGATTACCGTCAAAAAATGGCAAATTCCGTTCGAAAGATAATCTCCTTGAACACACTCTATGATCTGGTGATGGCATATATTCGAGTTTTCCGCAGTAACAGTTTTCATCCAGTCATTGACCATTGCTTCTTTATCCGCAGTTCTGTTCGACATACCACTCCTTACTGAATCCGTACTATATTCTCAAGACTTTCCTCCTCTATTTTAAATTTTTCTAATTCTTGTTTTTTCAGGATAAGTTTCTCCTTGATTTCAGCGATCTTCTCTTCCGCTTCCAACTCGATTTCCAATTTCTTCCTTTCTGTGATACTAGCTGATGACTTCCTGGATTTTGACTTTGATTTCGAATACTTCGATTTCATCATGTAGTTGTCGGACGTGTGGCTTTCGGCAAGAGTAACATATTTACTGGTACTCGCTACTGCCAACTCTCGTCTATCTGTCAGATTGACATTTTCATTAAACTCTGACCTTTGACTATTTTGGTTTGATTCTTCAAAAGGTTTTGCTTGTCTGGCACTGAATCTTGTCGTTGGTCTTCTTGGTGGATCATGTTCTTCGGATTTTTTTGTCTTCGTCGACATGTTGTAAATTTGCAAATCCGCTCGATTGGACCAATATTGCGTCTGCAATATACACTCTTGGATGTCTTCCGAGAGATACTTCGCTGGTTTATGTGTATTACTTGAGTTTTCTTTGAAAAATAGTTTGACAACTTTTTCAGTCAGAAAAATCCCCAAAAAGTGTCTTTTTATTAATTTTTTTCCATGACAACAAAATATACAATAAGATCTAATTTTCCCTAAACATTTAAACAAAAATAAGTAGATCACATAACATCTGGTATATGTGAAAAACAACATATCAAACTATACTACCCACAAAAAAACTCATAATTATGACACAAGAAATTGTAACGGAATAAAGACACAATTCAACAGACTAAAAAAAAACCCAAACTGGACCTTTATACTTGGCACCAAAAATGTTCAATAAAATTCCCTCCACCGTGAAGAGTTTGGAGATAAAAGTTTTATACAAATAATAAAAAGTTTTTAATAAAGAAATGTTTTTACAGCATTGACGAATTCATGAACACTAATATTATAGTATAGTATTTTTTTTTTTTTATACAATGCAAACAGGTGTATGTGTATATGTATTTGTATTTTTTATATATAAGTATACTGTATACCCTCTTTTAAGTCATGTGTTTGTTATATTTTTGTTTATTCTGTTGAGTATGATCCTTCCTAAATTTTGGACCAGTTTATTCATATGGCAAGTACCTGTCAGAAATCAACTACTCTCCTGGCTAAGACCACGACGGAGATTGAATTAAATCTAACAGATACTTGTGCAACGTTCCTCAAAGCATCAGAGGACGCAAGTGCAAGTGTTTTGTGTTGATGGAGTGTTGTTAAAATTTTCCTGTGTGTTTTCGTGGTTTTTGTCCTGCTTAAACTTCTTAAAGTTACATTTGAAATATTTTTCAAAATAGTGCAGTGGTTTAGTGAGACACAATGTCGAAATACTGCTTTGTCTGCAGAACAAATGATAGTAAAAAAAATACCACAGGCGAGGTTTCAGTGGCGTCGAGTGCACGATGCAAATCATGCAATCAAACGTATTCGTCAAATATAATATTGGAGGACAAAGAAACTCATTCAAAATTACAGATAAGAAAAGCCTATGGCAAAATGGTGAATTCCTCAATGTTTGTTATTAATATCTGTAAGCAAGGGAAAAACCATTGAGGCTTATGAAAAGAAAATTGAATTTATTTTCCAATAATATTGATATTGTTAAAATTCTAACAGTGAGGACAATTAATGATATACCAAAGGACTTGCTTAAAATTTTTGGAAATCATTTCTTTGAAGAAGAGCCTTCATCAACCATAGTTATGCCTTAGTAAAGGCAATACTTCATTTTTTTTTCAAAATCCGAATATACCATGAATTGTCAATAAGCGGAACTGACAAAGTAGAAAGGGTCAGGTCTCTTTTGACAAAGACAGTTTTATTTAAAAATCAATAAATACCAAGTGTTGAAATCCTCATGTACTGAGCTTTCTTGAGAATCATTCTTTCACATACACTTTGACACTTTAACAATAATTAATGAACTAAGAAATATTGTATTCACTCTTGACATAACAATTTTTACATTAATAAAACTTAATACTAAATTTGGAATGAATAGTAGGTTTCATAAAGGCTTAAACGATTTCAATACACTACCTACCACAATTTGTAAAAAACTCTAACTCAGTAAACTTGTGTCATCATTAAGAAAAAATATTAGTGACAGCTCATTGAGATATTTAGTATTTCTTTTGATTTTTTTTGCTGATTTTGGAATGTGATCTGACCTAATGTCTGGTGATATGTATGTAAGTAGGAATATTTTATTTTGTAATGTTTTTTCAAATAGTCGTTTTATTTACATAGCTTAATGATGTTGTACTTTATTTATACATTTGTAATGTTGTATATTAGGCTTAAAATTACATAAATAATAGTAATATTTTCCAATTTGTAATAATAACGTGTGGTATAAGCATAGATTTCATTCAATAAATATTTCAATTCCTGTGTTGATGTTGATTCTACCTTATCGTATACCTTGACATCTTGTGATCACTATATTCCTGTCCAAAATAAATGCGTTAATAAAGAGTTCTATTTTTACTTTTGTGTTCAATTACTTTTCCCAGACGTAATCTATAGAAACATTTGTTGCATTATATATTATATAGATTACGTCTGGGAAAAGTAATTGAACACAAAAGTAGAAAAGAACTCTTTATTAACGCATTTATTTTGGACAGAAATATAGTGATCACAAGATGGCAAGGTATACGATAAGGTAACATCTACATTAACACAGGAATAACTTTATTCACTGCAGTGTGATACAAGAAGATAGTACACCCACAAAAGGATAATATCCTGAGCGTGGGAATGGTATTCATTCATTTAGTAACCACTAAATATTCACGTATAAAATAATTTTCAGTATAAAAGTTAAAATATAGTTAAAATTATAGTAATATAAAATTCTTTTGAATGCATATTCACAGTAGCGCAATTTAAATGTTCACTTACACCTGACATTTCCGTTTTGAGTTACAATATAGTTAAAATTATAGAAACATAAAATTATTTTGAATGCATATTCCAGAAGAACAATTTAAATATAAACTTACACCTAAAATTTTCGTTTTAAATATATAAAATTTGAGCTATGCACTGTTTAGACTATAACAAGTATCATTACTGAACATGAATTCATGAAGTTTAGTTAATGAAATTGCAGATATCCAATTTTTTATTTTTTTCTTGAACAGATTATATGAGTTTAAATTTGTGAGGAATATTGGTAATTCATTGAATAGTTTTGGACCTAGATAACTGAAACATTTTTGGCCTATAGCTTTTTCAGCTCGAGGTACGGCGACGGTAGTTGCTCTGGATCTAGTATTGTACTGGTGTCTGATTGACTTGAGATCTGTTTTATCTTTGTATTGTTTTAGAAGTAGTATTTTGGAATATAATTGACACATGTTGAATATTTGCGATTCTCGATATAATTGTTCTGATGGATACGTCCTGGACTTGTTATACATTTTCTTGATTAGGAATTTTTTAATTTTTTGAAGTTTTTCCATCAGGGTTTTACCAGCTGCTTCCCATGCTATAAGTCCATAAGCGAGGTGTGATTCCACCAATGCATAATACAACATCTTGAGATAGTTTATATTGAGAAGATTGGATAAAATTTTGAATTTATAGGCTATGTATTCAACTTTTTAATGACATAATTTATTTGCTCCTCCCATTTCAAATGGCTGTCGATATATATTCCTAAATATTTGATATTATTTACTGATTTTATAGTCATTGGTTCTTTTTTATCGTGATTGATGGTAATTTATTTAAATAATGGTAAGTTACTGTTGTAAGATGTGAAAGGCATGTAAACTGTTTTTTCGTAATTGATGGTTAAACATTTATAGTCGAAAAAGTCAGTTATTTTCTTGAAATCAATCTCTACAGTATTTTTCAGTAATGTCCAGTTACTGTCTTGATAGAAAATAGCTGTGTCATCTGCAAAGCTTATAACCCCTTCAATTCTTGTTCAAACAGGTCGGTAAGGTATATATTAAATAAAGTTGGGCCTGATATTGTTCCTTGAGGGATACCGTACGTTATAGATTTCCTTCGCTTAATATATTATTGATGCTTACACACTGTTTTCGGTCAAGCAGGTAACTTTTTAAAAGGTTGTGAGCGACTCCTCTGATTCCTATATTTTCTAGTGTAAGTAAGAGCTGTTTGTGATCTACTGTGTCAAATGCTTTTGCTAGGTCAAGGAAGATACATATTGATGGTTGTTTTTTATCTATTGAAGCGTTTATCATCCCCGTCAACCTCGAAATAGCATCTGAAGTACAGTTTTCCTCTCGGAAGCCATATTGTCGGTTTGATAAGATTTGATATTTATTTAGGAACGATATAATTCTTTTCTGCATAATTTTTTCGAAAATCTTACTGATAGTGGATATTATAGAAATCGGACGATAGTGGCTAACTTCCAGTTTATCACCTTTTTTGAAAATTGGTGTTATTACTGAGTGTTTCAATGGTTCTGGAAATTTGCCTTCGTTAATGGACCTATTTATGAGGAAAGTTAATACTGGTGATACTTCTTTGAAAAATATTTATTGAATGAAATATATGCTTATACCACACGTTATTATTACAAATTGGCAAATATCACTATTATTTATTTAATTTTGAGCCTAATATACAATATTACAAATGTATAAATATAAAGTGTCGAAGTGTATGTGAAAGAATGATTCTCAAGTAAGCTCAGTACATGAGGATTTCAACTCTTGGTATTTATTGATTTTTAAATAAAACTGTCTTTGTCAAGAGAGACCTGGGGTGCTATTCTCGAATCATTCGACTTCCAATTTATATACGGATAAAAGAGACAAATATACACATTTCATGTGTATCAGTGTGAAATAGAAAATATAATTCGTATACGTACAAACTCGACAATAGGACCCCTGACCCTTTCTACTTTGTCAGTTCCGCTTATTGACAATTCATGGTATATTCGGATTTTGAAAAAAATTCGAAGTATTTCCTTTACCAAGGCATAGCTATGGTTTGATAAAGGCTCTTCCTCAAAGAAATGATTTCCAAAAATTTTAAGCAGTTCCTTTGGTATATCATTAATTGTCCTCACTGTTAGAATTAGAAAATAATTTCAATTTTATTTTCATAAGCCACCATGTTTTTTCTCCCTACAGATGTTTATAACAAACATTGAGGAATTCACCACTTTGCGATAGGCTTTTCATATCTGTAATTTTGAATGAGTTTATTTGTCCTCCAATAGTATATTTGACGAATACGTTTGATTGCATGATTTGCATCGTGCATTCGACGCCACTGGAGCCTCACCTGTGGAATGTTTGTTAACTATCATTTGTTTTGCAAACAAAGCAGTATTTCGACATTGTGCCTTACTAAACCACTGCACTATTTTGAAAAATATTTCAAGAGTTCAGGTCCTGCATCGCCCGCAGCTTCGCCACAATATAATGGACGTAAAATATATATCAGAAATCACTATAACGAGTTACATGGTCTAAGATTAGTTTACAACGGACTGCAACAGGGCTCAGTTCTTAGCCCCATCCTCTTCAACGTCTACACGTCCGGATTACATAATAAATTCAATGATAATGTAAAAATTGTTCAATACGCTGACGATATTTGTATTCATGTAAGCCATAGAAATTATAATCAATGCCTGAATGATTTTGAAGAAGTGCTACAAACACTGAAAATATGGTTGCTTGAGATAGGATTTTTAATGTCATCGGAAAAATCTGCATTTATGTGTTTCACTAGACATCGGTTGATGCTGAATACACACAATAATTTAGCAGGTATGTCTATTCCCATAGTTGCATATTATAAGTATCTGGGAGTAGTACTAGACCCAAAATTACTTTGGACTCAGCATATAGAATTTTTTTAAAATAGATGTGAGAAAGGTCTCATCATACTGCGCTGCATCTCAAAGAAGTCTTGGGGTGCTAGACCTTCAGTTGCACTTTTATTCTATAGATCCTTCGTCAGGTCCATAATTGACTATGGTTGCATTTTCTACGGATCATCGTCAAATACAAACCTTAAAAAGGTAGATAGAATTCAGTACAAGGCCATACGACTTTGTTTAGGAGCCATGAAATCAACCCCCTGTAATGTAATTCTGGCGGAAGCAAATGAAGCTCCATTATGTCTCAGACGCCAGTATCTTGCCAGCAACAAGCACATTACTAAACTGAGAACATATAACTCGTCATTAATTGATCAGGTAAATTTGCTAAATACAGAGGATTCAATTAACCCATATTGGAGAAAAAAATATCACCATTATTGTTAGCTGCCATTCTTTTCACACACGAGTTCAAGGACTACATAAAGCCTCTAGAAACTTTACCAGTATTTCTCATTGACTATAATACAATTTTATGCAATTCTACAGTTATATTCCCTCAATACAATGATATACCATCCTATAATCAAAAATTGATATATTCGTTGATAGACAGTTTGGATTTTAACTTAGTTATGTATACGGACGGTAGTAAGGATTCACAAGGAGTGGGTGCTGCCTTTTGTATTCCAGACAGACAGACAATTTTTAAAAGTCGAATACCTGCGGTGTGCAATATCTTCAGCGCTGAAGCGTACGTCATTGAGAAAGCCCTTTCTTGGTGCTTGGACAATGACATTACTGAATCAGTTATTGTCTCTGACTCAAAATCAGTGTTAGAGAGCATTAAACATCTCTTACAGAATATGTACAGAAACCTCAATGTTTGTAGGGTAGTGTATTTACTATATAAACTCTCGCTCATTAACAGCAAAGTTGTATTTATTTGGGCCAAGGGACACAGTGGTATTCTTGGAAATGAAATAGTAGACCTGGCAGTCAAAGATGCACGAATTTGTGCTGGCTTGGACAAAATTCCTTGTAACAATGATCTCTTGAGCATATATAGACAAAATGTAGACAAAGAATGGATGGAAAAGTGGTCAGAAATAGTAGGAAAGTCCACCAACCCTTACTTACTCATGCACAAGGAACTTCCCAAAAAAGTACCCCACATATTCCTATTTGATGGCCCTAAAAAATATTCAGCAACTATAACAAGACTCAAATCCAATCATGGTTGCTTTCCAGCCCATCTACATGAAATTGGGATACTTGATTCACCTCTATGTCAATATGATAATGGGACTGCTGATTTGAATCACCTATTTTTTAACAAAACATTCCTGGAATTAATAATTTCATCAACAAACTCCTACGATTGAACCTGCAATTTCCCACCAGTAAACGGAATATGTATCTAAGTTCTACAGTTAAAAATTTCAATATAATTAACGTTATGTGTGTGGCTAAAGGTTAAGACAAAATCCAAAAAAAAAAAATCACGGAAATTATTTTTGTAAATGTGCTGTTTAATTTTATATTCTATACTTCAATACCTAATGCAAATCAAGGGCCTCTTTCACATTAGCTACGGGCCCCACGGTGGCTTTATCCGGCACTGCCTACACTACACAATACCTCTTGTAATAACAATCCTATGGCTCTAGTTTTGAATTTAGCGTCATTTTGTGAGAAGAATCCCTAAAAAAATTAAAGTCCCTAGGGTTTTGTATTTTATGGAAAAACAATTTCAATCATATTACGGGGTTCCTGAGGCTGCCAGGAACCCTGACATGAAGAAAAGTTTCCGAAAAACGAATCAGTAGTTTTAAAGCCAAAAGTTTTGTGGTGGAATGACTGCATCTTTATCCGAAGTCACCTTTCTCAATTGGTGCGTTTTATTGTAGGCAGAAATGTTCTACTCGTAGAAGTAGAATTTGACAAATCTGTTTTTTTTTTGACAAATATGTCGACTTTCGCTACGATCAAATTTGAGGGTAGAAAAAGTAGATGATTGGTTGAAAAAAGAAAATTCCTATATCGTAGCAGAAAATGACACTATTGACATTAAAAGTAGTTTGAAACTATGCACTCAGTTTCTGTTCATTTCAGTTTGGTTGTATTTTGAAGCTCAAAAAACTTCATTCTCTCACATTAAAACGAAATTTGGTAGTGAACAGCCTCTAGTTAAAACAAATATAAGTGTTATGGACGTGAGTTAAGTTATAGATGAGAATGTTTAAATACGTATAGGTTGTACAACGAGTTTCATTTGTATGTGTCCTCAGCGCCATTTGTCGAGTAATTGCAATGTTTCTTCTCTCAAAAAGTAGTATCGGTAATACCCTTCAAAATGTTTTTGGTTTCATTATTCCACAACAAACCTTCCAAATTTATCGAGGTATGAGTAGTTTTCAGATCCGCATTTATATTTGATATTTCGAATTTTAATTGCAAAAAAAATCAACGATTAAAAACAAAAAATCACACTTGACCCCCATGCCATTTAAAAATTTTGAGTTGATGTGCCCCCCAGCGCCCCTGTCCAGCATTCACCATATTTTTTGTTTCAAAAAGTAGTATCGGTGAAACCCTCCAAACTGTTTTTTTTTCATGTTTGTACGTCGAACCGTTCAAAAGTTAATAGGGGGGGGGGACTAAAACAAGTCGCACTGTATAATAAAGAAGGTGGGTCATATTGATTCTCAATTCATTGAAAACCTCTGTTGAATCTTCATTTTTACATCATATCCTGAACTAATATAGAAATGGATATCAAAAAGAAAGATGATTTCCCCGAAAGTAGCGAAAGTTCAAAAACATCAGTGGGTTGATATTGAAACATTGTGTCAAATCGATTTTATGAATGATGAATAGAGGAAAATTGTCCAGATAATTATCAAAAAAAAAATATTTTTCAGTTCCTATTTTTTTTCCAACCCACAGATATGTTCTCATTTTTTAAAGATAATTTCGGCTTATTTGCTAGTTCACTCGAAAGTGTGAAGGTGAAGGTGTGAAGGGTTAGGAATCACTTATTCATAATAATTTTTTCATTCTGAAAAAGTTTTCTGAGTCAAAATTATTCAAGTAATTCATAGATATAATTTTATTGTTGAACTTGGAACATTTCCGCCTAGAACTAATCTTGGAAAAGATATGATAGTACTCGCGCCTTCTTCCATTGTCTATTAGGGATGTGGTAGTTGTTAATGCAAGCAAATTATTCAAATTGAATGTATCATTTGTAATAATGAAAACTATGTTTCAAACTTTTTCAGATATTTAGGAAATTTTAGAATTCTCTGACTTCTATTGGAAACCCTTAAATTACATTTTTATGATAGGTACTCTTCTTCTTCTACTAGTAGATCTAAACTCTAGTGGTCAATGAAACGTGGCTAATAGTTTGCACACAGGGGCGGTGTGGCCCTGTGTGTTGTTCAACAAAATATGAGAAGCTAAAGGAAATGTTGAACCTTCATCCCCAGTAAGCTAGTGAAGCGTAAGAATACCCACTTGGAAACTTGCTGAAACCCCGTAGGTGACCGTACGTAGTTGATAATCCCATTCGGGATCGGCAGCGTTAAAACGCCAGAGAATGCGTTCAAACTCTTGATGATTAGATGCAATCAATATCTGCGACGACGAAACATGATTTTTATACCACAGATTAGTATTTGAGGGTGAGTCGAAAATTGAGGAGAATTGTGAAACTATCCTTCTGCAATTTGGGACCAGTTAGGATGTAATCATTCGATGACATTTGATTAGCAACCTCTTTTGTCTGATCAAAAATTTGCAAAACTGTTTCGATCGACAAAAGTTTTAATGAGACAACTCAAAGATTGTGGGTCCTTCTGTGAATGCACTTCTATTTATGTACTTATTTTCTCGCCCATTCGGTATGCTTTAGAAATTCACTTCCAGCATTTATTTTTTCTCTCGTTTAAGTTGGTGTGAAACGACCTACATCTCATCTCAGGTCTTCCAGAGATGTATTTTGTCAAGAACTCTTTCTGTTCATTTGTTATGGAAAGTGATTATTTTCTACATTTTCTGCAATGAATTTGATAAAAAATAAATAAATAATTTGTTATTTATAAATTATTGACATTTTCTGATATGTGACCTTTAGTTTCAAGCTTCAACTTGTCTGTAAAAAAATGATAGTTTTCGATCGGTCGATACCTTTGGCAACAATGCTTATTGAGACCCAGAATTCTTCGAGAGATATATCCGAGCTAGAGGAGACGAGTAACTTACCATTTAACGGTTGGATGTCATGCCCCATCTAAAGATTAATGTGAAAACTTCGTGAAATACAAACCAAACCTACGACAAAGCTTGAGAACTCACTGCCTTGGGAGCTGGAATACCTATATCTTGCAGAAATTAAAAATGATCACCAAATCCTATACCTACTTTACCTCAGCTCTCACGATTAGACCGTTGTTGGCCCGTCGATTATCTACGAAAGTGTGCCCTTCAAGGGATATGAAGATTAAGTGGTTTGTTTCATCGGTACCCGTTCGCCCACCTCCCTGTTCAATCAACTTCCGGTTGAAAGCAATGCTGAAAATATTATTATAGAAGCAGCTGTACAAATATATTGGAATAGTCGGGCTCTAGCCGATTTGCATGAGTCTAGGTCGGTCCCCAGAGGCGGCATACGGACCGGAAGTTGCCCTTCACCGACAGTTCCCTCAGATTATCAACGAAGGATTGCCCTTCGGTTAAACCCTTCATTTTGACCCATCATTCTATGTGATACAATTTGGGTGGGAGAATTTAGCCGTATTCGAAGGAAATGTGACGTCAGGGAGTGGGGCTACTGGGTACCTATCCAACCAATCAATTTTTTCCCGACAATCCCATTCAAGTATAATAATTCCCATTTGTGAATACTAACAGAAATGGTATTTTGCTATCGTCTAAATAGGGAGGAAGAGAAATGCAAGTGGATAAAAATATCGGATAAATTACGTTGCCGTAGCAACGCTAGCATTTACTGTTCGTTTATGAAGCGTTGCGCGTCAGTTTGACAATTGTAAATGTCAAAACAGCATTCAACAGTTAATAACATTCCAGTAAGTATTGTTCTTTCTGAACATTTTTCTTTTACTTGTTGTTCTATTAGTTTATTGAATAAAGTTCAATTGAATTGATATTCATGGGATTGTCCTACCACATACCACGCGTGCTCAGATCTAGCAGGATATTTTTTCCGGTGGTTTTCTCATACTCACTTTCATGTAGGTAATTTAACTCGATCTGTTCTGACAAAATCACTCGACCTACGGTCTCGTGATTTTGTCAGAACAGCTCTCGTTAAATTGCCAATGAAGTAAGTATTCGAAAACAACCACAAAAAATATCGTGCTAAATCTGAGCACTCGATAATCCAACTTAATCTTCATATCCCTTGAAGGGCATACTTTCGTAGATGATCGACCCCCCTAGTGTCATGGGCCAATCCTTCGCTCCTCATTCTGGAAAATTTTATTGATATTTTTGTCACACTCTATATGTTGCTTTATCAAAGTGTCAACATTGATAGATGCCATCTTTGAGAGGAGAAGCTATGAACATTTTGAAGGACTAATCAAATTAAAAAATCATGTATGATCGATTATATAATTCATATTTGCAACAGCAGAGATATAAAACTGGTCCAGGAAAAAGTAAGTTTTCCATTCATGAAAAGTTAAAATGGAGAACTATTGAAGAGATTTTCTTTGAAATAACTGAGAACATGAAAAATTGCTTTGTGCATCATCGCAGAATCGTAATTTAATATGAACAGAACATAAATACTAATATAGTGTGAAATGCGCGCTGTTGTTTTGCTGCATGAAGTGAAATCATGGAATAATCATGGATGTTCAAAATGCTCTTCATTCCCCGTAAACATTTCTGAGTGTTTGAAAAAGAAGTGCAATATTTGTGAAATTTGAAAATTTGACTGAGGGCTGGATAGTACTGGTGCAGTGATTGATGGATTAATTCGTAGTATTTCTGGTAAAGGTAAGCTTATCGGGCTCATTCTCGAAACAAAAAGAAAAGTGGTGTTACTTAGTTTTATCTCCTGAATACGAATCCGAAAGAATACTTTTCGAATTATGGAGTCTTGAAAATCAACCATTTTCAAACATGATTTTTTCAGTAAAAGTCGCAAAAAATACCTCCTTCTTTTTGTCGACATTTTTTTCATTCCCAAATCAACTCTTATTTCATAATTACAAGCACCAAAACGAAACGTTTCAAGGAAAAAATTAACTTTCTTAAATTTCACCACTCTTAACCTCACTCTTCATTGGCGTCCGTTCTAGAGACGTGGGAAGGATCAGGGTAGTGGCACCAGTTAATGAACATTTAAGGAACTGTGTAAAACTATATTTCTTCTACGAATCAGATTTTTCATATATGTCAATTCTGTTAATTTTGAGTGATACTAAATAGTTTATATTTCCGAAAAATCATGAAAAAAAACATAAATTTATTCAAAATAATTTTTTATTCAATACATAAATCAAAATTTTTGAAAATACCAGTGAATGAACAAATATTTCCACTGAATAAACACACATGAACCAGTGAATGAACATTCCTTTTTAAAATTTATAAGTAATTATTTATTGATTTTATTGCAAAGAAACCTCTTTCATTGATTTTTTGTGGTGGCGGAATTTTTTCCAGGACATCTTCATTTTTATACCATATTCTATCTGCAGGGGTAGGCCATTTCCATAATTTTCCGCAGCTGGACTGAGTCATGGTGCTTACTTCAAATTCCTCATTTTCGCGATTTTCTATTCTACCAGGGAAATATTCATCATCATATCGAACTACCACAAAATCCCCAATGTCGCATTTTTCCCGTTCTGTATCTCTATCCTCAGATTTTTCCTGGAGTTCACTTTCATCGTTTTTTCCATTTTCATTATTTTCATCATTTTTTCCTCTTCTCTTCTTACTTCTATCCTCATTTTCCATGTCAGGTTTTTCCTGAAGCTCACTTTCATCATTATTTTAATTTTCATTATTTTCATCTTTTTTTTTCTTCCCTTCTTACTTCCATCCTCATTTTTCATGTCAGATTTTTCCTGGGGTTCACTTTTATCGTTATTTCCATTTTTATTATTTTCATCATTTTTTTTCTTCTCTTGTTACTTTGTGATACTTTTTGAGATTTCTTTTCTTCTGCCTTTTTTTTTCTGTTTTCTTTATTTTGCTTAGCTATCGTAAGTTTCATATCTTTCTCTTTCTCTTTTTTATCATAATATTCTTTCCATTCTTTGGAAACAAGAGCAAAGGGCATTGCATTTTTCACTTTTTTGTTGTTTTTGCTGTCGGCAATTTTGGGCCAGCGGAAATACGACTGCCAGGCATCTTCTACTGCAGATGCTTCCTTCTTTTTACCATCAATTTTTGAGAGTTTGGGAGAGTCTATGAACGATTCAGTTGTCGTAGGTGTACTGGAATCAGGTGAAAGCCTTTTGTTTTCTAGTTCGTTAATGCTGTCATTATTTGTTGAATTGAAATTCTGCATAGGATCATACGTGTTTTCTCTGGAGCCTTCTTGCAACGTAATATCAGACAATATAGAGATTTGAATATTTTTTTTGTAGAATTAATTTCAGTTGAATCATCGGATATGCCATCACTTTGTGCACTGGATAATATTCTTGACTGGTTATTTTCCAACTTGTTATATTTATTAGCAAAGGGATTATTTTCTTCGTTGAATGAATCACAGAAAATTACCAATTCGTCACTCACAGAATCCGTTTGGGAGTGTGTATTTTCATCCTGCTGGTTTATCTCCTTATCCATGCAGTATTTCGGTAAATCGATGAGGACATCTTCATTCAAAAGTGGTTTTATTTAATCTTTTTGGTCGTCCATTAAATAAGTTATGTCGTCAAATTGAATAGGCATCGCATCTATCATAGAGTCTGTCAGAACATCATTTTCGTGATCAGCAATTTTCATTTTCTCCTTGCATAGCTGGTAGATACTGAAAATTTCACTATTTTCATCTTTGTATTGGTCCTTGAAGAAATATTGTAAGACTCTTTGCGTCGCTTGGAAATCATCCATTGTCGGTTCAGAATCACCACTTTGTTCATCTTCAAAAATTTCTTTTCTTCTAGCAGATATGGTTTTTCCGTAATTGATGGCATTGGGATCAAAAGGGTACAATCCGCAGCAACGGAATCCGTTTTGGATAATGTCCTTGTTCACAGAATTTTCAAATGCTTTTTTAAATAGTGGGGCAAAAGTCGATTTGGTAATATATTTGTTAGTCGATTGTTTGTGGTCTTGAATAACTTTTTTCCACGATGTTTTCAGTGGTTTGAAGATAGATACGTCGCAGGGTTGAATTATGTGTGTTGCGTTCGGGGGTAAGCAGTACAGGAGAATAGATTTCTCAGTACAGAATTCAAAGAGCTCAACATTTATATGTGATTTGTGGCCGTCGAGAAATAGGATAACTGGTAGTTTGATTTCATTTTGTAGTAACCACGGGTGAAAACAACTAGTTATATATTCATAAAATGTTTCTGAGACCATCCAACCCTTCTCAGATCTACCCAAAAAGTATGTGTCTGGTACAGAGAATGCAATATCTCGTGGTACTCTCTTATATGGAACTACCAGCATTGGAGGAACTATTACACCGGCGGCTGAAAAGTTGCATAGAACCGTCATGCTTTCTTTTTCAGGGCCGCTGCTAATTACATAAAAGTCTTTATAATTTTTAGGCCCCAAAAGTTTTCCAGTTTTAGGGCAGAACTGCATGCCCGTCTCATCAGCGTTGAATATTCTGGTTGGATCATTAACGATATCTTCAAACCCCCCATTCTGAAGATACTGCTTCAGATCACTGAACCAAGATCTGATCGACTCTTCGGTAACAGCTGCTCGAGCTTTCGAAATTATTTCTGTATTACGCTTAGTTATAGTAGATCTTCTATTAAGGAACAATTTCAACCACTTCTTTCCTGGTTTGTCATCGGTGAAGGGATTATCCCGTTTGGTTGCTTTGAGGATTGACTGAACGGCTTCTTGTACCTCGTTGTGGTGCATAGGGAATCCAAGTTTTGCTTTCGCAAGAATCCAATGTTCCAGTTTCTTCTCTTCATCTTCAGACAATATTGTTTTGGGACCCATTTTTCGTATCAAAGGAGTTATACCCCTGATTTTATTATTGAGAGTTGCTTTAGGAATGCCATATTTAATGGAAGCAGAGTTTTGGCTTATTTTGCCATCTCTAATTTCACTGAGAGCCAGTTCTAACTGATCCTCTGTATAACGGAACCGGGTGTATTTTTTCCTATCCATCTCTGTGAAAAAGAGAAAAACTCTTTAGTTCATTCACTGGATTATTGTTTGCTGTAGCAGAACCAGTGAATGAACACATATTTATGGTACTGTTCATTTACTGGATCCCTAGGTTATATGCACTAGATGCGTTCACCCAACCGTTCAACGTAAAATATACTTCATTTTGGTGTACATTTGAGTATATTCAATAAAAAATGTATAAACCCCAGTGAATGAACAAAACGTTCATTAACTGGTGTTTTGTCATTTTTGTGATCCAGTGAATAGACACCTCCGAAATTGTAACCTATAAATTACTTTCAAGCTTTTTCTCAATTCAGAGACAAAATTTGACCTGTCTACTCACTAGTAACACCAATAATAATATGCTTTCGATAGATAAAAGAAAGAATAAACGATTGTAAACCTAGACGGATACTACAACATACCTTATTAGCGGAACCGGCAGACAACTATCATCACAACATCTGCTATTTTGAGGCCATATTGTTATTCAACATCACGTGGTAGCTGTCAACCAATGAATGCATAATAACGAAAATAACCTCTAAATACGGTTTGCCTGGTGCTTATTATCGTATAGCAAACGAATTTCTTAATTATATGGGAAACCATGAAGATTGTTCATTCACTGGGGTCTGTCCATTCACTGGTGCCACTACCCTATTTTGACCGAAAAAATCGTGCTTGAAAATGGTTGATTTTCAAGATTCAAAAGGTCATAACTCGAAAAGTATAAGAGACCCCTACGAAATTCTTTCGGATTCGTATTCAGGAGATAAAACTACGTAAGTAACACTTCTTTTCTGTTTGTTTCGAGAATGAGCCCGATAATCTTACCTTTACCGTATTCCAGGTGTTAATGGTCTATCAAATGGTAGTTGATGGTTTGTTGTAAAGTTTGAATGTTTGCTTCTTTCGTTGAATGTTACAGGAACTAAATCCAAAAAAGCATTACAGATCAACTCATTATAGATTAATTTCCTTTAAATGAAGGTACATTTCGGTCTGAAGGACATCAAACACTGAAAATATACAAAGTGTAATCTTTATCTGATTACCTTCTGTTAATACTTTTACCTTTTAACGTTTTATTTTAGATTTACATAATGAACTAATATTTGTTTTCATTTTAGACTATACATTATTTTGTTTTACCTAAATGATATAGTAAGTTTTTTCATATTTGCGTCATTTAATGCAATAATCTCAGATTATAGGTAAACATGAGCGCAGCGCTCACCCGCGGGCAATGGTGTCATTATTTGTAGTGCGGGTAATGCAGGGTTAAATGCACCAACTTTTATGAAGAATGAAATTTTATGAGGAACTTTTAATGAAGAAGTTTCCCATATGGTTCCAAGATTTTGGCTAAGAAAACTCTTCATTAAGAACATTTTGTAGTTTCTTACTTTACATATGAATTCCTGAACTCGTTCCACATGAACCAGCTAATGGCTTCTCAAAGATCCTTTGTTTTTTAATGCTTTTTCACATTTTGTGCACTGAAATGTTTTTTCTGTATTGTGACATCTCTGATGTAGCTTAACATGGTGCTTGGATATAAATGATTTACCACATTCTTCACAACTAAATGGTTTCATGTTCAGGTATTTGTACAAATGATCACGCAACTTCCCAACACTTTGAAGAGTGGTATTACAAGTATTACAGCTGAAATACAAAATTACCATAATCAAATGATATCAATTCACTTTTAAGGAAATATTTAATATGGAAAAGTTTTTCTAAAATTGCCTAAAATGGGTAAAAAACATGACAGACTTTAATGTACAGTAAGTAGTTCGAAGAATAGGGGTGGAGTAAAGCTCAATTTTGAACTCCGCTGCCGTAGCTACAGTTGACGCAGACGAAGATGAAATATGCTTGATGAGTAAAACTGTTTATAAACTCTGCAGCGACTCGTTGCCGCTGCAGTTGCCTCAGGAAGATAACCAACTTTCATCTCTGACAGCTACGGCATTTTCAGATTTTATTTATTCGTTTAGTCTAGGCGAGTGACATACAATAATTATTGATGTAGGGTTGTTTTTGAATCAGTTTCTCATATAATTGAAATATAATTCTATACTGAATATGATTTCGCTGGTGCAGCGGTCGGCCAGTTTATAAATTAACAAGTTTTTCCACAACTGCAATGGCTGCGTCAACTGTAACTACTGTAACTGAAAACTGGCTATTAAAGCTGGTGTTCAAAGAGGCTTAAATGTTGTGACAGCATCAACTGGTCATCCAGCTGAAGTGATTATCATAATAATCCTAAAACTATCACAAAGCATTGGTATTCGAATCTTGATATACCTCGTAGATATATCACCAACAACAGCTTTTTCAGATATACAGGGTGTCTCACGAAGTTTAGGACAGGGAATATCTCGGAACTCGAAAGTAGTAGAGAATTGAAATTTTGGGTTTTATGTTGAAGTGTGTGATAAAATAAGTATGGTTACCTTGAAGAGTTCTTGAGGCAGCTAGTGGGTCCGAGTCCGTTATGATAATCCTATTGGTACACTATGATTTATACACAACACACAACATAATAAGTTTGATGTATGCACATTATTTAACACAATAAAGCGTGAATCGTTTAGAAGTTAATTAGAAGTCATTACTTGAAGTTCTGGAACAACTTGTTCGTAGTTGAAGTTTTCTCCCATCACACTCTACTGACTCTGGTCCTTCGCGCACGCGCACTTAGAATTACACTTAAATTATTACAGTTAAATTAAACCTATTTCTAAACATGACATTGGGGTTCTGAATTAAAGCAATAGGTGCAGCTTTTTTGATATTGTGTTATTCAATGCGGTTTTTGTTTTCGTTCACGTGACATCAGATTCAAAATTATTAATGGGAAACCCTGTAAATTTTGGAATTTTTATGTTCCTCTCGATGAAACAATTTCAACGAACTATCAAACTTGTGGTCTAAAACGAATTTTTCAAGGAATACAGGTTCTTCAATATCCTTTGTCCCACGAGGGTTTTTAATGAAATATGGATAATTACTATAATTTATAAACCTAAATAATAATATATTTCTTGAATTAATTGTTTTAGACCACAAGTGTGATAGTTTGTTGAAATTATTCCATCGGGAGGAACAAAAAAATGCCAAAATATACAGGGTGTCCCATTAATAATTTTGAATCTGATGTCACGTAACCGAAAACAAAATGCTCATTGGGTAACATAATATCAAAAAAAGCTGCACCCTGTATATTATTCCTACTGAAAATTGTGATCACTGTGATCAGTGATCAAGATCATATTATTTTCGCATGCTCCAAGTTGAATAAACTTTGTAATTCAAATATTATGCCAAATCCTTTTATTGTCATGTCTATCTTAGCCTCAAAGAACTACAATGGTTTGGTTGTATACCCAAACTAGACAAATATCGAGTTGTTGTAGAATTTAAAGTTGCTATTGTATATGTGTAGACCCACCCTTATATTGCATATTATACTTATCAATCCGTGGTTAATTTGTTGTATTTCCGTAGCAAAGAAATTTAATTTGAAGGTTTTGCTAATAAAACATAAAACAAGGCATATATGTTGTTTTTGAACATTTTGCCAATAATTTGTCAGCGAAACAGGATGTTGATCTTGATGAGCAGTGAAATACCATGTAGTAGGCCAATACTCAGTTTTAGGAACAGTTGATGGATATTTGTTGCGTGTTTTGTGATCTTGTATGGAATCGTTGTGTATCATAAAACATCAAGTTCCTTGCCAACACTCCCTCTTGAGACAGTTGATGAATGTTTGTTGCGTGTTTCGTGATCGTAGATGGAATCGTTATGGATCATGAAACATCATGTTTCTGTATCATTATTCAACATGTTTTTTGTGAGCAAAATTGAAATATAAAACAGAGATGATAAAGTGAGAATTTTTGAATTATTCGAAGCAAAGTGCATGCAAAAACGCTTGTGATATGAATGCCTCATTCATTCAGGCTGATTACCAATATATAAGGCCATACGACAGTTTTGACTGAACCTGACCAAAGTAAATGAGCCATCCTGACGACTCCATGATATGTAGTATTCCTCAGCTGCCTTATCAGGAAACATATCGAGCTCAATATTTGTGTTACTTTGAGGACATGAGAAATTTCTTTGTAGAATTTGTTGTATTGGTTTATGATTTTTTTTTTTAGTTAACTGAAGGTTTTGGTTACATTTCTTGAAAGTAATGTAATGAAAAAAGTGTTACTTATTTCTGTTCTCTCGTAATATTTGAGGATTACAAAAATGTTGTACCTTATTTATAGCTTTATCCACAGTGATTTTGGATGTGTTATCAGCTAGTGTGGAACCTTGTGGGATACCAGCTGAAATATTTCTCTGTTCATATTATATACAGTGGGGATCAAAATGTTTGAACTGTATGAAAAACAAATTCAAATCCATTGTCAGAAAATTTTATTGTTTAAAAAAGTTGGTGCATTGCAAGAAACTTCCATAATAGGCATCAGTTTTGTAAATTCCCAAACCATGAACAGTGGAGAACAAAACTAGTAATTTTGTTCAAGAGCAAAGTACCCTCCCAGCGAGCACAAAAATATTCCATAGTTTTTGAGACATAAAACCGCCACTGCGATGTTCTGTTCATACTTGAATAGAACGTGTATGCACTTTTTTCACGTTTTTTTGTCCTTCATTATACAAATTAACAATAGTCACAATATGCATATAGACGAGTCAACACTTTTCTCCGCCTCCGAAAAATATGAACGAGAAAGAGAGAGAGAGAGAGAGAGCGAGCGAGAGAGAGAGAGAGAAATATACTTTATTGTCTAAGAACACAGAATTTCTTATTGCCAAAGCATTGTGTATAAAATGAGAATAAAGTGTATAACATATAGACCGGGGGATAGTGACAGATTTTGGGACACGATTTTAGTCAGTATGCCTTTTGTACGACAGTATTGTCCGTATATCCTCATGATAATAATCCATGAATCAAACAGTCGTCGTGGGTTCTTCATATTAAAATATAATAATACTAATTTTATTATTCGGGTACGATTTTAATCAGACTGCCATGTGTTTCGTAATGAAATAATGAAACTAAAATACTCGAAAAACGATTGGCAGGCCGTTAGGTTGGGTCCGAATGGCTGGTATGGTCACGTGAAATTGTATTTGGAAAAAGGAATTCTCCGCTCATCCTGATGGTATGCTAATAGTTTTTCGAGTATTTTACGTCTATTACTCTATTACAAAACACATGGCAACCTGATTGGAATCGTACCGAAACACATAATTTTTCGAAAATGTTATTATTATTATTCAATATGAAGAACCTACGATGACTCTTTGATTCATGCATTATTATCACGAGGATATACGTACAGTACTGCCCTCCAAAAGGCTTACTGAGTAAAATCGTGTCCCAAAATCTGTCACTATCCCCTGGTCTAATATACAGGGTGTTTCTTGAGTACGTGTAGAAAATTCAGGAGCGTGTTGCTGACATCAAAATAAGAAGAAAAGTTCCTATAAACATATGTCCGCAAGTTATTCGTTTCTGAGATACAGAGTATCAAAGTTGAATTTTTATTTTAATTTTTTGTGAATAATCTGAAAATAATTTTGATATTTAGGAAAGTTTTGTATCTGGGAATATCCATTATTAAGTTTGTGTAAAAAATATATTCTTGGTAGAAGTCACTGCGAGCAACTGGTTTCGAGTTATTGAGATTTGAAATAATCGATGCAAGTGATTTTGAATGACACGATTTTTAAATTTAAAATAAACTCAATTAGATATTAGTTTTGTCACAATTAACATTAAATTTGATTTTGTCATTGAAAAATTATCCCAGATACCAAACTTTACTTGAATATCACAAATATTTTGGAATTTACTCACAAAAAAACAAATATAAAAATTAAACTTTGACACTCTGTATTTTAGAAACGAATAACTTGCGGACATGTGTTTATGGAAACTTTTTTTTTTATTTCAACGTCAGAAACATGCTTCCAAAGTTTCTACACGTACTTAAGAAACACCCTGTATAAATAGATGACAAGTACAATATAAATGTGTTAACAATGTGTTAGGATTTTTGAAGAACGGTACATTTTTAACAGTTCAGCTTAAAAATAGAAGTTAACAATTGTCATATAGCTTATAACATATAATAATTAAACTGATAGTCGTGTATAATGAGGTTATATTCGGGTTTCATTAAAAAATTCTTCAGTATTGTCGTGATATCGAGCAATGCCATTTGAATTGTTTTGGTGCACTGATCTATTGTTTCTTGTTATTAATTGATTAGGTCATGACCGCAGGTCATTATCAAGTGCGAGTTTGATGACTAGCAATTTGTACGACCGTGACTGTGCACACCACATGAAAACAAAACATATTTCCTTATATAAATACAAAAGGAATAGATTGATGAGATAGTGAGTAATAGACTCCTATAGAGGAAAGAGCCCTAGTGCTCAGTTAGCCTCATAGGCTAGGCCCTTTTGGCCTTAGCTGTAAGTGTTGGTTTAGTTATGGTTTTAGGTAAGAGTTATTTGTTCCCTATTATATTATTGAAAGTCCCTTATTTTGCAATGTGTAAATACTTTTCCCCGTATCCCAGTTGTTATTTAATAAATATTTATGTTCTGTTACTACCCCCTGATTTACTATAGCTACCACCTGTAGCTACCCCCCAGTTGCATTTTGTATAAGGAAAGCAACCCCTTATACCTTTTTTACTCCAACCACAGTCTAAGGACTATGGTGGAGGCCCCTTGCTCGTCCTGGAGGGTTAATTCTCCATAATTAACCCCACTTTGCCCCGTTTCACCCCAACCATAGCCTAAGGACTATGATGGATGGGCTTTGCTCGTCCTGGAGCTTGATTCGTCTTAATCAACCTAGTTCAGAATTTTGTACAAAATGTTTCACGGTATCTTCCTCTCAGCCAGGAAAATATAAATGTGAACATAGTAATGAGTGAATCTTGAGTAATACCTTTTTTATATAGAGCAAACATTTTTTTCTATAGTGTATTACTGACATTATAGAAGTTAGCTATTTCCATGAATATTGGGTAGAAATATTCAAAACTAATTTGAGCTAGGCCTAATTTAATGAAATTTGTTCCCGTATGTTATAGAAATGAGCAAAATTTTGCTACTTTTATGAATTTTTCCTGCCACAGGAATTTTATACCAAATTGAGGATAAGGTATATAATTCGGAAAAACTCAAATTGACTCTAATTTTAGGTTGTCTCTACTCAGAAGTAATGTTATTGCATAGTGATCTCATGTTTTATGTATTTAATGGAAGGTTTCGAATAATTTTATTAATTTTTATAGGATTTGTTACAAAGTTCAGAGTAATGTTGTACCAAACCGTGCACATAAACTTAGGAGAAGGATATAAATGAACACTGTTCATGTTCAGTACAAAGGAAAATAATTATTTTGTTGTTTTTAACAAAAAATGTTTTTTGTATCTAGCAGAAATCAACAACAAGGACCAAGAAGGACACTTCGACTATTGAAAGTATTGCAAGTATAAGAAAATGAGAGAATGTAAATGAAAGAAGCGAGGTGATTGTTTAGAATGAAAAAGAGAAAATAGTAATGATTGTATGAATAAGTGTGAGAAAATTTATGTCAAAAATACCTTCATGATAAGTATGTGTCACTGTGTAAAAATGCGAGTTCTATTGAGAAAACTGTGGAGAAAAATGTAGATGAATGCCCAAATGAAAGGGCATGTTGAGAAACGTTGAGTAAGAATGAACTATGGAAGCTGCATATTTGCCTGGAATTTTTTTTGAGTCTTCCTTGAAAGTTTTGAGGATGAGGAGTTGGCCTCAATTGTTGTGCATTATGGTTTTGAGTGACAGTAGTTATATGAAAGGGTTAAAGGTATTTTTGAAACACATTTAATGTGTAGAATGTATTTTGACAAGAATTTTTAAATGGAATTTTGAATTGCTTCACTTGTAAATGACATATTTTGATAAATTGTGAAAGGCTTTCGCGGCCATCGTCACTTACATGGTGGTTCTTCGGGTAGTAAGGCCGACGTGTTTTCAGAGAAGAACTCGACGTTTCGCCAACACGAGTGGTTAGCATTTTCAAGAGTTATTTTAAAAATTTTCGCTTTCTGTAGTCGCTGTCAAATGCTTGACATTTGTTATACGTTGTCTCAATAAATACCTGTGATTTGACGTTCTTACATCTGATTGGTCCATAGCGTTAGCAGACATCATAGAATCGTTCGTACCGTTATTTTGTGGGTAGGGAGCTAATTGAGAATTTTTGAGAACTGGAAGCCAAACCTTGTTCAATTGTAGTCCTTCTTCGGTTCTGTTGAAGTTGCTGTTGTGTTTCTGGATTTCAATTGCTTCCCGGAAGAGTCTTGGGTAATACGCAGATGTTGAAGAGATGACTTGGGTTTCTTCAAATTTCACTCTATGGTTATCGTTGTTGAGAGTATGTTCTGCGACAGCGGATTTCTGTGTGTGCCCTAACCGACAGCAAGCCTTGTGCTCTTTGATTCTTGTTTTAACGGAGCGTTTCGTGGTTCCGATATAAACGCTGCCACAGGAACATGGAATGCGATAAACCTTTGTCCTTCGCTGATCTAAAGTGGTCTTTCAGTTTCTTTGAAGGTTTATAAACGGTTTTAATCTCATATTTTCTTAGAATACGGCCGATACGATCTGTAACTCTGGGAACATATGGTAAGAATGCTTTTCTTTTTTCGGTGTTGGTTTGACTACTACTTGGTTCACTGGATGGACAGTCATTTGGTCTACTATTGATTCTTCCGTCTCTGATTTCTCTTCTATTTTTCATACACCTCTCAATATCTCTTTCTTTGTATCCATTAGAAAGAAGAGCGATTTTTAGATGTTTCAGTTCGGCTTCCAGGTATTCAGGTTCGCAAATTCTTCTAGCTCGATCAACTAATGTCTTGATTACACCTTGTTTTTGGCACGGATGATGGTTTGAGGTATTGTGGAGATATCGATCAGTGTGTGTTGGTTTTCTATATACCGTATGCCCCAGATGTCTTTCTTTTCGAGAAATGAGAACGTCTAAGAATGCCAGTTTCTTCTCATTTTCAATTTCCACGGTGAATTGAATATTCGGGTGTATGTCATTGATATGGTTAAGGAATTCATTGAGTTTTTCTGGTCCATGGCTCCAAATTATAAACGTTCTAGTCAGCTTTGATGTAGTATCCCTGTTCACAAAGGTCCCGTTAGATGAAGCCATGAGGGAAATTGAACTACTTTTCCCAAGTGATATATCCAATCTCTTCAAAATATGCTTAACATCTTCATATTTCATTTTCAATAACAAAATATATGAGCAATTAGATGGTGTTTCAATGGGAAGCCCACTTAGCCCAGTTATTGCTCATTTCTTCATGGAAAAACTAGAAGAAAAGGCAATTGAAACTGCAAATTTAAAACCCAAGGTATGGTTACGATATGTAGACGATTTGATGCAAAATAATGATTATTTATATGGAAATTTGTTTTGAGTAGAATGATTAAGGATTAACCTGTTGAATTTTTCTATTACTCATAGGAAAAAACTAATCGTAATAAATATAATTAAGAAAAAAAAAGGGAAATAGTAATAGTTGTAATCGTTTATTTTTTTATTGTTTTTTGATATAATTATGTACTCATTTTTATCTTGTTTCGTTTCTCGGTTATGGTACACACACAATCCTGGAGAGAAGAGATCAGGACAACCGAATACCCAGTCTGGCATTTCGAGAATAGAATTTGGACACCCAACATGGCTGGCAATAACTGAAAGCGAGAAGCTGCGATATTCAACATGGTTTAAAAAGGGTTGGAACACTGAGTAATCCAGATGTTTCCTTCCCAAGAAGTGGAATGAGGATGCTGAACGTGAGTCCGGCGAGGATCCAAGAAAAAATCAAGAATGAAAGCTCCCAAACTGACCCAGGGAACGCAGGTAAAATGGTATCAAAGATCGGCAGCAAATCAGGATAGAGAGGCTGTACAAAGGAGTGGAGCACTGGACGAACTGAGTAATCCAGATGCTTCCTCCTGAAGACATAAATGAAGGATGGAGAAACGTGAGTTTGTCAAGGATTCTAGAAGATTATCCAGGTCGAAAACTTCCAAGCCGACTCAGCTTCCTGAACCAGTGGTGCCCAGAAGAGACACTAGACATTTGCCGTTGATATTCTTGAAACTGCCCCGAAGGATGTTACAGATGCTGTCATTCCGAATACTTGCAGTCCCAGAATGTGGTAGCGCTGGTAACGCCTACCGTAGCTGCCAGTCCCACCGATGAATGTTTGTCGACAGCCAGTACCCAGGGTGCCAAACGATGTAGTCCCGTTCCTTTCGAGCTGTGTTACCGGATACGGAATACTGTAGAAATGCCAGAGCTGAATAAACTTATGGTATCAACAGGACCAGATCCCGTCGCGGTGTGTGTACCACGTAATAGGACCCAGAAAAATATATTTCTTGTAATCATTTCAGTAGTAGATTTATGTATTATTAGAATAGGGCACTTGCTTTGTATAAAGTTTTCGTAGGTTCGTATTTGTATTTTAAAGCTCGGGTCCAGTTTTTTTGGAAGGTGGGCATATGTCGTGATATCGAGCAATGCCATTTGAATTGTTTTGGTGCACTGATCTATTGATTCTTGTTATTAATTGATTAGGTCATGACCGCAGGTCATTATCAAGTGCGAGTTTGATGACTAGTAAATTGTACGACCGTGACTGTGCACACCACATAAAAACAAAACATATTTCCTTATATAAATACAAAAGGAATAGATTGATGAGATAGTGAGAAATAGACTCCTGTAGAGGATAGAGCCCTAGTGCTCAGTTAGCCTCATAGGCTAGGCCCTTTTGGCCTTAGGTGTAAGTGTTGGTTTAGTTATGGTTTTAGGTAAGAGTTATTTGTTCCCTATTATATTATTGAATGTCCCTTATTTTGCAATGTGTATATACTTTCCCCCGTATCCCAGTTGTTATTTAATAAATATTTATGTTCTGTTACTACATCCTGATTTACTATAGCTACCCCCCAGTCGCATGTTGTATAAGGGAAGCTACCCCTTATACGGCTCAGGATGCTACCCTAGTAGCCCTAGTCGCGACAGTTTTGTAATATGCTTTTTTTAAGAGAGCCTTTTTTAAAGTTTTCTCAATATTTTATGATCTTGGATTGTTCTCAGTTCAGTGGGTATGTGATTAAATATATTTTTACTTTCGTAGAACAGAGAGTATTTAGTTAGAGTGAACTTTGGAATGGGTAGAGCTATTTTCCTATCTGTTATTTGTCGGGTCGCATGGTAAGTTTGCATTGTAGTCTATGTCATATTATATTTTTTGTGCATCAAGCATGCCGTTTCCAATATGAACAAGCAGGTCATTGTGAAAATTTCCCTACTCAAAAATAATGGTTTGCATGATTCTTGTGGACCCACTTTGCCTATATACCTTACTGCTCTTTTCTGTAGAACAAACACTGAATGAAGGAGTTGTTGGCTACAGTAACCCCAGAAGGCTATAACATATCTCATTTGGGATTCTTATCAGTGAGTGATAAACCAATTTTGCTGTTGATGCGCTTAACTTGTTAGTGACCACTCTAAGGGCGAAGCATCCCGATGCTATTTTTTTTGTTAAAGTTGAAACATGTTCTTCAAACTTCAGTTTTTCATCTAAGGATATTCCTAGGAATTTAGTAGTTTCTAAGTATTCTAAAATTTGTCTGTTCAAGTTGAGTTTCTGGCAATCAAAGTTAAAGCCCATTATATTTGTTTTCTTGTGATTGAAGCATAAATAATTTGCATCGCACCATTGTCGAATCATTTCCAAGTCTCTAGTAATAATATCTCTCATGTTGTTGGAGTTTTTTCTGTGCCAGAGTATGGTAGTGTCATCAGCAAAAATGGTGAACTTTCCTTGAATGGGAATATCAGCCAGGTCATTGAGGTACAGGAGGAAAAGAATTGGACCAAGGACATATCCTTGTGGGACTCCTCTAGACGTGTCCCTGAAGTTTGACAGATTCTCATTTGATTTAACAATCTGTTTCCTGTCGCCTAGATATGATTTGATCCAGTCAATACCTACCCTTCTAAAACCGTAGTGATGTAGCTTATCCAGAAGTATTCTATGAATACCGCAATTAAAGGCTTAAGTCAAGTCGCAGAATATTGCCGCAACCGCCTCACCATTGTTCAGATTGGCGTAAATGTGTTCTAAGAATGAGAATATGGCATCATTCGTGCCTTTATTGCTCTGAGGTGTGATTCGATTCGGAATAGCGTGTAAGTAGATGATTTTTGAAGAAATTCAAAAAGTTATTGTTCATTCATCTATCCAGTAGATGACTGAATTTTTTCAATTCCCAATTTTCATATTCTCTCTCTTCAATTATTGTCCTTCAGCTTTCATATGGCACCTCCAGGACATGCCCTGCTGCGAGAAATCCGTTCCCATCCGGCCTCTAACCGGCCGGCGTAGACAGCAAAGCTGTATCGGGGAGACGCAGTTGTCTTGCTCTAGGCAATACTGCATCCCATATTAATTTACAATTTTTAACAAACACTTTAAACTTTGGTCGATGCACGTCCTCAGACGGCGGACATTACACACATTAACCTGACTTCCAACACAAGGCCGCCGTCTGACCTCAACCGCTGCCGGAAGTCGAATCCTTTCAAATAATTTTTAATTTTTTTTTCATATTCAATAACTTTAAATAATATTTAATCATTGAAGGTCCAAAGTGGAAGGGGCTTACGTAATCCAGAGTCCTAGTTTTCAGCCGTATTTTCAACCCTATGGGAAAATTATAAATATCGGTCCTACAGTTCCTGAAGGAAATTTCGTCCTCTTATCGAATCTTTTTTCAAATTTGACAAATGTCAAATAGTTTTTGAGATATTTGCAAAAAACCCATTTTGTTTTTTCAGTTAATTGTTTATAACTTTTGCAATTTCTGCAAGCGGCTCCTGAATTTCATAAAAAATCATCTACATGCAATTCCAAATCGAATGACACCGTGTCCATATTTTCCGGAGGCGGAGAAAGAGTTTGACCCAAAAAGCACTCATTGACTAGTCTAATTATAGAACTATGGGAAGTTAAAAAAAATCATCTTTAAAACTTATTTCAATAGAAACAAAAGAACTCACATACATATTCTACCCGAAATATTTTCTGTTTGTGTAAATTGAATGATTTAAAAAAAAATGTGAATAACACAAAAACATCTTCATGGAACCAAAGAACTCTCAGGTATTTGCTTGTATACCTATATTTTCGATAGCATGTGATTTTCAGCCTTGTCTCATGTCTTTTACTGATAATTTTTATTTGCTTATACGTTTTGAATCCTAAACTGTTAGAATGTGACGATGTGACAGGTGTGAATGTAATCAGTCTGAAGCGATGTCTAGTTCGACTGAATTTGAACAAAACTGTGTACTTGACCACTCACATTACATACATACGTAATGATTATGGTTTCACAAGTCAGGTTATCGGTACATGTTTTTGAGGTTATATATTTCTGAATATCGACAATTCCATAGTTACTTTGCTGTCCGTTATCAACTTGATTACTTAATATACTAAATTTAGCCCTAAGCTGTATCACTTTCGTTATGTTTAGCGGTCAGGCGTTATCCCAACTCAATGGCAATTTGCCATTAAGTTGCCATTCAGAATACAGGTCTGATTTTGTTGTTGTTTGTTTCTGGAAAGTTAGTTGTGGTGAGTTGCCATGGTAAAATTTAAAATAAATCTGCCTCAACTGAATACTCAAACTTGAAATAAAAATAAAAAAGCAGTGGTAACAAAGAACAACGATTGATACATTTACTTTAAAAGATTTCCTGAGTGAATACAAATATTTCCAACATGAAGAAGCACCACCTCATATAGCACAAGAATATAATAGGACCATGCCAGGAAGATGGATGGGAAACATCGTACCTATTGAATGGCCACCTCATTCACCCGACCTCACTATTCTTGATTATTCGATATGAGCTTTCACCAACGACAAAGGGTTCACTTTAACTTTTCAAAATGTGGAAGAGTTGAAAGATTCCGTAATACGAGCATACAGTGCTATAACTCCCCGAATTCTCCAAAATTGCCACTAACATACCATTTTGAGATCGAAAATTTTTTGACGATTTGTAGACATCCATTTCAACACCTTATTTAACGACGGTAGTGATAGAAGAAGGAAATGTTAGCTTTCAATTGTTGCTCTTTTTTATTTTTACAGTTTTTTGAGTTGTGAATGATCGACAATATGGTTTCCGTCAACGAAGATCAACTGGTGCGAATGAAACCCAAGCATGTATTTTCTCTAGGAAGGCCGATCTCACAGTGGCGACCGTAATCATGTCATGAGTGTCCATACCTGTAAACTCCTTCATTTCTATGCTCGGTATTAGCATCAGCAGTACCTTGTTATAGGAAAGCCATGTGAGGTCCATTGCCAGAAGTGGTTTTCTGATTCGTGCCAAGAGCTTTTTCTCTTCCCGTCAGTTGATTTTGATTTATAACGCACAGATCCGACCTGTCCAGGACCTGTTTCCATAAATGGAGTGCAGACTCTAAACACCCTCCGAAACTTTAAGATTTTGTCAAAAAAAGAGTCACTCGTCTTGTCGGTAATTCTGAGCCCACAAGCTCAATCACTTCTCTGGGATAAAACAGAAATGTTGGCGATTTGATATTTCCATGAACGATGCTGTACTGAAATATCATCAATCGTTTCATCGCTGCCCGTACCATCGAGACTGACCTGTCGAGGTCAGTCTTCACATACAGTGACCGCCAAAAAGTATGTACCATATGAGAAAAAAATTTATCATTGGAGTATTGGAAAAAATATTCTGGGGAAAAGTTTGTGCATGTCCGATAACCTAAAAATCGATTTTGACACATGTCACGTGATCGCTAGAATGGCGGCAAAATGAAAAAAATTGCAATGCAAAGGCAAAAAAGGGGTAAGATGGCAAGATATCAAAAAAAGTTATTTGAAAAAGTCACTTAGAATTTAATTTTATACACATAAACGAAGTTCCAAGAGATAATTAAAAAAAATTGAAAATAGCAATTTTCTTAAAATAATTTCCCATCTATTTAAAAATATTATTTTTTCTCTTATGAATAGCTTGACTATACTGAAACATTTGCATTTTAATGATAATGACAAAACTTTCTCATTTTCTCCACACCAGAGGGCACTAAATTAAAAAAATTGGTTTTTGCCAGAACCCTCGCTGTTACATTGGTTCTTATCTAACAGTTATATCAGAATTCCAAGACTATTGTGTTGATATGGCAATCTAGAAACACCATGTTTCCTGATTTCAATCAAGTTTCAATAATAATGCTGTATGAGCGTTTTACTTTGCACATAAACTTTAAGAATCTTTATTTTGACGCACTATTTTCAAGTTTATGTGCGAAGTGAAACGCTCATGCACGATTATCATCGGAAATTGATTATAATCTGGAAATTACCATATTTCTGGAGTGTCATGTCATCACAATGGTCGTGAAATTCGGATATAACTGTTAGATACGAACCGATGTAACAGCAAGGGTTCTGACAAATTCCCATTTTTTCAATTTAGTGCCCTCTGGTGTGGAGAAAATGAGAAAGTTTTGTCATTTTCATTAAAATGCAAATGTTTCAGTTTAGTCAAGCTATTCATAAGAAAAAAAAATAGTATTTTTAAATAGATGGGAAAATATTTTTTAAAAATTGCTATTTTAAATTTTTTTGAATTATCTCTGGAAAATTCGTTAATGTGTATAAAATTGAATTCTAAGTGACTTTTTCAAATAACTTTTTTTGATATCTTGCCATCTTACCCCTTCTTTTGCCATTGCATTACAATTTTTTTCATTTTGCCGCCATTCTAGCGATCACGTGACATGTGTCAAAATCGATTTTTAGGTTATCGGACATGCACAAACTTTTCCCCAGAATATTTTTTCCAATACTCCAATAATAAAAATTTTTCCCATATGGTACATACTTTTTGGCGGTCACTGTATCTCTGTCGTCACTTGGAACACATGCCAAACATCTATTCCCCAGGGCTTGTTCTTCCAATGTGCGGCAAAGCTTTGTAACTCACTGCCTAGGGAGGTGTTTCCTGAGGCATACATCCTGAAGAAATTGAATAGATCACCAAATCATCCCTACCTTTCCTCTGCTCTCACGATGTTCTTTGATCATTACAAGAGCGCAACTCTTTCTGTTGAGGAACCGTCAGAAATACAGCAATCTTTGCCTTTCGATCTATAGGTTAGAGGTTTTTTTTTAATTAAAAGCTTTTATTTAACTTGATCTGTGAGTTAGATGGGTACAAATGAATCTTGCAAGCTGAATAAGAACCACTTCCTCTCATCCTATGTATTCGAAATTTTACATGTTGGTTCAGTTTCGGAAGTTTTCCTGATGAACTTAAACGACAAAAATTAGAGTGAAAAATAACATCAGGCTCGCGCCACCCTCCCTTTTCTAGACAAAATATGGAAAACTAGCGAAATTAAAATCGGAAAAATCCGTAAAATTGTTGAAAAATATCTGACCGTCGAATATTATGGTATAAAAATGTCACCCCCTGTCCTCTCTCAAAAGCTAGATAGAGAACGCAATGGAATTTGGAAAATATTTCAACAGTTTCGGACATGGAAAATAAAATATCGCCCTCTGTGTCACGAATAAAATTAGGAAAACTGGCGAAATAAAAATCGAAAAAATCCGTAAAAATAGTGAAAATTACCTGAACATCGAATAACACGGATTCCGGCAAAATATGGTCACGGTACTGCTGAGTTACGTTATGCTGTGTTTGCACAGTACACAAAATGCAGGGTAGTACTGGCGATCATGCCGTTGTCTGCCTGGGCCCAAAGCTCTTCGATGCTGGCCAAGCATATGTGACTTTAGGTAATGTCAAGTCACTGGGAGGTCACCTCATTGAAGAACTAGATCGTAGTGACGCAACAAAATGATGGGTTCAATTCACTTTAAAATTCATTTTCTTCTTTTCAGTGCATTTAAATGAAAGCTTTTCTTTGAAAAGTTTTTTTAAGTTCATTGATTTCTATTTTTTGTACAATTTGGACTGCCATATAACCTGTATCCAATATTATTATTCATTGTTCGGACCTGGATGATGAACAGGAATGTAGAAACAAATACCAGGTGTGATACATAATTTTAAATTGGTAAGACTCGTACTACTTGAATTCAGTAAAAAATTACAGGTCCATGTCGATAAACCAAAGTTGAGGGTGGCCCTCGAATAACGAAACGTTGTATTGAGAATCCTAGCACAGTGAATTTTGAACAGAGAAAAAATTTATAAAAAATAGGAGCGAAAAATCTTGAAGACGGTTCGAGATATTTCTAATTTGGAAATGTTATTTGATTATTCACCAGAATGCGCAGCTTTTGTGTAATTTAACCTCTTATATTGTTATATTTTTCAGGATTCACTGGCCATGTTCCATTTGGCTATTCCGCATTTGGTAAAACTAACGAAGCAATGACAAATAGTGCCCTATGCGATTTCACTTCAAATTACAGGAAAAGGCTGAGTAATGAGTGGGCTCCTGTTCAGATAGAGAGGCCAGATCCACCTCTTCTGATACAGCCAGAGGAAATATATCACAAACATTTTGGGCAATTGCCCAACTATGGAGGGCATATACCAGGAGCTATATTCAGGTAACACCTTGTTGTAAAGATAAAAGGGTGGCATATCTACTTCACCGAGGCTTCCACAATACGTTTTCTGTAATAATATGCAGAATTTATGAAAAATACTTTCAGTTTGCTGTTACGAAAACCACGAAAGTTTCCTCGCGTGGTGTTTTGTGCATCAATACAGTTTGAGTGACAGGCAAGATGGCAGTTTTTTTTAAATTCTGCATTTTGAACTGATGTTTGATCAGACAATTTCAAGAATGAATAGACGATGATAAATTTCATCTGTTTTACCAAAACGGTTCATTTTGCTTATTTGGCGTCAAACTGACGTTTCTATATTTACCGTGATTGTTCTAACTATGGAAATGTAGAACTCAGGAATCGTGGAAACAGCGATTTGAAAATACGACGAGCTGGAAGTAGTTTTTTCAGAAAGTCCTGTCATTGGTTTAGATTGAGAAAAGAGAGAAATTTGAGTGGTTTTAATTGTCGGTAGTAATATCCCGACAAAATGCTGAATTTTCAAAAAATACTTTCACCTTGTTGTCACAAAAACTGTGTTGCTTAAAGAGCTTGCTCGAGTGGTGTTTTGTACAGCAACACAGTTTGAGCGACTGGCAAGGTGAAAGTATTTTGAAAATTTTGCATTTGAAGGGATATTCGATCAGACAATTTCACGAATACATTCAATTATTATGGACTAAATGCGTATTGCAGGAACGGTTCATCATGTGTCATTAATGTCAGTTGAAGAGTTGAACCGTCAAACTAACGTTTCTCTATTCACAGAAATTGTTGTAATTATGGAAATAAGTAAGAAGCGAAACACCGATTTGAAAATACCACGAGCTGGAGACAGTGTTTTCGAAAAGTCCTTTTCTCATTGGTTTGAATTCAAAAAATGATGGCATTTGGTTGGTTCATATAATATGAGGGAAATTGTCATACTAATTGAACTTTGAGTTTTCTAAACTATAATGTTATAGTGACAAATAGCTCTCCAAAAATTCGTTTACTCGTATAATGTGAAATACTGATGATAATGTCAAATATCCGAATGTAAATTGGTTGTTGTACAGAGAAACATTCTCAATTGAATATTGAACCAAAACATGACTCCTTTGTAAATGGAACAAACCTATCGTAGGATTTTTCAATTCCCAAAAGAGTCATGTTTTGTTCAATTTTCAATTGAGAATGTTTCTCTTCACAACATGAATCTCTTCAAAGAGAGGTTATCTTGTACAATGGAAAATAGCGTCTTAAGTTTGTCATTCAGTCGCAGACGATTACACACTAACTTTATGAACATCCTGTTCATATTTTCAATTAAACCAGTATTCTGGTTGCTTCAATATCAAAAGTTGTCTGTGAAACCTCCCAAAATCCTGAAATATCATTGAGAATCATATTTGGATGTCTGTTCTTAAACCAGTTGTACTGCTCTAATTTAAAATCGATATTATTCGGATAATTTGAGTCTCACATAACACAATAAATATTCTATTGTACAACGAACTAGTTGTACACTATTCTTTCTCTGCGGTTTTAATAATCAATATCGAAATTATTTCACTACATAATTTTGCGAAACCCAAATCTCTAAAATCCTTTGATTTCATTTTGTGAAATTTGCATCTGTGAGATTTAAGCATATTCCCCAAGACTAATAGAACTTTGAAAATGAATTGAAGTGTATACTCATATTTAGTAAAAAAATGGGTTGTTATTGCGTGTGATTCAGATTTTGACGCGAGCAAAAGCAAAAAGACAAAAGCAAAAATATGTTTTTCTACGACCATTAAGAAAAATTAACATTTCAATTGCGTCTTCGATTAAGAAACCTACCACGTTGTAACACCGATTTTCATTTCCCACGGGCTAGCTGTATCGAAATATTTCATTTCCTACGACTTTCATGAACTACTAGACTATCATTATGGGTAGGCATTAACGAATTTTATGAATATAAATAATATCGAATCAAGTTTGTTTACATCTGTCTAATAATTTGACATTTCACATCAGTAGATAGTTACAAAATTCGATTGAAAAAGTTAGGTTATTGAAAATTATTAGCGATAGTGAGGATAATTTAACAATCAAATTGATAAATTTAAATCAGAAGCTCCTGATAATGCCTATCTTCTGACGAAAGTATGATTTTCTTTTCATAAAACCAAAATAATTTCAATAAAAAGATTGATTACAATCGGATTCTATATTTTTGAATAGTTGACAGATACTTTCTATATAGCAGTTGATTTGAACAAATTATTATGTGCTCTAGTAACTACGAGTGTTGATTCAGATGACACATGGACTTTGGATGGTGGGAGCGAGGGTTCAAATCCACGCAGCCACATTTTATTTTCATTTTATGAAATCGATTAGTGTTTGATTTTTTCTGCATAAAGTTTTTTTTATTTCCAAGTTGTCAAAATTTGAAAAATTTTAATGTTATTTGTTTCACGACGTAGGTAGGTACGTCTACAAAAAGAAAAAATTGATGTTTCATTCAACGGATAAAGAAAGACAAAATTATCTAAACCATGTAAAAATTACGCAGGAGAGTTTATGATAAAAAGGATTATTAAAAATATTACAGAATGATTCAGATCGTCGTAGAAAAAGAATAGTGTACAATGAGCATGAAATTACCCTTTTCCCACTCGTAGGTATAAGAAATTTCGTAGTACGAGCGTTACTACTCGTACTACTCGTGGAAAATGTATGTCATTTCATGCTCATTGTACAATATACTAATTCAATTAAATAACAATGAAAAGTAGTGAAGCTCACATTACATTACAATGAAATAAAACTAATACTTTACAACCATAGGGTGGGATCATAGGAGGGAGTTAGAACTGTTTTGAAAAGTGTATCAAGGGGCCTCCTGGAATCAAACTAACCTATCCTAAGCCGACTTCCGAGCTGTTCCATTGTCTTAACTGCCGTGACCAAAGACAATGTTATATTCTGATGAATTAAATCATTTCCTACTGCGGATTCGAACCCACCACTTGTATAATTACCAAACCAAACCAAAAACCCAAAAATATCTTTATGCACTAGCGGGTGGTGAAGTATTCTTTACCGCCTGGTTTTGCAGGCGTAAAGTGATACTTTAGCGCCCGCGGACCATTAAGGCCCGCGGGCCGTAAAGTTGGTAATGTTCTCAAAGGACGCTGCACGGAAAACATGGAATTTTGGATGATTGCGGACTTCAATGAAACTCTGGTAAGATGTAAATCAAATCGGAGAAACAGGGTGATTTTGAAAGTAGTTGAAAAAACGAAAAATCAAGGTAATTTATCACAAATTGAGACTATTTCTAGTTTAATCTCGTGATTTGCCTTGAATGTGCCATGCCTTTGCAAACGCAACATTTTCATGATCCAAAACAGTAGTTAGGTTACCAGAGAAGTTTCTACCATTTTACAGTTTAACGAATTTACTCTGTTTCAATTCCACAATTCTACAATTTTACAGTTCTACAGTTTATAAGTTTACAATTTTATTATTTTACAATTTTGCCATTTAACAATTTAACAATTTAACAATTTAACAATTTAACAATTTAACAATTTAACAATTTAACAATTTAACAATTTAACAATTTAACAATTTAACAATTTAACAATTTAACAATTTAACAATTTAACAATTTAACAATTTAACAATTTAATAATTTGACAATTTAACAATTTAACAATTTAACAATTTAACAATTTAACAATTTAACAATTTAACAATTTAACAATTTAACAATTTAACAATTTAACAATTTAACATTTTAACAATTTAATAATTTAACATTTTAACAATTTAACAATTTAACAATTTAACAATTTAACAATTTAACAATTTAACAATTTAACAATTTAACAATTTAACAATTCAACAATTTAACAATTTAACAATTTAACAATTTAACAATTTAAAAATTTAACAATTTAACAATTTAACAATTTAACAATTAAACAATTTAACAATTCAACAATTTAACAATTTAACATTTAACAATTTAACAATTTAACAATTCAACAATTTAACAATTTAACAATTTAACAATTTAACAATTTAACAATTTAACAATTTAACAATTTAACGATTTAACGATTTAACAATTTAACAATTTAACGATTTAACGATTTAACGATTTAACGATTTAACGATTTAACGATTTAACGATTTAACGATTCAACAATTTTACAATTTTACAATTTTACAATTTTACAATTTTACAATTTTACAATTTTACAATTTTACAATTTTACAATTTTACAATTTTACAATTTTACAATTTTACAATTTTACAATTTTACAATTTTACAATTTTACAATTTTACAATTTTACAATTTTACAATTTTACAATTTTACAATTTTACAATTTTACAATTTTACAATTTTACAATTTTACAATTTTACAATTTTACAATTTTACAATTTTACAATTTTACAATTTTACAATTTTACAATTTTACAATTTTACAATTTTACAATTTTACAATTTTACAATTTTACAATTTTACAATTTTACAATTTTACAATTTTACAATTTTACAATTTTACAATTTTACAATTTTACAATTTTACAATTTTACAATTTTACAATTTTACAATTTTACAATTTTACAATTTTACAATTTTACAATTTTACAATTTTACAATTTTACAATTTTACAATTTTACAATTTTACAATTTTACAATTTTACAATTTTACAATTTTACAATTTTACAATTTTACAATTTTACAATTTTACAATTTTACAATTTTACAATTTTACAATTTTACAATTTTACAATTTTACAATTTTACAATTTTACAATTTTACAATTTTACAATTTTACAATTTTACAATTTTACAATTTTACAATTTTACAATTTTACAATTTTACAATTTTACAATTTTACAATTTTACAATTTTACAATTTTACAATTTTACAATTTTACAATTTTACAATTTAACAATTTTACAATTTTACAATTTTACAATTTTACAATTTTACAATTTTACAATTTTACAATTTTACAATTTTACAATTTTACAATTTTACAATTTTACAATTTTACAATTTTACAATTTTACAATTTTACAATTTTACAATTTTACAATTTTACAATTTTACAATTTTACAATTTTACAATTTTACAATTTTACAATTTTACAATTTTACAATTTTACAATTTTACAATTTTACAATTTTACAATTTTACAATTTTACAATTTTACAATTTTACAATTTTACAATTTTACAATTTTACAATTTTACAATTTTACAATTTTACAATTTTACAATTTTACAATTTTACAATTTTACAATTTTACAATTTTACAATTTTACAATTTTACAATTTTACAATTTTACAATTTTACAATTTTACCATTTTACAATTTTACAATTTTACAATTCTGCAATTCTACAATGAGGAAGTTTTACAATTTTACAATTTTGAACATTAAACTGAACTACTTTGTTATAATTTATTAGTTTTAATTGATTTGTTACCAAAACCGGAACAAAGTCAATAAAGTAATAACACTTAGAGAATACTTCTAAATAAATCAATTATGAACAATTATCTGAGAGACTTTCAACGAACCACAATCAAAATTGGTCGATAATTTAATCCAACTAAATACTGAACTCACAAATACGATGGTCAATATAAAGATTTTTCAAATGAATATAGGAGAACTACAAAAAAATGTAGAATAACCCAAAATAAATCTATGTCAATTATCAACCAAATTTGATATTCATATCCTCACTGAAACGAGAATTATTGAAGACATTAGTTTATTTCATTTAGAAGATTATAATATAATATTTATAATGATGGTAGAATAAACGAAAACGATGGTACGTTGTATATTTGAACAGAAATATTCCACACAAAAACACAATCATTAAAATCTTACATATCAGAGCAATAGAAACAATATTCATGTTCGAAAATACTAATATTGAATCGATTGCTATATATCGACCTCCATCTACAAACGAGGATAGTTTCATAGATAATCTGGCATTGTATTTAGAAAATTTGCAAAATAATGATATACATATAATCACAGGAGATATCAATATAAATATCGAAGAAAATGAAAATAACTCGGTCAATAATTACTTGACCATTATAAGCATGGATGACTATACCAGAACTACTTCTTATAGTAAATCCTGTATAGACCACTTCTTTGTCGGAGACTCACAATCACGCTCTAAATATAAATCTATTGTTGGTGACCTTCACATTACAGACCACAGTTCCATCATACTTCAAATAATAAATTCAGAAAAACAAAAAAGATGTCATAAAGAAAGAAGATACAAATATTTTCTAGATCACAAAAAACTAATAAATAAAACACAACTGGAAAATTGGTCAACAGTTTATTTATCCGAAAACCTCGATAAAGCTACTGATAATGTCATAGAACTCATCAAAAAAATAACAGAACAAAGTACGTATAAAGTAAAAATCGAAGTTAAACTGAAGAAAGCAGAAACCAAAAGAAATCCTTGGATGATGAATTATCTATGAAAGAAAACTACAGAAAAAATAATTTATACAGAATATGGAAAAACATTCATCAGAATACAATAAAATAACATTCAGAAAATCCAGGATGCAAAAAAAAACTTCTATCGGAAAGAAATTGAAAATAATAGCAACAACGCAAGTGATTTATGGAAAGTTGTGGGAAAAATAACTAGTAAAACAGAGAAAAAAATAGTACAAAAAATAATCTGCACTGAAGATGGCGAAATGAGCAAAGATGAGAAAGTTATTTCAAATTGTTTTGTTGAATATTTTTCAAATATTGGCGAAAAGTTGGCACAAAAAATTATCCAGAGAAAACAGAATTATTTATTCCATTCCAAAAATCCACAGATGTAACTAATTTTTCTTGGAAGAAACAACAAAATCAATAATCATACAAACAGTAGAAAAACTTAAAAATAAAAAGTCTTCAGGTGTTGATGGTATTAAATCTGAAACTTTGAAGCTGATCTCACAATATATATATATATATATATATATATATATATATATATATATATATATATATATATATATATATATATATATATATATATATATATATATATATATATATATATATATATATATATATATATATATATATATATATATATAATATATATATATCGGAACCTCTAGCATTTATTATAAACTGAGCGTTTCGTACTGAAAATTGCCCAAACGCTTTCAAAACCGCCACAATAACACCAGTCTTCAGAAAGGAAACAGACTTGAAGTAGAAAACTACCGACCAATATCTCTGATACCTAATATTGTGAAAATCTTCGAAAAAATATTTAAAATGCGAATAGATAAATATCTCAATAAATACAGTATATTATTAGAAAGACAATTCGGTTTCAGAGAAAGCAAATCAACGCAAGATCCGATGAATTACCTGAAATCAAAAGTAAGTGAATACATTGACAAGAAGTCTCCAGCCCTATGCATTTTTGTTGACCTTGGGAAAGCATTTGATACTGTCAGCCACTCTCAACTTCTCGAGATATTAGAAGGACTTGGATTTAGAGGAAGATGTCATGATTTATTCAATAGTTATCTCGGTGATAGAGACCAATACGTGAAAATAGACGATGAAATCAGTGAAAAAAAAAGAATAGTAAAGTAAGTTGTACCTTGGTTCTGTGCCCGATTCTCTTCAATATATCTGAACGATCTCTTTAAACTACAGATGGAAGGAGACCTGATTAATTTCGCAGACGACACTGCAATTACATACAACGCTGATTCCTGGGAAACTCTCAAAACCTCTTCAGAACTAGATTTTAAAATTATTATGGAATGGTTCGATAGTCGTTTGCTTTCTATTAATGTTGATAAAACTGTTTACGTTCTATTCACCTCGTACACAAAGTATTTACCTACCTATAGCAGCCTAAACATTTCTGCAGTTTAAAATGGGACATTCATGTCAATTACGTTGTGAAAAAAGCCAGGTTTGTACCATATAAAATGAGATATTTTTGCAAAATATTTGATATCAAATACTTACGGACTCTTTACTCTGCACTCCTTGAAACCCACCTCAATTATGGGATAATCGCGTGGGGAGCTACAACAAAAAATCATATTTCACAGGTAGAGATCATCCAGAGGATGGCAAATAAAAGCATCTACCAAAAACCATATACTTACCGCAGAGAAGACCTACATAAGAAAACCAAAATCAAGGATATACGACAGCTATATTTCTTTCAAACTGTATAACTAGACAACACCTTAATAAACATGAATTAACGCCAGTTGACAACACACATGATACTCAGTAAATAAATGAGTCAGTATGTGTACCAAAACCAAAAAAAAAATACTTTACGGAGATCTAATGTTTACCTGGGACTGAAACTTTATAATGCAATACCACCAGAATTGAAGGAAACCAACTCTATTTCACTCTTCAAGAGACATCTAAGGAATTGGATGACAGAAATAGACAGATTAAAAATTCACAAACTTGTTGATCCGACTGTAAGGTTACATTTCTGATGAGAAATTGCAATTCTCTAGATACAATGTTATATGTGTAAATGCCTGTAAATGTTTGTGTATATTTATGTATCCATGTACATGTTGATCCGACTGTAAGGTTACATTTCTGATGAGAAATTGCAGTTCTCTAGATACAATGTTATATGTGTAAATGCCTGTAAATGTTTGTGTATATTCATGTATCCATGTATCCATGATGTAAATATTTGTGATGTTTATTTTTTCTCTGTTGATAATATTATTATAATTTTTCCTGTTTTTATTATTTTCATCATTTTCGATTTTAAAATAAGAGTTTCCTCCATATTGAGAAAAAACATTTAATTTATCTTCAATATTTTTTGTATTTTTATTATATGTATAAGTTATTTATCTTATCCCCTCATGTTATATTGTATCATCCTTGTTTTTGAAACAACTGATGTATTTATTTATTCTATTTTCCCCAGACCCATGCTCGAGGGCAACCTTTCATGGCTTCACTATATTTATTTCCCTTCGTTTCTACCAATACTAGTGTAAGACGACGAGAAAAAAAATATTATTATTATGATTATTATTATTATCACATACATACCTAAAAAAATTTTTTTCGACGTTTTTTTTTACTTCACTAATCAGAATTGAGTTTTCTAGTTTAATTTCGAGATTTTTTGGCTGTGTTATGTTGAAAATTTAGAAAAGCAATAATATTATGTAGCAAAAGTGTGTCACTGAGCTGAAGTGGTTCGGATTCCACTTTTATTTAAACTGTAGGTCCCGGATCTCCCTTGCTCGCACAAGCTCTGCTTTTGAGGGGTTTTCTCCGAAAACCTGGGAGTTTCGTAAAAACAAATTTTACAAAAAAAAAAGAAAACAGTATTTCAACATACCGGGGTATTCAAAAAAGTACTTCTTTTCCGAAGTTACTCACTTCATCCTTTTAATAAGAACCTTAAAGAACCATATGTTTCCAACTTCTAACGTCAATATCTGAGAAACCTTGAGCCAAACTTATATTTTAAAAGTATGATGGACATACGAAAAGTAACTTCTCATTCCGCAACCTTACGAACAGCGACATTTTGAACGCATTTCAAAGTATTGGTAGACGGAAATTTTATATTTTCCATAATATGCCGACTGTAGCTGAGGTACCAAATGGTACTTGCATCATGGCAGCACATTCCCACCACCCTGGCACCCGACCGACATGTGCAGTTACGTCTTGTCATTTAGTTTGCATCCTTATCAAATCTCACGAACAACTGATATTCAGTATTGTTTCTACTACTGAAAAATACTGTGACATTGTCTTTTATTCTGGTCCATATTATCCTGGTCCATATTATCCTGATGTATATATGCACAGCCGCAACTGCAAAACTCCAAAAGTTTGATTTTTATTTGCTTTTAATTCTAGTCTGGGAAAATCAATCTGATTCCCGATGAGGTTTTGCCACGACATCTGATCAAATAATTCTGTTCTACGTGATTTTCAACGTGGTTTTGTTCCAAAGCCTTTGAACTCACCTCGTTAGCTCGTTTAAATGATGAATTGATGAATTGGAGAATTCAGAACTCAGTCTCCTAAAAGTATATGGAATATCTAACTACCATTATTTTTTAATGCGTTCAAGATATCACTGTTCATGAGGTTGGGGAAGAAAATGAGCTTCCTGAAATACTTTTTGAATGACACATGTATTTTTGAAATATAAGTTTGGCTTAAGGTTTTGCACATAATATCTTTGAAAGTTGAAAACATATGGGTCTTTAAGGTTGCTATCGAAAGAATGAAGTGAATAACTTCGGAATAGAATACATTTGATTACTTTTTTTATTACCCCGGTATGGTGACATACTGTGCTTGTATTACAATAGTGTTGCTTCTCTAAACGGTCAACATCATTCAGCAAAAAATTTGGTAATCAAACTAGAAATAATGTCAATTCTTATAAGTGAAGTAAACAACGTCGAAATGGTTTATTTTGAGTGCGTATATACTGTTATGAATCATAGGAAAGTTTTCAAAGGCATGACATATTTGAGTTAAGAGAATAAACTAGAAATAGGCTCAATTTCAGATAAATTACCTCAATTTTCTGTTTTAGTAACTAATTCCAAAAACAGCCTCTTTTTCCGAAACTAATCATATGATGTGATTTTGGTCCATTTGAAGTGTTACCAGCAGATCATGATCTACAAAGTACTAGAGTTTCAACGAAAATCCCATGTATTCCGTGCGGGGTCCTTTCCTGAACAGTGTGAATTCAGGTCAGCAAAGAAATACTCATTTAACAACCATTACTCATAATCTACAGTTTTCAGACAATAAGCCTGAATGATGAAATTTTGTGTTAACAAAGCAGTTGGTACAGTTACTAACGTTAAGGATGGGATATTCCTTTTTTTTCTTGGATATAATTATTGCTTATTGAATGCTGCTTTATATCATCCTCATCGATTTGAGAACAAGTATTGACTTTAGAAGCGGATGTTTGGTTCAGATGATTATCGTTCCAGTACCATCGCTGGCGATCTTTTGAGCAATATTCAATTTATTTCAAATCGATTATTCAATATGTAAAAAGTACACATCCTGATTATTGAAGTTATACGTAAGTCAGTATTTGTGATTCGCGCCTAACCACTGGTACATAATATTTTGCATGTATTACGTGCGTAAATTTCGTTTAGGGCCTCAGGCTATGACGCCTGATTTACGACCTTGATACATAAATAACTACTAAAGAGGCGTTAAATGTGTTACATGCCATTTCACTAAAAATGTACTAATAAGATCTAGAATATGCCAACATAACCTAGCTACCTCAATTTTTCTACTTCGTACCCCCCAATCTAACAATTAACCATATCAATTCCTCCTTCTTTGCAAAATGATTGTGATCATTAAAAGAATGCAAACCTAGCAAGCTCTTACCTGTTTCGCTGCACCCGAATTGTTCCGAGCGGCTAATGTGTCGATCTTTACTGTTCCATTGCGGAATAAGCTACGTCCGATACGAATATGCCTCCCGGACTCTCCTACCACTCGACTGCTAACGCGTGCTCGGCCGTTTTTAGTCATGTTTGCAAGCATTTTCACCCATTTCGCAGCATTTTAGAGCAAAATGGAAATATTCGTTTTGTTGTACTATACTTCTATTTTCCTTATCTGTTTGAGAAATTGAAATCGGACTATAACTAGAGCATCCAGGGACGATACAAAATAATGCAAAAAAAAATCTAATTGTAATGGTGCCAAAAATAACTATCCGACAGTTCCTATTTTGTGCACACCTAAAGTACCTACACATAATTCAATTCTTTCATGAGAAGTGCCAACTCTACTTCTTGAAAAATGGTGTAATTATGAACTTTTAAAAAAATCGCAGAATTTTTCAGTTTTGCCCTATTAATTTCAATTTTATATACGAAACAATAAAATAAATGTTTAAAAAAAATAAATAAATGACAGTTGCGAGTCGAAAACATAACATAATATAACTACGGAATGTCATTCGTGTGATGACACAGTCGGTTTTCTACTAGTATTTTTGTTACGAACAAATCCTCTATTGATTGGCCTATGAAGATTGCACATAGTCGGTCCCACGCCAAAACCGCGAATGTGCAAATTTTAGGGTTTTGACTTCAATATGTGAGAGTACAATTTTTCACAAAAATGTTCGATGATATTCTCACGAATGTGCTATCAGGTTGTTTACTGTTAACGAGAATGAATTCAATAATAAGAGTTGCTCACTGATCATTATTTTGAGCAGTAAAGAGACATTTGATTTGTTCTTCAAATATAGTACAAAATATTTTTGAAACAGAATCTCCAAGAAGAACAACATGCAAGTAGCAGTGTACAGACTGGGTTTCATCGAAATTATCAATATTCCAGAAGAAAATATATTGAATATGTCATTTTGAAAAGTGAAGTGAAATTAGTACGATACAAATAGACAATCGTGTGAAACAGAAAAATGACTAGACATAAAAAAAGAAGCAGCACAAATGCAGAAAATCAAGAGAAATATGAAGGCTTCCAGTGCATGCAAATTGATTATGAAGAAGGATCCTGTTCATATACGGATGAAAATAAAAAATGTAACAATGAAGAAAAAGAAATAAATGAATCAGTAACAATTCTGAAAGAAGAAAACCGGCATTTATGGAACCTAATAGAAAATAAAGAACTTTTAATAATAGAAAAAGATAAACACATAAGTCAACTTCAGAAAGAAAATGAGAGGTTACAATATAATTATGATTTGATTACCACAAATATTGTTGATAAAGATACAATTATGGATAGTCTGTGTGGAATTAATAAGAAAATTGAAGAGTTGGAAAAAATACATGTGAAGCCAAATATTCCCACTCCTACATATTCCCAAATAGTGGTGAGTCAGATGAAAGAAATTAAAAATCACCCGCTTCCTGAAACCATAGTGATCAATCCGAAATCAAATCAAGACTCAATATCTACGAAAAAAGACATTTTTAAAAATATTGATCTCGGCAAACTCAAAATTGGTGTTACTGCCATAAGAAAAACAAGAAATGGAGGAATAGAAATAAACTGTAAAGAAAAAAATGATTTTAACAAACTGAAAGACGAAATTCAAAATAAACTTGAAAATAATTATACAATTGGAGAAAAAAAAACTACTAAACCCAAGGATTAAAATTGTTGGTCTGAAGCAAAAAACACCACCAGATAAAGAAAATGTATGCGAGATGATTAGAAAACAAAACCAATTCATCGATGAAAATGATAAATTACAAGTGAATTTTGTTAAATACATCAGCCATAAAAATTATTATACTATTTATGCTGAAGTAAATGGAAGTTTGCTAAGAAAAATATATGAAAAAAATAATGGAAAATTATTCATCAGTTGGCAAAATTTGCATGTATATGAAAATAACCAAATCACACAATGTTTCAAATGTTGTCGTTTTCATCACTCTTCAAAGAATTGTAGAAATACTGTGATATGCCCTCGATGCGGAAACAATCATGAAGAGACTAATTGTACTTTTTCTAACCTGAATTTCAAAACAGATCACCCCACGAAACATTCAGCCTATGATAAAAACTGTGCAGTCATGAAATTTTATCAAAACAAATATCAATCCCAAATTGATTATGGCTCACAACCCCCAAATTAATACGAGTAAACAACTATCAATATCCTACTTAAACATAAGAAGTTTGAGAAACAAATTAACAGATGTTGAACTGTATATGAAAAAAGAAGATGTTGATATTTTAACACTAACTGAAACATGGCTATATCCGAATGAAATACATTTCATAAAAATTCCAGGATATTTAGAAATTCACGAATGCAGAAAAACTGGTCGTGGAGGTGGAGTATCTATATTCATTAAAGAAGATTTCAAATTTGACATCATCGAGAAGAAAACGATAGAAAATTGTAATTACATTATCATTGAAATACTTTCTTTGAACCCAAAACCTAAAATTGGTATTATTTATCGACCACCCAATGTAAACTATTTAGAATTTTTCAAAATTATCAATCACATTACAGGGATTTATAAAAACCTTATTTTATTAGGTGACATGAATTTAAATTTATTACAGAAAAATTGTGTTGTCGATGAATACAAAAGCATATATATAACTAATGGTTACAAATTACTCAACATAGTCGATGAACACCATTTTACTAGAAAAAATCATAATAATGCAAAATCAATTTTGGATCATATTCTAACAAATATCTCAACAGATCATTCTGCATTTCTTATTGACTATGAGGATTTTCATCTTTCAGATCATAAATTAATAAATATAAAAACAAAAAAAATTATCAAGATGAAACCAAAGATGGTCGAAAAGTCTATAAAAATTTTGGATAAAAACAAATTTCGAGATTATTTTTCTGAGAGTCTACATTCCTTATGTGATACACCAACATTTCAAGACCTCGCTAATATTATAAAAGAATCTAAAGAAAAATCGAGCATTTTAAAAAAATTCAGGACAAGGGAAAATAATAATTGGATAACACAAAATATTCTAAACAAAATGAAAATTCGGGATAATTATTATAAAAGATTGAAAAAAGATCCTAATAACAGCGAATTGAAAGATACGTATAAAAAATTAAAAAATGAAATAAATACTTGTTGCAAAAATTCAAAGAAAGATAAGTTAAATAAACAATTTGAAAGTGCTGGGACAAATCCTAAAAAAATATGAAAAGTGATTAATAATAACATTGGAACTAATAAGAAAAAAAAGCAAATACCAATCAACGAAATTATGAGTAAGACCGGTGTACTACTGAATAATGCAAATGATATATGTAATGAATTCATTAACTTCTTCACAGAAATTGGTTTAACATTATCTAAACAATTCAAAACTGTATTGAAAACTTTGTCACCATATAAAAAGTCAATTTTTTTGAAGCCAGTTTCAGATGAAGAAATTAATAAAATAATTATGACTCTCAAATCGCATACAGCACCTGGTGAAGATCAAATTACTTCAAACAATTTAAAAGATATTGTTGATCTAGTAAGCTTACCTTTATCCTTAATTATTAACAATTGTATAGAAAATGCTACTTTTCCAGACTATTTGAAGAGAACAATTTTGAAACCTATTTATAAAGGAGGTGACAGAAAAAACATTTCAAATTATCGTCCAATTGCACTTTTGAATGTGTTTGCTAAAATTTTTGAAAAAGTGTTGAAAATCCAGTTAGTTGATTTCATCAATGCTAATATTGGTTTTGATAAATTTCAATATGCATTCCAACAACATTCCAATACCCAAGCAGCAGTTACTGACTTTATGAGTAGTATTCATGAAACTTTAGATTCAAGTAATTATGGTGTTGCAATATTTATTGATCTTAAAAAAGCTTTTGACACTGTCAATCATACAATTCTATTAGACATCTTATATAACCTGGGTATAAGGGGCCATGCATTGAATATATTTCAAAATTATTTCCGAAATCGTGTACAATATGCACTTATTGACCAATATAAAAGTTACGAAAAAGTATCAACATTTGGAGTTCCGCAGGGTTCTGTTTTGGCACCAATTCTTCATTTGATTTATGTTAATAGCATTATGAATATCAACCTGATTGGTACACATTTTTCTTTTGCTGATGATACTGTACTCTATCACAAATCTAAAAATGTTCAAACCTTAAAAACAAATTTGGAAAAAGATATTAAAACAATTGGAATATGGTTAAATGAACTTAATTTAACTATTAATTCAGAAAAAACTGTCTATATGATATTTAAACAAAAGAATATGGAAACCATCAAATTAAACATTATAATTAAAAACAGAACTATTGCTGAAGTTGAGAAACACAAGTATTTGGGTCTGATTATTGACAAAAATTTAAATTTTGAGAGTCATATAGAGAAAATAAAAAATTCTATTATTCCTCTGATAGGAGCTATCAGAAGAATACAATTTCTAAGAAAAAATATTCAATTTTTAATATATAACGCACATATTATCTCTCGAATCAGATATATGATCACAGTGTGGTCATCATGCAGTCAAAAACAAAAAGAAATTATTTATAGATTGATGAATAAAGCAATAAAAGTAATATTTGATAAACCTTGGGATACACCATCTTCAGATTTGTACAAAAACACCAATAATATGACATTGAATCAACTTATTAAATTTGAAAAAGCTAAATTTGCATTCAAATTAACCAAAAATATTCAAAAAAGTAATACAACAATTCAGAAAAATTCCAAATTACATAGTCATAATACTCGGATTTTGAACCACTTTCACTTGGACAATATCCATTCCAACAAAGGGAAAGCAAATCCAATTTTCAGCTCTATAGAAACATTTAATAAATTACCAGAACAAATAAAAAATTCAAAAACGATAACTTCATTTTCCAAAAATTTGAAAGAAATGTTACTATTGAAATGATGTTCATAAGAATACTACAAAACTTGAATTATTTGTATTATTTGAAAATGTATTAGAATTAGATTACTTTATTTTATCATTGATGTACATTCAACCTTCCTTATACCAGAACTTGTTCTGACTGGAAGTTATTTATACAATAAAAAAAAAAATAAAAAAATGTGAAAACTTACCAAGGTTTTCAAAGCAAGAAGCACGAATATTCTTAAAACTCTTCTCACTCGAAATGAAATTTAAACATTCGTGGTTTTGGCATGGTACTGACGACATGATCTCATGAAATATTCCAATGATATGACCAATATGTGTCCTTCATGTGGATAGTCACCACATGTTTTGGACATAACTGTTGATTGTATTCTATGTGATAGGTGTCATTCCTATTCTTCATTTCTATAGGTCATCACATCTGTGTAATATGTTATATCCTTACATCTTGACTTAGTGTCAAAATTGTATTATCTACTTCTTAGTAGTAGTAGTACTTCTTAGTACTAAATACTCTCAATACAAGTTACATTCGAAAGTAGTCTGTGAGATTGTAGAAATATGTTTTTTGCACTTCGTTAAAATTGTGATAGAATGGAGATCCATTCAATAAGTAGTAAGGATGGAATGATTTCAATTTTTCAGATATGGAACATCAAAAAATATATTTTTTATGCGTTTCTTTGAATTTTTTTGTGAGCGAATATATCTCAACGATCCATGGATCAAATCTACCGATGACATTGTTGATTATTCTTCTTAAATGGCAAAATTATTCTGAAAAGATGCATTCATTATTTACGTCCAGAACGTTCTGACAGAGAAGGTGGCAGGATCTCTTAAAAAAAAATTGTTAGCCCCACTCTTTCCTAACGTTTGGTGATTCTTTTCTGTCGATGAAACCATTCATTTTCCTCAACCATGAACGCTCTGACCTAATATGGTGGTGGCAATACCTATCTCTGATTGGTGATCCCAACTCTTCGTCAACGTTCGGTAATTATTTTCCGTCGATGGTATTATCCATGGACGTATAATATCGTATAAATACAGATGGACTCAGCATTGCCATACCTACGACACGGAGTGATTTGAAGTTGCTCTGTTCTTAGGCGCGCGGGCTACGGGGAAGAGAGAAGGTAGCGATAGACTGTGATCTTCCCACAACAGACAGGATGGCACGCATTTGCTGAAAATAGGGTTCAATCACAAGAAAAAAATACTGAATTTGAAATAATGATGAAAATATCGAGGAAAGTGTTAGAATATACATCCGATGTGACTTCGTGAGATAGAAAAACTCATTTGACATACCTGATGTCATAAAAAACTTCACTGGCTCGGATAGTATCGATCCTTAGAAAATTAGGTTCACAAATATTTTAAAAAAAAGACTTTTAATTAATTTTCAATTAATGGAAAGCTGGAGAGAATCGACTGAAAAAAAAGAATAAAAATGCATTTACTAGAAAATGGTAATTTATACATTCAATAAATACATATTCTTATACATATTAAAATAAATTAATATTGTGAAGAATAAATATTCCAAAGAAATTTTCAGTCCATATTATTCAAATTCAGGAATACGAAATTTTAATGTATATACGACAATATGCAAACATAATTCACAATACTGATAATCAAACTAACATTTTTTTCTAGAAGATATCAAAAATCAAAGTACCTACAGAGTTTCACAAAAACAACAATAACATAAAAATGAATAATTTGTTTTCTATTCTGAAATGTAATTTATTGTTATACTCAATATCAGAGTTCTTATTCAATTATGTATCCCAAATTCACTAAACTGTCCCTCAGCTCATTCAAAGTAACTTTGGGCTGCTGCAGGGCTCTAATTCATCTCCCAAGAATATCATATATATGTTCGATGTGGTTCGTATCAGGACTTCTCGCAGGCAAGATCGCCTGGAAATACTGACGGGCCGTGTGGTCTCGTATGGTCGTGCAATCATATGAATTCTTCACCAATGAATGGAGCAAAAGAACAGACAACATGGGGTTCAGAAATTTCGGATACACACTGTTGTCAAATTCGCTTCATAAATGAATACCAGTTTCATACGTGCCTCTAAATTCATACAACTCCAAATCATTACCGATCCTTCGCCAAAAGCAATGATTTACAGAGTGTAACATTGATTGTAGCATTCTCCTAAACGTCTGTAGACCCGCATTCGTATGTTATTGGTCATGGAACAGAATATTGACTCATCAGTGAAGAGCACTCGACATCATTCAGCTTCCCGCCAATGAGGGTGTGCACGAGCAAAATCAAGCCGTGATCTGCAATGTTCTGCAGTCAGTGAAGGCCTTGTTGCTGCCCTGTATGGCATCGAGTTGTGTTCCCTTAAACTTTGCTTGAAGATATCTTAGATTACTAGACTAGATTAGATTAGCTTAGATTCATTTTTGGCTTCCGCGCTAAAAGCCTTTACACTGGGACCATTTCAGACATATTGTGTGTGCCCTTCGAAATCGTTTAGAGCCCTTGCAGTGTTAAAGTGCGTGTACTGATCTAAAGCAGCATTTGAAAATTCTCATCATTATTATTATTATCACATTGATATCATGGAATTCTTGTATTGTCGTCAGTTCTTGATGAGTGTGTTAAATTTAGGATTATTCAGAGGATTGAAGTGGGTGGAAATTGAATAAAAAATTCACGTCATTATCATTATTATCATTATCATTAAACTTTCATTATTGAGTCCTTGTATTGCAATCGGTTTATGTGTGCCCACTTCCAGATCATACGGACGATTGAAATCAAATTGGAAAATTCTCATCATTATTATTATTAGGTGCGTTATTATCATAAAATTCTTGTATTGTCATTGGTTCTGAAAATGTTTGAAAATTTTTAGATAATTCGGAGGATTAATAAAGGGTGAAAGTTGAATTTGAAATTCCAATTATTATTATTATCACTATTTTTATTACATTAATGTTAGGAAATTTTTGTATTATCGTCGGTCCTTGATATGTGGCCAAATTTCAGATTATGATAATTGGAAGTGGGTGGAAAAAGAATTTAAAAATTCACATCATTATTATTATTATTATTAGTGGAATGTTTCTTCAAGAAAATCGTCTGGAAGAACTTAAAAACTAAAACCTTATCTGAATAAAAATGTTGATCCAAATCTTTAAAGCTGTTTCCGAGATAGCCAAAATAAATATATCAATATACAAGAATTGCTTTTAAAGATATTACATAGATTAGATAGATTTGATACTGCTACCAACTAATACTACTCACTTTTTCTTTAGAAAAATCAGGAAATTCTGTCCTGTTTTTCAAACCAGAAAATATGAAATTGACCTAGATAATATTATCTGTCAGATCGTCAGTATTTCAAAGCCAATCAACCTGAAGTGGATGAGAACTGAGTTGCGAAATTTGAGTTACCAATTTTTACTATGCTCAATTTGTCCTCACCTTTTCAGTCGGGGACTCAAGTTATCAACCATTTCTTCAGAATCTGTACCTGAAGGTGTTTCAGTGGTATTTCAGTTGACGATTTTTTCTTGCTGAAATCGTTCAATCTGAAAATATGTAATATATTGTTTTTTTCTATACAAATCTCTGTTATTATCTGAAATAACTCATAGAAAATAACAATTCTGACGGCTGATAATAATTACCCTGAAGTTGAAGCAGCTGAATTTCTTGGGATATACCATTCATCATAATAAAAATATTCTTTCACTTGGGTTAATCTCGAATGCTGCGTCTTTCAAATAAATGGAACAAATCCTAACAGACTTTATAACACATTCAGTTGAACATTTCATCCCCAACTCTTTCAACCAAGCCGCTTTTACTATGATATCAGCTTGAAACCTAAAGATGATTCAAAATTTAAATAGACATTTCTTGGACTTTTTGGCAACCTTTTTGTTTAAATGCATCATCCACAAAACTAATGAAGTTAAATGTTTCGTGAGGTATCTATTTCATTATCTCAACATGTGAAGGTTTGAATTCACGTATTAATTTCATTTTATTCGGCGAAAACAGATTGATACCCACTGTAACGCCTATGGTACTTACGAATGGAATCTGATATTCGGGTTCGAACACATGGATTGTTTGCAAACCCAACAAGATTGCACCATTATGATTCTCTTACTATTGTACTGCCACTATATATCACGAATGAGTTCAAAAACCACTATATCAGCAATAATCCTACAAAAAATCAATGACAGAACATGACAGAACTGTCATGGAAAACATAAACATTGATATTCGACAGCGTTGACAAACGTCCAGATAAAATAATTTCTTCACAACCATTTGAAGACGCAATTAATGATTTTTTTCGATAGTTTGGATTTTTAAACTTGTAAGTAATACAGGTTTGAGTTGCGTGATAATGTCATCATCACCATTCTTCATTCTTCGATTGTAATCGAATGAAATACGTATAGTGAAACAATTTTGTCTATGATAAAGACTTATTACCTACGCGATGTGACAACGCCCAACTCAATATCACGACTACAGATTGTGGAAAACACGACTTCAAACCAGGATGTAAACAGCTTGGTCCAGTACAATACTTTATAGGTCCATGGTATTATCTCATTATTCTCAATCATGATAGGCCAATCAGGTTAACATATTTTGAGGAATTAATTTCCAGCAAGCTGGAAATAATGTTAATGCCTTTATTAGGTCCTAAATGCGTATAATCTAAGTTTGCACCATTCCAGGAGGTAAGCTCAATTTTTGATAGCCAAAAAAAAAAAAAAACGCCAAAATTTTGCACTTTTTTCAGTTTTTTGCTTGTAGCTGGAAAACGGTGCGCCGGACGGAAAATGCCATTCCATCCAATAATACACAGGAATAATTTCTACGTACGACATCTAGACTAATCAAATTCGGTTTAGTGGAAAGGCCGAAATCTAATGTTAAAAAGGAAGAAAATTTCGCAGTTCGGTGCAAACTTACATTAAGCAGCTTTCCAAGACGACATATCTGAAAAACTGAATGGTGTAAAAGGTGAAGAGACTAAAATTTTACGTTATATAGATACAGTGAAATAATGAATTGAAATTGCCAATCCCTAAAAGTACTCTCATCAAACATTCAATAATTTATAATGGATCAAACATTAAAAGTATCGAATCACTTTTTCGGTTTAGAAAGGACGTAAAGTGATTGTTGTCTGAAAGAGTGTATTACAGTTTGCAAGAGTTCTATAATGATGGGTTCTGAAACTCATAATTCTAGCATCAATCGAACATCGTTGAATTCAAATTTCTTTTATTGTTTCCATCTGAACAATTTTTGAATTATTTTTTTTCTTTGATTTCATGTACATTCTCGTCATTGATGGACTGGAACATTTTCACCAAGTTTTGCGGCAGGACTGGCAGAAGATGATCGGGTGGTACTGTAGGTTTTTCCGGGTTTTTCTTGCAGTTGGAATAGCAAATGTCCAACTTTCTTTGTTAAGTCGCCCTGGAGCGCATTGGTGGTGGTACTCTCTTTCGTCTGCACTAATGTTTTGATCGGAGACATTATCACCATTATAGTCTATATAATACATACCTCTTTCAATTTACATTTTTATTTATACTTGAAACAGGGTGTCAAAGTTTCTTGGCCTCCGCGCTCTACTGACTCGACCCCTTCTGTCGTTAGTCGGTGCGAAAATTGCATTGCAAAAAAAATTAATTTTGAGCAATTTTCGTGAATTTTAATATTTCAGCTTTCTCATGAATTAAAATGAATAAATTTGTCCTGATATCAATAAATTAGATATTTTTTTCCTGTTACATGTGAGGAAACGTTCTTCAAAACATAACTCTGCTGGTTGGTGACAGGGACCACTTGCAATTGTTTCCTCTGCAATGAGAAACGTTGCACAAGTATCTGTTAGATATAATTCAATGCCCGTCGTGGTCTCAGCCAGGGAAGTAGTTGTTTTCTGACAGGTACTTGCCATAATAAGCCTACATAGTAGATGTATATGGGAGTAAAGGATCAAACATCGGTAGGAAATGACTGTTCGTTACTAAACGATTTCCCAAAAGAACCCCGTTTTCGTGTTTTAAATTGTTTCTCAAAAATGAAGCGCGATACGCAAATAATTGAAAAGATGAATAAATCTCTGATTGTATAATCTAAAAAAAATAATCATACCAAAAAACAGTGGAGTACAATAATTTGTCATAATATCCACTGTAATTATTAATTTTATTATAAGTACATGAAAAGGAGGCCCCCAATTACCGCAAATACGCATGCCAGGTTTTATTTAAATGAGCAAAATGGTTTTTGAATAATTGATAAAAAACTGATTTTTTTCTAAAATTGTTGAACACTCTGTAGTTTGAAAACGAAGCAAGTTAGGACACACTCTTGTAGGAAAAAAAGTTCCCCTTTCACCTAAAAAACAACCCTAAACGTTTGGCGGTTGGAGCCTAGGTCACCCTGTATATTGATTGACTTAATTTAAAAATTGAGGGATCTATGTAACGTGGAATTTCATTTTCTATAACTTTTTTTCCATGAATTTTTCAATAGGAGTGAGTCCATTTAGTAAGTAATTTTTTAATATTTCGAAAGCCCTAACCTATAGAGAAAAACTTTGAACGAAAAACTTTTTCAGTAACTAAAGTTGCTTATTTTCAAAATATTTTCAACATTACTGGGTGATTTATATGAGCGGACGGCTCAGATACTAGTTTTTTAAATAAAACACTCTGTACTTTTTATTCGGAATTTATTCCGCCAAGGTTTACCTCTAAATCGCTGAAAAAAATGGAATTGTTTGCGGCGTTGCCATGTTATAATTGATAAACCTATCGTTACCACTATTGAAGAGTCATATTGAATTGGGCATGGTATATTCATTTATTAAAATTTTTAAATGTTTTTGGCATATAGTAGTAGCAAGGTCTCACTTTCACCAATCCAGTAATTTTGCGACATGTTCTTTAACAGGGTGCTCAAATTTGCATTTAGAATTTTGCAAGATTCAGACGACGTTCATTAGAATTTTTCAAATAGAACACCTTTTATTTTTCTGCACAAAATTATTCCGACATCTTTCGCCTTTTTATCCATGGGAACAAAATCAAAACCGGTTGCGGCGTTGTCAAGTTATGATTAAATTTCTTATGTTTACTACTATTTCGGGGTAATTTGTACATCATAGTTCCTTCATTTATTTGTATTGTGGAAATATTGCGTTGCTACTGTATTATCAAATTTCTACATGGACCATTATGTATTTTTTTACAATAGGAACATTTACAGGCTCTCCAAGTTTGAATTTGAAACGAATAGGGTAGGTTTTGACAAATTGATCAGAACACTACTTTCACAGAGAATTTTTTCAGACTATGAATTAACTTTTCGAAGTTAAATGGAAATTTGGTTTGAAGTAATGAGGACAATAAAAGTTGTCAAAATTTCAAAAAATTGTCCTTATTTTCGCATTCCAAATCTGCATTGTTTGTATTGTACAAGTATTCCAAATAATAATGTTCGAGGTTGAGATATATTGAAACAAGTAATGGACGAATTGAAGCAAATGAAAAACTTATTAGAGAAATTGTTCGAAATATCTTCCATCCTGGTTGATACAAGTTTTAAGTAGCATTTTAAAAATTTCCGTTACATTGAACAACATGATCGGTGTTATACTTCGAGGCATCCCGAATTCTTTATTTTATGTCATCAATGGTGGTAACAGGTATGCGATGAACTATAGATTTCACGTGACCGCATAAAAAAAGTCCGTACTGGTCAAGTCGGGAGATCTCGCTGGCCATTGGATTGGTCCTCCCCGACCTATCCATTTTTGAGGAAAATATTGTTCAAGATGGTTCCGAACTTCTCTATGATAGTGTGCAGGTGCACCATCCAATTGAAAATACATGTACTGTTGAATCACCAGTGGAATATGCTGAAGTAAGTTGGGCAGATCACCTTGTAAATAACGTAAAAATCTCTCCCCGGTTAAATGCTGCTCGAAGAAAAACGGCCCAATAACGTAATCATGGAATATACCTCCCCAAACATTGAGCGACCACTTATGTTAGAAGATAGAAACTAGAGCTGCATGCGGGTTTTCAGTAGCATAATAATAATAATAAAAATAATGATAATAATATCTTTATTTTCCTTGTTTGACAAAGTTATAAAATTTGTATAGGAATCGTCTAAGAAAAAGAAAGAGCAGATAAAAGTAATAGTGGATATTATGACGATAAACGAAACCATTTCTGTGAAATGTTGATTCATCACTGAACAGCACATTTCTGAAAAATGAAGGGTTTTTGGTTTCAATTTTTTTACAGCGATGTATAGGTAAACCTCAGTGGAATAAATTTCGAATAAAAATACTGGGTGTTCTATTAAAAAAACTCGTCTCCGAGTCGCCCCGCTTTTATAAAACACCCAGTTGTAAATCTTTTTGAAATGGGTATCTTAAGTAACGGACGAAATTTATTTTCAAAGATTTTGTCTAGTGATAATGGCTTTCGAGATATCAAAGAATTACGCACTAAATGGACACACTGTATATGTTTTTAGGATATGCTGTCTTGAAAAGCCGCAGAATGTCAGTTTGCACCGAACTACGGAATTTCAATCGATTTAAACACCCGATTTCGGCTATACCACTAATAGAATTCAATGTTTTTAGATGTCATTCGGCGCAGAATTTAGTCCGCTGTTGGATTGGATTGGATCTGTATTATTGAATGGATTGACATTTTCCATCTGACGCATCGTTTTCCAGCTAAGAGCAAAAAAAAAATAAAAAAATTTGGTGTTTATTTTTTTGGCTACTAAAAGTTGAGCTCACCACCTGGGATGGCGCAAACTCAGATTACATGCATTTAGGACCAAATAGAGGTATCAAAACGATTTTCAGCTTGCTGGAAATCAATTCCTCAAAATGGTATTTTTCGATTTAATTTTATTGGCATGAACGCTTTCACGAAATATGATGTTGGCATGACCTCTGATAAAAAAAATGCATAGCACAACGCTCAGTATTTTTTTTCTGTCTATGGCATGGTATCTTTCATTATTTTCAGTTAAAAAGGCTTTAACGAAATATGTTGGGGGCAGGAATTCTAATAAAAAAATGTATTGCTGAAGTAACTAGGGTTGTTGCATGGCCTTTCATGCTCTAAGGATTATGTGGAGAGTATCGAATAGGAGCATGGAGAAAAGTCAAACGAATAATATTTATTTCACTTAGAACATCGAATATACATTCAAGTAACATTTTTTGTTATTTTAGGTACGGTAAAACATATGGTAACGATTCGAGAGATGCGAAACGATGGCTTCGAGGAGATTTTTCAACATGACCAGCATCAGGCATCAGCGCAGAAGTATGTTCAGTACTCAATGGCCATTTTTGATTAACTAATAAAATCTGCTTCAGAAATTCTTGAGTATTTGTGCTGCCTCCAGTAGAGTATCCTCCTTCTAGAATAAAAAATTATGGAATAATCTTGATTTTCTGATCAACGGGATAGTAGGAGAGCCAGTGACCAAATTGATGTCAGATAGCAAAATGGTTAAATCATGTAATATCGTAATAATAATATATGTAATATAGATATATGCCACTGAAACGGACTTGGTATGGGTAGTCAGTGTTGAAAAAATTGGCATCAGACTGAAATAACACAAAATATCTGATATTCAAAATATACATAGGTTTTCTATTTTATTACTAAAATGTGTGTTTTCAGACGTTTTGCGCGTTTGACCTATAGAAATATTATATTCTTACTCTAGAATGCTAATCTCATGTCAAAAGTGTTGTAAAAAGTTCAGGCTAGTCCGCGTCATTAGTGTTTTTTATATTAGGCCCGGTTTTAGTAAAATATGGTACTTGATGTGAAGATTAACAAACTTTAATTCTGAATCTCGGAGAATAAGGTTGAAAAACTCAATGAACTTATACCTGCTATTTGTATATAGCCAATTTACATACATCTTTTCACATATTTATAATCTCAAATATTCAGCAAAGGCCACCAGAAAGCAGAGTACGGTTATTATTATCATTTATCGCTCTGAAGCGACTCATTGAATTTTGGTATCGCATTAACTTTTCAGCTGTAGATAAACCCAATAAAAAACTACGGAACCACCTCAAAATCGTCAGTGCGAATTTCAAGGAAGTACTGGATTGAAAAATAAATTGAAAGTACAAAAAACTATGAAAATTGATTGCATTAATATTGATTTGATTAATATCATGAATAATTTCAACTCGAATTGGATTTATATAATTGAACGCTTGGAAGGTTTTTTTTTCTAGAACGATTCGTGTCAAAATATGTAACTACATTTAATTTAAATCATTTGAAGAGACTAACATTCTATTTCTACAAGTATTTCTGGTTGTGTTACTTTAGTGCAATTTCCTCAATGGGGGTGCATGAAAAAGTGAGTTCAGAAGCATTTTCCTTATCATCAAAGAAAAGCACTTCCATATTGACATTAATTGTCTTAAGAGATTCTGTAATTTTAGTACTTTTTGTACGAATCTAGAACTGATATTATAAGCGGTGTGCGGCTGATACGCGAAATTTGTTTGCAGAAAATTGTATCACTTGCCATGCATGCTTACGCAGACAAAGTTACTGCACTAGGTTTAAAATGATTCTAATGCTGTTTTCACATAAATCTTCATAAGGAAAATATCTGCCACAAATTAACAATTTTCTCACTAAAATTTTCTGCTGGGGTCTCTTCCTAAAGACAATAACCAAGAATCATGCCTTTTTGTCAAGCTAAAATAATATCTAAAATATCTTCAGCAAAGCATAGGTACATAAAAAATGTCATTAGCTACCAAAAATAATTCATATCAGGTATTTTTCCTTTACTTCCATACAACAATGGGTAAAATTCCGTTAACCGGGCGCTACATAATAATGTCAAAATTGTATTTAGTGACTCACAGCAGCACGGTTTGTGTTTTCTGAAATCATGAAGTGATGCCCAGGTTACAAAAATACTTCATTCAGGAAGACATTTTCTCTATCGCCTATAGGAAAAAACATTTTTGAAGTCGCCCAGTCGAATGAGACCAAAAATGGGAACATTTGACATACACACGGGTCTTCAAGCACTAACATGTCTTTTCAAACAATGTTTTTACAAATTTCTTGACTAGTAAGCACTGAAGATGACGCAAGTCGAAAGCGCTTTGCAATAAATATAATTTATACACTTACATACAAAATCTTCGCTACATTTATTACTTTATTACAAGAAAGGGGCTGACACGGAGAAAAAGACAGAAGTAATTTTCTTGTGAATTTAATTTGTTACAACTTTGTGGTCTTTATTGTTATTTCCTATGATCGAGATTTTTTTATTCAGACTCGACAAGAGGTGATGGTGAACCTTAGAAGGTTTCACTGTATCAAAACGTTATTTAATTAGTTACATGTTACATTCAATTCTATATAATTCAATAATTTTCCACCAATTTCAGACATGCTATGGTTCAGTTGGTCAAGTTTATTGACATTTTCGAAATGCTATCAAAATGTAAAGCGACATGATTTTTGTCTGAAAATTGATTGAGTTGAACTGATCCGAAATGATTTTGAGTTGTTTTGCTGAGAGTTTTTTTGGTCCAATTTTTTCTTTCAATGGACCTTTACATTTATGAAAAATAAATTGCAAATCTCTTTTATATCGATAGATTCTAGTCTGAAACGTCCATTTAACAAAGAGTTCCACTAGATTTTTTTTCATTTTGAAAGAATAACTCATTTGAAAGTATGCCGCTGACGTCACGTTCATCGGAAACAACCCCCACCATAATCCATGTTCCGAAACATTCAATACCGTTCTCCTCAAAATTATAGATTCTAGCTTGGTATAAGCCATTGAGAAATAATTGAAACTTCGTCACTTGATCAACTCATAGAAAAAAATCCACATATAAGCTACTTTTTACTGTATTTGTTACTTTCAAATTTCCTGAACGGACCATCTTTTCGATGAAGAACGAGCATTGACAACACCGCAAATCATTATGACAGTTCTCATGCAACAAAAGTGATCTCGAGATTTGAGGTTAATGTTTGTTTTTTTTACATTCGACATTTAACTGATACATTTCATTAATACTGTAGCGAGGTGTTATTATGACCGATCTGGTGTGAATTTATTTGGGTTTTAAATGGATGGTGTTATGCAACAAGGAGTCAAGCAACATTTTTTAATAATATCACAGTCATTGGAATCGCCAAAGTGTTATTCTACAATGAGCAAAAATAATTCATCCCGTAATTGTAAGGGGCTCCATCCACTGACGGTAGTATTAAGCCACATTCCATCATCTGCTAAACTATTTTGATATTTTTTACGAAACTAGCTGACTGTGGCTTGACCCATTATTGCATAACATCATCCAAATATGGAAAGGCTTCGTGAAGGGAAGTTCGGATAATTTATAGAGGGTAGATTATGAGATGATTGACTCTTTCTATGTAACAAATATGAATTTATTTTTAGCAATAACTAAAATTTAAAATCGTTCCTTGAACGCTGCTTGAATACAGTAACATTTAGTTGGAAATGTTCTTCACAAAAACATAAATATATTTCCGCTGTTTACACAAGGTTTATTCATTGCTTCGAACCACATTTTACAACCACATTTTACAATGCGCTTCATAGGTATTTAGGAGCATGAAAAATTATTTATTAGAATATTCACTGGTGTTCAGACAACCAGGTACGAAGCACCTTTTCGACATGTTCACAGTTATTGCAGGGATACAGATACAGGAATTAGGAAAAAATTTTAGAGCACAAACACCAAAAACATTTCAAAACTTTGAAAACCGCATTAACCTCAAAAAATGAATCAAGTAGGGCCTGTTCGTTTGCAGCATACATATTTATGGAATTGCTCTACTTGTATTAAATATTAAAGTAGGCAAACGAGTTAAACAGTGACAAACGATTCTTATTGATGCTTCGTGAAACAGACGAACGAACCCATCTGGTATCAAATGACAACTGTCAGACAACACTATTCGAATGAGAATTTGAGATTCCATGGTGCACAATTTTTACAACTTTGCTTTTGATGAACGTGACGTCACGAAACCACTTTTCTTCTGATTATAGAGAAACTAGCGGTCAGAAAAAATAAATAAAAATTCCCGAGTGATATTAGCGTATACACTTTCTAATTACAGTGTTATCTCATATGTCGTGGTAAGGTCCATTGTTCTTCTGGGTAAACGTCTCACTATCGGCGTCTAAACTGGTGATCTCGTTATCTCAGGACCACCATCTATAACTTCCTTCCAGAAATTAGACATTTTGCTATGGGTCACTTCGGTCAGATTTATTAACATTTTTTGAAAACGCGCTCATATCAGATGATACGCACAAAATATATGAAAATAGCATCTCTGGGTACAGGGTCATATACTCTATCAATTTCATACAATTTTATGTAGCAAAAATCTTGGATACTGGCTCTCGTACGAGGACAATAACCTTGTGAAAGCAAAACCTCACGTAATGCTCGTTTCTCTTCTTGCTCTCTTCGGAATAGAATATACTTGCGGGAATGGCTTTCAGCTTGCGGTTTTTGATCAACCATTTGGTGAAACGCAAATCTATGTATTGATCCATTTCCAAAGATAAATCCACGCGGGATGCTAAAATAAAAAAGAAGAATTTTTATGCAACAGTAAATCGTGCTGGTCGAGCTACTAAATGCAATAATTCGATCTACAGTGTGTCCCACTTTGAGCAGCCACACCATCATATTTCATTGAGAATAAAATAATACAATTTTTTTTATAATTATACTACTCAGGAACACCTACCTTTATGTTGATGAAACTTTCGTATATCCATTTTCCATGGCTATGACCAATTGAAAAGTGAAAAAGTGGGGAAAACATTTATTAATTTTTTCATCACAAAATTACCATCAAATTCTATTTCAGAATACTCTTAAACCCTTAGATCCCAATGCTCGAATCAGTTGATTATACAGGGTGTCATTTGTAGCTGGCAAAGTGATTATCTCTTTTTTATCAGTAATTTTTGCATAATTTTCAAAATTTCCTTAATTTTTACAAAATTCACAAAAATATTTAATAAATACTGCAGAAAATAACCAAGTATTACCTTTCCATGGCAAACTGTGACCACTAGACTAGTGAAAAATCCGGAAAGAATATATTAAGTATCTTTTATTGAAAAATTAACCCCAACTCCTGGTTTTGTAATGTACCAAAAACCCAAGAACTCAATACTAAATCATTGAAATATACTGGGTGTCATGTGTATCTGGCAATATCACCAACTCTTCTTCATCCGTAATGCTCGGTTCAGTTTAAAATGTTTTTTTTTGTCACAAAGTGCCCAAAAATGTTCAATTATAACAGAGGAAAGTAACCAAGAATCACCTTTTCATGGATAACTATGACAAACTGAAAAATTGGAAAGGATTCATTTATCACTGAAAATCATACTCTGGATCATAACGCTCTGAAACCCCCAGATCTCGATTCCTGAGAAATATATAAGGTGTCATCTGTATATGGCAAAAGTTCAACTGCTAATTGACTTATTTTGAAAATTATTGCACTTATCAAATTATTTCTTTTCCTCAGCTGCAAATTCACATTAATTTATAATACTAATTGTTATTTGCAGATGACGGGGATTGAGATCTAAGAGTTTTACAGTATTCTGAACCAATTCCTGATGTTAGTTCAGTGATATATTTTCCCAAATTTTTCACTTTTCAGCTGATCATAGTTGGCCATGGAAAAGTGATGCTTGTTTACATTATGTGGTAATAGAGGAATATTTCTGGGCTCTTTGTCACAACAGAAGCCATTTTCGAAATTATCCCGAGCATTAGGGATGAATAAGAATTGTTGATATTGCCAGCTACATGACACCCTGTATATTTCAATGATTCCACATTGGGTTCTTGGACATTCCGAAACCAGAAGTTGGGGTTAATTTTTCAATGAAAGATCCTTAATATATTTCTTCCTAGTTTTTCAATTCAAGTGGTCACAGTTTGCCATGGAAAAATAAAATATCTGGTTATTTTTGCAGTATTAATTGAATAATTTTGAAAATTAGGCAAATATTACTAATGAAAATGAGTTAATCATATTGCCAGCAAGAAATGGCACCCTGTATGAACAGTTGATTCAAGCATTGAGATCTGGGGGTTTAAGGGTACTCTGAAACAAAATTTGATGTTGATTTTGTGATGACAAAATCCCTAATATGTTTTCTCCACTTTTTCACTTTTCAATTGGTCATAGTTAACCGTAAAATATGGATATATGAAAGTTTCATCAACATAAGGGAAGTTTGAAAGTGGTTGACAATGTATTCTAGAACCATAACTTTCTACTTTGAATCTGGATTTCCTTTAATCCAAAAGGTAAACAGGAAACACAATCGAAGAAAACCATGGTTGACAAGGTTATTGCTTATATCAGGACAGAGAATAAAATATCTTCATCAATTAACTGGCAACGGCAATGAAGAAGCCACCCAATACTACAAACGTTATAAAAAAAATCTACAACCAACTATTAAACGAAGCCAAATTTAAATACAATAGTAAAATGATTCAAACGCCGAAAAATAAAACAAAAGCAGCGTGGAAATCAATTAAACCCACTACTAATAGAAACCCTTCATCAACTTCCAATATAGCACTTGAAATGAATGATGATTTGACTGACGATTCTAAAATAGCTTTCAATCAATTCAATAACTATTTTACAAATATTCCACGCCTTCTAATCAATCAAAAAAATGAACCTATTCAAATAACTCTGAAAAATAGATATCCAAATACTTTCTTAATGAATCCAGCTACTGAATCAGAAATTTTAAGCATAATCCTAAATCTAAAGAGCTCCCACTCACAGGGAGATGATCATATAACAACAAATCTAGTAAAAAAGTATGCCAATCTGTTAATACAACCACTAACATATCTATTAAATTGCTCTCTTGCCTCAAAATTGCCAAAATTATTCCTATTCACAAATCTGGAAAACTCTCAGAAATTCAAAATTTCAGACCAATTGCACTATTGAGTCCCTTTGCAAAAGTTTTTGAAAAATATGTTGCAAATGCAATAACAGAATTTATGAATAGATTTAACCTATTGAACTCGAATCAATTTGGGTTTCAACAAGGCAAATCCACTTCGAATGCAATGGTGAGGCTTGTGAATAAACTTTCGGAGGGGTTAGACAAGGGTAACAAGGTGGTTTGTACCTTTTTAGATCTGAGCAAGGCATTCGATCTTGTCAACCATAAAATTCTCCTAGCAAGTCTAGAACTATATGGTTTCAGGGGAAAGGTACATGATTGGCTAAAAAGTTATCTCACAAACAGGATACAATATGTTCAAGCAAACAATCACACCTCTTTAAAAACAATAAATGATATAGGGGTACCCTAGGGCTCTGTTTAAGGTCCTCTATTATATCTGTTATATGTGAACGACATTTCTAATGAGAGTTGTATAATGTATGCAGATGACACCACCCTCATAACTACAGGGAGCAATGTAGAGCAAACAGTCTTGAAGGCCAATGAAGAAATCAAAATATCTCAAAAATGGTTTTCATCAAATAAATTAGTTTTGAACATGGGAAAGACGAAATTTATGAGATTTAGTCCGTCCAATAATAAATTCGATCACAGCCTATTTCTAAGATCTGACGGCAGATCTATCACGCAAGCGTCTCCTATGAGGTTCCTTGGGCTCCATGTGAATGAACACTGTACATGGTCTACCCATATAAATGAAGTGTGCAAAACACTAGCTCCAAAGTGTTATCTCCTGTACCAACTCAGAAAGACCGTCGAACAATCGGTATTGATTATATTATATTTTGCACACTTTCAGTCAGTCATGTCATATGGGATCATAGTATGGGGAGTATCCCATGAGGCCGGTAGGGTTCTCAAACTCCAGAAAAGAGCCGTTAGAAATATCGTTGGAGCTGGCAGAAGAGTAAGTTGTAAGAATATCTTTGTACAACTGAAAATCCTGACATTCCATTCATTGTATATCCTGATATATGCCAAAACAGAGCAGGCCTCTTTCAGAGCGCTGGGAAACATTAGATATCACACAAGAAACTCTACAATACTGGAAGTTCCGAGCCACCGTCTTTAGGAAACAGAACGTTGTCCATAATACATGCCAATGACCTTGTTAAATCACCTACCAAATTGTTACAAAGGTCTTCATTTGAATAAATTCAAAATTTTAGTCAAAAATATCTTACTGAAAAAAGCGTTCTACTCAATAAGTAAATATTTGGGAGATACAGATTTTAAATAATTGTATACAGTGCGACGCTAAATTATGGAACAAATTCATTATTTCTTAGTATAAAGATATATCGGAATAATCCTCGGACATATCGATTTTCTTTTCCGATGGGCCAATTTTTGAACCTCACCCAAAATATATAGGGTTATCCGCATTTGAGGAAAAGCGACTTTGGTGATATTTTTAAATGGGAAACCCAGTATATTTGTCCATATTTGGTTAGGGATCGTCATTACAAATCCAGTGATACCAAGTTTGATGAGATTATGTCAAACGGCTGTGGAGATATTGCCAAAAAACTTCTCCATATACCCAATGAGTGCGACAGAGACTTTTAACCTTCTGAATCGTGTGGAGTCTCGCAGTCATACTCATTAGACATACGAGGAAGTTTTTTGGCCATATCTTTGCAGCCGTTTGACATAATCCCATCAAACTTGGTATCACTGGATTCGTAATGACGATCCCTAACCAAATAAGGAAAAACATACTGGATGTCCAATTTAAAAGTATCACCAAAGTCAATTTTACTCAATTGCGGATAACCCTATATATTTTGGGTGGGGTTCAAAAATTGGCCCATCGGAAATGAAAATCGACTTGTCCGAGGATTTTTCCGAAATATCTTTACATTCAAAAATAATGAATTTGTTCCATAATTTAGCGTCGCACTGTATACAGGCCGTTTCTTTTATCATGTGGTAACATTGCTATATTCTAAACCGTAACAGATACGAAGACGATTGAATGGGAGAAATGGTAACTATTGTGGCCAAAGAAAATTTACAGGGAGTCTCGCCCTTCCCGAGTTATACAGGGAAAACCAAAAATGCTGTTTGTTTTTTACGAATAGAACTGTTATTTCTGCAAATATAAAAAAACTTATAAGGAAAGTTTTAATGTATTTAAAATGTACTATAAAAATGTAACAATAAATCCTTGATTAAACGTTTCGTGTCAACACGGCCACCATCAAAATTTTTTTTTCAAATACGGACCTGTCTATTTTAGTACAAATATTGATAAAGCGATAAAATCACAATTCAGTGGTATATCACACTTGATATTTTTATAACGTTTCATTTAAAATAACGAACATTATCAGTGACAACAATTTTTAATTACGGGCCTGTCGTTAGTTCTTTTGTAAATTATTTTGATTTCTTCAAAACCTATTCAACTATTGGCATACCTCAGACTTTACCCAATAATTTCGATAAGAAGATACCCCAACACAACGAACATTCGTATTTTTCCTTCTTGGGCATTTTTGTATTACAGAAATCCTTGTTTCAAGGCTGATTTCTTCTGAATCAATTATCATACTGAATATTTCTATAATTCTCAATCCTGGAAGTAACGAAAATATTAGTTTTTGGTCAAAATACGACCATTGTGTGATATGGTACAATTAAATAGCATCTCACTTCATTTACCATTTTTAAACAAGTAGGCTTTGCTTGGTTTCTATGGCAGGACAAATGAATGAGTTGTTGATACGTGTTAAGAACTGTCAGTCGGTTATACACTCAGTCATATCAAAGATGTATTCAAATGACGAAAGGACTGATATGCTATTTGCTTATGCAAAATCAAATAGAAATCCTCTTTTGGCAAAAAATATGTATGGTGAGCTATACCCAAATCGTCGTATTCCAAACATTCAAATGTTTAGACGATTAGAAAGAAATTTGAGAGACTGTGGTACATTTGATAGAAATAAAACTAGAAAATGTGTTGTTAAAGGAAGTATGCGGAACCAAATAAATGTTTTAGGTAAGCAAATATTACTTCATAAAGATTAACAAAGTGACGAAAATATTTTTTTCAATTTGGGATTGGTCAGTTACAAAAATATTTCTAATCAAGATTGTTCTTTACGAGAAATCGCCCACGAACTAGGGATTTCTGTAAGTGTTTGGTTGGGAATTTTGGGAACAAACATACTAGGTCCTTTCTTTTACGACGAGCATTTGAATGGTGGAATGTATTTACATTTTTTATCCAATGAGTTTGATGGCTACTTAGATGAATTGCCACTGAACATCCGCCGTGAATTACAATATTTTCAACAAGACGGTGCCCCTCCCCATAATGCAGGAATAGTAAGGGAACATTTAGATGCAATATTCCCAAGAAAATGGATTGGAAACAATGGACCAATTGCCTGGCCAGCTCGATCCCCAGACCTGACTCCTTTATATTTTTTCAACAACTAGTACAGATATCGACCATCTCAAACAAAAAATAAGAGATGCATGTATTAGCATTACACCCATCATGCTAGAAAATTGCCACAGAAATTGTATGGACAGACAACTTATGTGCATTTAACAAAGAGGTCGGCAATTCGAGCATTTAATGTAGGTTATCATGAAGAATTCATTTTCTGTATTGGTTTTATTTTCACTCAAAAATTCAATATGAAATAAATTGTTTTCTGTTTGTTTGATTACTTCTACTCTTAAGTAAGTTTATTTCCGAAGTAAATTGCCATCGTTCGTCTCTGAAACTACAGATATCTTTTATTATAGTGTAAACATAATTTTAATAGATACATTTATTCAAAGCGTCACTGATAATTTTTATATCGGAGAGTTAGGTTTTGTGGAATCCATAAACGACCTAACGACAGGACCGTAATTAAAAATTGTTGTCACTGATGATGTTAGTTATTTTAAATGAAACGTTATAAAAATATCAAGTGTGATGTACCACTGAATTGTGATTTTATCGCTTTATCAATATTTGTACTAAAACAGACAGGTCCGTATTTGAAAAGAAATGTTGATGGTGGCCGTGTTGACACGAAACGTTTAATCAAAGATTCATTGTTACATTTTTATAGTACATTTAGAATACATTAAAACTTTCCTTTTCCATTTTTTTATATTTTCAGAAATAACAATTCTATTCGTAAAAAACAAATAACAGCATTTTTAGTTTTCCCTGTATAACTCGGGAAGGGCGGGACTCCCTGTAAATTTTCTTTGACCATTGTACTGTTCTCCACAATAGTTACCTTTTCTCCCATTTAATCGTCTTCGTATCTGTTACGGTTTAGAATATAGCAATGTTACCACATGATAAAAGAAACGGCCTGTATAGATATGTACATATATTTTAATATTTGTTATTTTTTATTAAACTACTTGCTTTTCTTGCATTTGAATATCTTTTATGTATTTTTATGTATTCTGTATTTTTATGTATAATGTAATCTGTATTCTGTATGTTATATAAGTCTCTTACCTGTATTGTCGAAATTTCTATGTTGATATATTGATGTTTTTCAATCCTACTTATTCATACTTTTATTAATTTTTTGTGCGTTATATACGTATATATGTACGTGAATATTTATAATTTGTTTTAACTTTTCTGTCACCTGACTTGTTCTATATTATGCTAGATATAATCTAAAGAACCAATAAACTATTGTTATTATTAGTAGAATCCTTCTGGACTTCCATTGTCTAGAATAAAAGAAAATAAATTCTTTGCATGTGTTTGAATCACGACGTTTCAACAGTAAACATCTACTGTCGTTACCAAGTGTATGAATGCGACAAAATATCTCGGATACTTATTCTACAGGGTGGGTCACGGTCGATGGTACCTTAGACGTTTACGAAGAACGGGAAATGGTATTATTCAAAAAATTTGGTTTCTCAAGTAGTTGCTCTTGGTCTATCGATCTAAAATATTTTCAGCACTACAGCGTTGCCGCTTATACCAGAAAGTAGCAGCATCTTTGTTATTTCAAATGGGTCACCCTGTATATTATCCTTTCTGATTATATCTCTAACGGTTTTTGAGATATTCGTTATTTTCCATATTTTTTATCCAAAACATAGCTCGAATTGAATGTTTATTTCTGCGGTATTTGGATTCATAGGAAGTTGCAATTTTGTGTTTAGTTCATCAAGATCATGTACATTGATTCTGTATAGAGAAGTTTGTTCTGCGTTATACAGGGTCGTTCAAAATTCATGATCTTACTGGTAGATACGAAAAGGGTTGAAAGTGCGTTTTTTTAAATAGAACATCCTGTATATTATGAAATATCCTGAACGATGACTAAATTCCCTTCGAATTAATATTTCATGTTCCTATACCTAAATAGCCAGAATTCCGAGATAATAGCAATTTTCACTTGTAATCTCCCAAGTACTTGAATTATTGCCGGAAATTTAATCAATTCAAGCACGAGGGGGATTCGGTAAGAAAATTTCACACCGAGAAATGATAATCATCCAACAATTCATAAGAAATAACTAACGATGGTTTCCCTGAACTATTTATAACCACTGAAATATTGATGTGTAAAATACTTCATCATTTCATTTCATCAATAAATGTGTTTAAATTTGGAACAAAAAAAATAAAAAAGTTATGTTCTCATCGTGGATTGAACCATAATAAGTGGAAATTTTTCTGTCAAACATTTGACATGTGACAAGTTGATATTTTGCTTTAATGTATAAATGGAGGTCTAGTTTTCATATGAAAGGAGATAATTATGTATTTACTAGATATTTGGAATGTGTCTGAAAAGAAAGAAAGAAGAAGAAAGAAGAAGTTCAATACACCATTTGTCACAAGTTTTTATCACAAGTCCCGTAGCTCAGCGGTAGTGTTGCGGCCGGTCTCACCAGGCTAAGAGTACATAACAACCTACCCCGCAAACATGGTGCGGTGTTATATGAGTCGCTGGATATCTTCCAGGAGCGCTGGGTAGAACCGGCGCCGTAGGGAATCCAAGTTGAGAATCTAAAACGTCAAGTACTTCAACCCGGTTTTTTGCTTCTAGCCTTTTCCGGGGCAACATCCAAATTA